>CM076574.1:1020111951-1020292632 GCA_034641835.2 Pinus albicaulis
ATTCTCTAAGACCCCACCCAAGTCCGTGAGCTCTGCCCCACCGAAGGTAGAATTTGATATTGTCGAGAAAGCATAGTCGAAGGCCTCACCCATCGTTGAAACTATGAAAGTCAAAGAGAAAGCCACCAAACCATGTAAATATTTGAATGAGCTAAGAGCCAAAGCCCAAATGGAAAAATAATTTCCCATAAAAGATGCCAATGAGAAGGACAAAGAATCCACCAAGGATGTTGATAAGCCCTATGCTGAAGGTATCGAGGAGGACGACAAGAGAATAGCCTTAGAGAACAATAAAATCGATATTGTATTGCATGAAGCACATCATAATGAGGGTAAGGGTAAAGAACACTACAATGAGAAGACTCGTGGAAATGATGATGATGATGATGGGATGTAACTAGGTGCAGATGTTACAACATGGACTTTGTCACTCATGGACTGTTGGAGGGAAGTGTGAGAGTGGACCAAGTGTGGATGTGGATTTGGAACTTATGGTCTACTGGAGGACATCGTGATAGTGTCCAAGTTGGAGCTTGATGTGCAACACCTTGGTGGAAAAAGGTGGTTGCTAGAGTTGCAGTGTTGTTGAGCTCAAGGGTATGATTAGCTAGGAGTGGTTTGTGGAGCTCGAGACTTGTGTGTCGATAAGTACTTCTACAACAGGTGATGGGAAGTCCTCCTAGCCGTGTTCATTGTGGGATATGGACATCTTGTAGTGAGAGGTGGCAACCCTATGTGCCCTAATGTTGGTCTTAATCGTTGCAGCGTAGGAATACCATAGTGGTCTGAAGTCCCTGAGTAGCTGAGGAGCAACAGTGGGCAGTTTGAGAGTTGTTCACAAGTGGAGCTGTGAACAACTTGACATGAGTCTTAATGTGTTGTGGCCTTGATGGACTAAGGCACAACTGGTGAGCAGATTGATAGTCAAGATTCAGTGGCCAAATGGACTTGGAGCATTGATAGAGGCAGGAGTTGCAGATCGGGAGCCGAAGGACAAGGCAGGTACAGGGTACGATCGAGAGGGCTAAGAGATTGTACTACAGCCAGATGGTCAGAGTATCTTGTTTGTATCTTGCACTATTGGATGTATGATGGCCATTATCCCTAATACGGGAACCCTAGACTATTGTATTATATGTTGTTAATATAACAAAGTTGGGTTGAAAATTTTAAAAATTTGTTTATATTATGTGCATGTGTGATTTACTATTGTTTATATTCTATTGTACAAAGTAGTTTTGTTGAGATTTTTGGTTTGGTAGCGTTAGAGATTTTAAGACTCTATCCTAGACCGAAGGTCATGGAAAATCAATAAATTTTACTTAGAAGACCATCAATAAAGAGGATGAAACCCATGCTTTAAAATAATAACTTTTTCTTTCTTATTTTGTTTGTTTAGATAATATACATGTTGAAATGAGTACAAGAACAATTACGAAGACTGAAACTAGTTACACTTCCAACAAACATAATAATGGAATGTACCAACGTTGTAATTAAAATTAAATAAAATGTGTTGTTGTGGGATGACGGGGTGGTTGTCTCACTGGGATGTATCCCTTCCACTCAGTTTCAAATCCTATGGGGGGAAACCATGGCCCATCATAGTAAGGTTGGAAGGATAGGTGTTCTGTTGGAGTCTGGGATCCTGGCTCCAATTTTCGGTGGTCTACGGACCTCTCGATCCTAGGATGAACTATGAGTTTATGATATATATGGCTTGCATGTTGTTGCATATATTTTGGGGAGTTGCTAGTTCCCCGACAACAAAAGATTTAAAAATAAATAAATATATAAAATAATAAGGGGTATTTGGCACAAGCCCCTCGGAACACTCATGAGAAATTATAAATATATATGAGTATCATTATATTGAAGATTTGTTGTATTGTATTGTGTTTTAGCAAGCATTGACCAAGAAAGCATATGTTAATAATTCTTCTTAGAAGAATTGCATATAATTTGGTTAGAAGATGATTAAACCCAATAACCTATAATTTTAGAGGCCTTTTGTGCATGTTTTTTAATATAAGAAAAAATATGAGTCCATTGTTTAGGGAAACCTTGTTGAGCCACCATATTTAAAAGTTTATAAAGGTGATGGGTAAGAACTAAACCTTCAATTTTTAGGATTTCAATTTGGTAGCCTTTTGCTAGTCATTTAACGCTAAACTCTATGCCTCCTAAAGTAAAAATATATTTCTTTGTAATAAGGGTTTGAATGTCACCGACAACATTCGAGATTTATATATATCAATTCCATTCCCTTAGGATAATCACATTATTTTTCTAGTTTTTCAAGTCGACCTAAATAATTTTTATGATTAGATTTAGAAAGTGTAAAAGGCTCTATTGCTTTTTATTTATATAATACCTCCTCTTCTTTTAATTAGTGTTTTTTAACTACTTATTTTAAAATTTTAGGAACACAAAGGAGGCTTCACTCATGTTTTTTCAAACAATCTTACAATCATTATCATACAGAGGGTGTACTTTTTTATACAAAGTTTTTAAATAGTATTTGTTTTTACAAGTAGATAGAGTTTTAGGTATTTTAGGAAATATGCAATTAAATTCAAGTTTTTTTCATTATTAGATTCTCATTTATGATATTTTGATGAATGAGAGAGTTTCTGATTGAGATTTGTTATCTATTTTCCAAAATAGATGTGTAATTATTTAAAATGTAAAAATTAATAATTTGGTTGTATGTTAAAATATCAAAAATAACATAATCTACCGCACCAACCTCTTGCCTATGAATACAATAAGGATGTTAGATTTGTGCCTTTAATTAAACTCATAAATTATCAAGTTTTGACAATTATAAAACTTAATCAATTTAGTAACAAGCCAACTTTAACATAAATCTTCAAAACTTCTTTTAAATTTAAAATCTTCATAAAACATAAAAGTTTTAAACATTATGAAAAAATAATGTATTGCAAATTTGTTATAATTTTTATAGAATTTTGGCTTTAGTGATCCATCATAAAATTATATAGAATTTTTTCAGTAATAATCACATTCAAATGAAAAAATTCTACATAATTTGTTATAATATTACCGAAAAAAATCTACATAATTTGTTATAATATTAAAAAAAAATAACAAATAAATATTACCTGGTTTTTCATTTTAAGAATTCTTAAATTATCATAATTTTATTATAAATTAATTACCTTTTTAAATAACTTTTTCTAATAAATTAATTATTTTTATAATAATTGTTTATCCATTTCTTATAAGAAAATCACTCATTAACCTTTCGATCTATTTATGAGAAGTGTTGGAAAATTACTCCTGCGTTTTTACCACTGCTTTGCTTGTAAACCCTGCCAAAATAGGCTCGCAGTTTAGTTCGGGGTCACCTGGAGGTGTTACTTGACCCATAAAACCCTGACCTCCTTTGAAGCGGGCTAAAAATCTCATGTCGGCTAAAATTCTCACATTAATACCATCATGAAAACGCACATATTTAATCCAAGGATATGAAGCGGTGATCTCAGTTCCCTAAACACTCAAAACTACAGTGACTGGTTGATTGCTACTCAGGATTTAGCCTTCTCTTTTATATCGCGGTTTATTTTCTTTGCTTTAAATTTCTAGTCGTTCTACTTCAGTTTCTTTTCGATCCGCACTCCATCAGTTTTCTGCAATAATGCTGGGTCAACTGCCCAGAAAAAAACAGCAGCTAAAGCTCCTAGCAAATTCTCCAAGACCCCACCCATGTCTGTGAGCTCTGCCCAACCCAAGGTAGAACCCGAGACTGTCGAGAAAGCACAACCGAAGCCCTCGCCCAAAACCCCACCCAAGGTGGAACCCGAGACTGTCAAGAAAGCACAGCCGAAGCCTTCGCCCAAGACCCCACCCAAGTCCGTGAGTTCTGCTCCACCGAAGGCAGTACCCGAGACTGTCAAGAAAGCACTGTCGAAGCCATCGCCCATCGTTAAAACTCTGGAAGTCAGAGAGAAAGCCATCGAGCCATGCAAAGATTTGAACGAGGCAAGTGTCGAAGCCCATAAGGATGCTGATAAGCCCTATGCTGAAGATATCGAGGACGGCAAGAGAATAGCCTTAGAGAACAAGGAAACCGATACTGCAATGAGCGAGGCAAGTGTCGAAGCCCAGAAGGACAAAGAATCCACCAAGATCGCTGATAAGCCCTCTGTTGAAGGTAGCGAAGAGGGCGGCAAGGGAATAGACTCAGAGAACATTGAGGAAATCGATACTGTAATGCACGAAGCACATGATAATGAGGTCGAGGGTAAGGATAAAGAACAGCAGGATGAACAAACCCAAGTAAATGTAAATGTAAATGAGGAGGAGGGTGTGGAGGGTGAACATGACATGGAAATACCCGCCACGGTGAAGGAGCGGATAAAGCAGAAGGAGTTTGAAGTGTTTGTGGGTGGGCTCGATAAAAACGTTGATGAAGAGGATTTGAAGAAGGTGTTTAATGAGATTGGTGAAGTTGTTGAGATCAGATTGCCAAAGAATTCTCGGACTCAGAAGAATAAGAGCTTTGCATTTGTTCGTTTTGCGAGTGTGGAGCAAGCCAAAAAGGCAGTGGCAGAGCTTAAGAATCCACAGGTGAGAGGGAAGCAATGCGGAGTTGCAAGAACCCAAGATAATGAAACTCTTCACGTACGCAATATTTGTAAGTCATGGACAAAAGAGGTTCTTCAACAGAAATTGACAGAATATGGAATACACAATATCGAGGAAATAACATTGATGGAAGATCCAGAACAACAAGAAGGGACAAATAGGGGGTTTGCATTTCTGGAGTTCCCCACTCATCTGGAGGCTACCAATGCCCTCGTCCGCTTGCAGAAGCGAGACGTTTTCTTTGGTACTGAGCTTAATGCAAAGGTTGCATTTGCCAAATCTGCCATTGAGCCGGAGGAGGAAGTTATGGCGCAGGTAAAGTCTGTTTTTGTTGATGGACTGCCACCTTCTTGGGATGAAGAGCGATTTCTGGAGAAATTTAAAACTTATGGTGAAATTGAAGAAGTGGAATTGGCACGAAACATGCCTGCAGCCAGGCGAAAAGATTTTGGGTTCATTTCTTTCAGAACTCGTGAAGCGGCACTGGCCTGCATTGAAGGAGTAAATAAGAATGAGGTAAATGAAGCAGAAGAGGTCACTCTGAAAGCTACTCTTCGAAAACCTCAGCAAAAGGGACGATCAGTTAAGGGTAGCTTTCGTGCAGGATATGGTAGGGTGCCATGGGTTCGTGGTATCCGCGGTGATAGGAGGATGGGAGCACCTGCTACTCGATTTGGGGCTGACGGCGGAAGGGGCTTTTTAGATGGAAGACGACAATTCCAACATTTTGGAAGGGCATATGATAATAGGCGACCATCTGGTCCTGGTCGGAGGAATTATAGAGAACATGAGGAATATGTTGATAGGCGAGCTGCTCTACCTTCAGCTAGACCTAGACCTGCTGAAACAGTTACTAGAGGATCCTCAAACTCATACGAGGGTGATTATGGATATCGTGGGGCTGCTGGATATTCTGAGAGCATGCCTCCACGCAGGCCTATATACCCCGAGGATAGCTACAGTTATCGCAGGAATGGAATTTCAGCTTATCATGGTGGCGCAGGAGGAGTATGTGGATCCAAACGCCCATATTCCGATGTGGGTGGTGATTTCCCATCTCCAGGTCGGCATTCCAGGACTCGTTTGGATTATAGTGCAGGTGCTGCTGCAGATTCACGTTACAAAAGAGTGAACAGGCAGGGCCAAGATTCACAACAAGGTTATAGTGCAGGCAGCAGAACTGGTGCAAGCTATTCAAATGACTACCCGCCTAGTGGCAATGATGTTGGAGGTGGACAATATCCATCTGGTCGTTATGGAAATGGCAATGGCTCAGCATCATATTATTGAAAATTTGGGGTACAGAATGAGATGCATAACAGATTTATTCTGAGCAGAGTTATTTGCGTTAGTTTTCTAATAAAACAAAATGTCTTTTACACGAGTGAGTAGAGATGACAATATGAGAAGCACAAAAGAGTTTTCTTTGTTAGGTTGTGATTGTTTTCATTTTTTGTTTAGAAATTTAATATGGGAGTTGTTCATTCAGGTGGCAAGTTAAAATTTGATGGGATTTTGGTTTTTTTTCTTTAATTAAAAAAATTTAATGGTAGCAGTGTTTGAATCTTGTTTTTATGGTGGAAATAGAAAACTCTTAGGACACTCAAAAAATTTTGCTGGATTTGACCAAAACTGTACCAGAATTTTTTATATATGGTTTATAACAAAATAAGGAATATGAAATAAATGAAGGATAAATTTGATTACAAGAATTTTCATACATAATAATTTACAATCTATATTTATGACTAGAAGGAGGAATTTGCCTACTTAATGAGTTATAGACTCAATTTGCTATCAAATTGAAAAGGATAAGATGAGTTGTGAGTCAATTGAATATTCAAACAAGGAAATAATTTAGTCCATAAATTTTTACTTAAAATTTGATTGTTGTAATCAACCTCATGTATAATCATCCACACTAATGAAGATAAAGCACTCCAGCTACTTTTAATGATGTCAATATTTGAATATTTCTTCAACCATATGCTCAATTGAATATTCAAACAAGGAAATAATTTAATCCATAAATTTTTACTTAAAATTTGATTGTTGTAATCAACCTCACTAATAATCATCCCCACTAATGAAGATAAAGCACTCTAAGCTCAATTAATGTACAAGGTTTCCAAGGTTTCCTTGGATACTTCTAAGCTCAATTTCCTTTCCTTTTGTGGAAAATATTATGAAAAGATCTTGAAAATTAAGGGCCACTATTCTAAATGTTGTAACCGCTAGACACTTAATACAACATCAACACCACCAATTTGGATTATAATCATGGGATTATCTAATAAATATCTTCCCATTTTCAGCTTATTATTATGGGAGTTCCCTATACAATTTTTGACACCTTTATCTATGTTAATTCATGACAAGATATTTTTGGAATATTTTCTTCATGGTCTAGATCTTGTGACAATTCCACTTCTTGATCTTAGTCATTTTCATAGTCTATGTAGAATTAGGTGCATGAATAGATGTCTCTTTCAACTTCAAATATGCTTCGTCCTCCAATCTAGTCATAACAACCATGTTCTCTAAAGCCTTATTTCAATTTGTCCATCAAATATATGAATGGAGCGATCTTATTATCGAATGTGCATAAATGGTAGAACATTCTTGAAGGTCTAAGACATGATTTATCTGAAAAATACAATATACCATCTATGTTGCCACTAAAATCAAAGAGGTCTCTCCAAAAGGTCATGTGACATATTGTACCTATGTAATGAGTTTATTCAAGTTCTTTACCTGTCCAAATACTTTATCATGTTCTGCAACTTTCTCCACCAAAGAGTCAAATGTAATAGACAATAGTTGGTCACTAGCTTGCAATGATTCAAGGTAGTGAGAGTATGTAGGGTAAAGAGTCTTGATGAAGGCTATGACATGAAGGTATATTTTTACTCCAATGGAATCTATGCCTTCCATGATGGTAGTGAGTTTAGAAGCTAAAGCCATGGGGTCATCATCCTTCAACTATAGGTTTAAGATATTCACTAGTAGTTTTACTAATTCCAATTTTAGTCTGACTTATATGTCTTTTATCTTATTTAGAGCACCATAACAATGCAAATGGTAAAACTATGATGGATTGCTCTTTTACTTACTGACACAAAAATTAGGGCATAAATTTTCGTTTCTTTGTTCTTCCATATGGCTAGCTCCTTGTCAAATGTAGGCTTGTTAGGTCTTATGTCCTCCTTTCCTTTTGTTGTGGAAGCGTTTCCTTCATGGATGTCATTCCAGAAATCATTAAATATGAGTGTGATTGATATTTTTGGACCACTCTCAATAGTTCTCCTTGCTTGTCAACACCATGCTGACAATGGAGATGAGAGAATTCATATTCAACAGAGTCAAAAGTTGATTCCTAAATTAATAAAATCTCTACAACAATAATAATCTCTAATGAAAATTTCTCAAATATCTCTACAAATAGAAAGGACTCTGTGAAAGTGACTACACCAAGTATCTCATTTGAAATGATTTAGGGATCATTTGTTCCATGAACTATCAAGACCATAATAGTAAAGAAACATACTCATTTAGCATCCACTTTAATTAGGAAATAAGAGATAATACTAGCTCTTATCCAATGCATAAAAAATAGTAATTTTATTTGAAAAATCAATTATTAGGTGGATCCCTATGCTCCACTAAAATAATCCCTCTATTCCAAAAAATATGTTTCTTATGTATAAGCCATAGAATTCATAACATTCATCTTTTTTTTGTGACTATTGTAAGAGTTTGATTCCCATTTGTAGAAAAGAAATAGGAGAGTATAAAATACTAAGTGCAATTCATTACCAAGTAAACAGATGAGGTTTTTAAATATATGCATGGGATATAGAAAGTGGGAAATCTTATAATGCTCCCAATATGGGAGCTCATAAAAGACGGATTTCCTTTTTATCCTAGTGGGAAATTTCTCAACATAGCTATCGAATAATTCTAGATCATAGAACATAGGCTCCCCAATTGAATCAAACATTCTGCAAACTCATTCTCTTTCTCTCTCTCATATGCTCTAAGCCATTTAGATAGTGTCATTACTGTAGGCCTTTGGTTTCTCTCTGGTTTACCATTGAAATCAGATGTTTCTCTTCTGTAAGGGTGTTCTTCTGGGAGGAATACCTTGGAGCATTAATCATACATTGGATTTCGTTGGTGGTCAGACCACCTAGCCTTCAGAGAAGGTCCACAACATTTACATCCATGATACCCTTTTGTTACAAGACTTGGGAAATTATTGTATATGTGAAAATTTATGAATCCTTATTACAGAAACCCTGCTGCAGTCTTCTGATTTACTTCTCCTACTTGTTTGATTTAATTAACAAGTTATTTTTTTGAATTATTCAACAAAACAAAGTGAATACTATTGCAGACTACACATACATACAGATCAAGTACTGAAGAATAAAGCCCACATGACAAAGAACACAATATTTTTCGGACAAATGTCCCCGAAAAAACCCAATGCAGTAAACCGATGCAATTGCTCTTGAGGGTTTTATTATTATTCATAATTTTAAATACAATCAAGGGTACCAGTAGTGGTTTTCCCAACAGATAGAATCTCAGAAAATGTACCTGTATCTCTCAGAGACAGAAAATATGGTTGATTCAACTGAGGATGAATAACCGCACAAGTGCCTATGCAGTCACTGCGTCACCCTTCAGTGTGGCTGCTTCACCCCATCTAGATCTACTGAAAATGAGCCCTTTCTGGCCCATTGGAACCCCAACATTGCCTTTCTCAGCTCTGTGTCATCCCCCAAACCCTGCGTGAGCCTCTGCGCTGTTGTGGCTAGGCCCGCGTCACCCTTGCTGGGCCTACACTGCCTCAGCGTGAGCCTGGGTGCACTGCGTCACCCTTGTTGGGTCTCTGGATGCTCTGGTACAGATCTGCCTCTCTTCAAATGTATTATCGGCCTTAAATTCAGAAATCCCTCTGTCGATCTGCCCCTCGCTACACTGTAAGCTCACTCGAAAATTCTCAGCAAACCGTACCCCATAATTTCAACTTATCTCAAGTGTTGTCACTCTGTGTGTGTTCTCCAACTAACCTCAAGCCTTCCTTTAATACTTTTCTTGTTGAACAATCAAAGACCATGATCTAATCTCTAATCAATGGCTAAGATTAGAAAATACTTGATCCTCGTCACTTATAACATTCTCACCCACATGTTTAAATTAATTCCCTTTAATTATTTAATTTCCCTAAGTTAGACTTAGAGTCTCCATTAAAGTAATTAATTATTGAAATAACTTAGGCTCCAGGTGGAATTTCTCCAAACGATTTATGGGTCTTGGAGATCTCATGTGTTCTAGCCCCTCCACAAAGTTTCGGATCTAGAGCACATCCGATGCTACCCAAAATATCAACACTCCCTCTTAGCGAGGAATGTGCTCTAACAACACTTCAACCTAGAAGCGTTACTCTGATCCATGGAATCGGTCACCCGCGCTATTGATGCTCGGCCTGCTGCCCTTCATCCACTATGGTGTTGTCTTCTGTACTGTTGCCCATGACTCTGCCACAGTCACTGCCTCATATGTACCACAACTCCCTCTCAAATGCTGCATCATGCTGCCCATAACACTGCCACTGCTAACTGTTGCACTGCAACTTAGTTGCTGAGAAGTAAGCAACTAAAGTACACCACCCAAAATACCGACAAACAAGTCAGTTTGGCTACATCTCGATACTGAAGCACCCTCTATTGTTGAACTGCGTTGTCCCTCTGAAGATCTGAATTGCCTAAGAACTGCCCCTCTGCACTGCTGCTTCCACGTTGTTGTTGCCTCTGCACTGCGCTGCTCTAGTCTTCAGCGTCCTCACCACAAACATCAAGAGGAGCAATGTAACATAATACCTCATTTATGAAGGGCTTGATGTTGTAGGGAAGGTGGCACTGCTGGCTTAGCATAGATTCTCCTTGGTGAAACCACCCAGTGGTGTACGGCTGTGGGTGTGTTGTGGTCATAAAGCCCAACTGCTTCACGACCTCTGCTGAAATGAGGTTCTTTTGGCTCCCACTATCAACAATGAACTGTAGTGGGGAACCCTTTACCCACATCTGAGAGTGGAAGAGACGCTCCTCCTCCTATGGATCTTCTGTTTCCTCCTTCTGGATCTTTGCAGTGGCAACGGTGATGTTGGGCTCTGCATCAATAATATGCTTCTCTTTCTCATTCCCCTTGTCAGGGTCAGATTCAGAGTCAGAGCCCTCATGTCGGCCACTAGTGACTGCTTGACCCAACACTCACTTGTGTTGTGAGTGGAGCTCTTATGGAACTCACACCACTTTCCCATGTCCTTCTTCGACTTCGTGGGGTTGTTATTCGCTTGTGGCTTCGGTAGGTTATCTTGGATTGCCATGCCTTGGTTGTACTTTGTTCTATAGTTTGGGAGAGCCTTTCCCTTGCTTTTGATTCACATATCCAAAGCCTCGCTTATTCTGTTTGAATTTCTACTCAATCTTGGCAGCATACCGGTATGCTGTACCAAGTGAGGAGATGTCAAGGAACTCCATTTCCTCCAGAATTTATATGTGCAGACAAATGCGGTACTTCAACACAAAATATTTCTATGAATCTTTGACACCCAACTTTGTGCGTAGGTTATGGAACGGATTCGTCGGCTCATGCACATATTGATCCCTTTGTTGTCGCAACGTAGTCCATTGTATGTACTTGTCCTCATAACTCCCCACGAGATAATATTGTTCTTTGATGACATCTATGAAAGAATTCCACGTGGGTGCGGCCAAGCACAGAGAGGGTTCCCCCTCATCCTTTTTCTCACAGTAGGTTTCCCACCAGTCCTTGACATGAAGGGTAGCTTTGAGGAGTGCAAAAATAATCTTCTCCCGGTCGGAAAAGTCATGAACTGAGAAATATCCTTCTAATAGATTCAACCATCTATCTACGACGTCTGCATCTATTTGGCCTTCAAATATGGGAATTTCAAAGTTTACTTGTACCTTAAAAGGAGTTGCGCCTCCAGAGTGGCTGCTGGATGCAGATGCGCTGCCAGTGGGAAATAGTTGAAAGATCTGGACAAAGTTATCTATCATCGCGTTCATTTGTTTTTCGAGAGCCTCCTCGAGCAATATTTTGATAGGATATCCTACTCCCTCATCTTGTTTTTCGTCCCCCATGTGTAGTCGTCAGGGTTTGCGAGGCTTATCTTGTAAAGGTTCAACCAGATCGAGCCCTAACTCCTTATACCTCGACCTAGTTGGGGATATGCAAAGAAGGATCGAGAAAGAGCAGACCGCTCTGATATCACTGATCCTGATTTATGCAGGAACACAACGAAGTACACATATAACCATAAATATAAAAATTTAGTGGAAATAACACTTCATTTTATTAATATCAAAGAAGTGAAATTTGTTTACAGACATAATGGAAATAAACTGGCTAGTGCACTAGTAGCTTATCTCTGAGAAGAGATGTGGTGGCTACAGACCTATGAAATCTGTGTTACAATGAGGCTCGAAGGCCTATACATTATTGAGAAATAATGGAAAACCCTAAACATCCAAAAACCTAACCCTATGAGATGAAACACCAGAATATGGGCCCCATCGGGGTAAATTGGTACATCAATTTCCCGGGGTTGTAACTTTGGCATATTATTTTTGTTTGACGCACATGGTACATCGTTAGAAATATCTATCCGAGGAATACAACTATTGAGTGTGAAAATTGAGTATGAAATGGACACATAAAAGCTGAAGGTTTGATGCCCAAGAAACGTCGTTTAGGGCCTCAAAATAGCTCCGAAGTTCAGGACCCGAAAAAATACTAAAAATAGTAAATTGTGCTATAATTAAGGACACTGAAAAAATGAAAGAAGCAATGGTGGGGCCCAGTGGAATAAGCGGTGGCCACCAATATCCACCTGGATCATTCCTCCCCCCTTAGGAAGCAATGGTCCCCATTGCGTTGAGTTCCTCCATGAGATGAGGAAACTTCTACTAAACTTGGTCCCTGGTGAACCACTTACCTTGGTGTCAGAGTTGGCCAGCTTTGATAACCTGATACACTTGGATCTTCTGCTAGTGAGTGTTCTTGATTTGCATGTCCATGATACAAAATGTGGTGGCATGTTCCATGCAATCTGGGTTTAACTCTGTTGGTGTGAGTTGTTCTGCAATGTCAGAGGTGTCCAGTAGAGGTGGGAAATAGGGCCGAAGGTGGTCCACATTGAATACTGGGTGTAGACCAAGGAATGGTGGAATACTAAGCTCTAAGGAATTGTTCCCTACAACCTTGGTGATGGTGTACCACCCATATCGGAGAGGGAAAAGCTTGCGATCGGGTCTAGTGAGGTGCTCCTTCTGCAAATGTAGCCACACTTCGTCGCCCACCTGGAAGTGGTGTGGCACCCGATGTTGATCATGTTGTTGCTTGTACGTAGAATTGGCTCTGTCCAATATGTCATGAACCTGCTAGTAAATGTGTTGAATTTGCTCAATGAATTTGTTCGCTTTGTCAGCTTCAGACTGGACATGAGCCGAATTGGCCGAGTAGCCACAATGGCATGGCTACGTCAATGGGACATAGTGGTTGGAACCCCAAGCCCACCTGAAAGGGGTTGTGGCCAGTTGAGTTGTCGAGAGCCCGGTTATAACTATGTTGTACATAAGGAAGGCTCTCATCCCATGTATGTGGATGCTTTGAATTGTACATGCGCAAAATGTGTACAATCATCCTATTGACGACCCCTGTATGGCCATCAGTTTTGGGATGGAAAGTTGTGGACTTGGTGAGCTTGGTGTCCAGCATTGACCAGAAGCTGGACCAAAATGTGTTAAGGAACCTTTTGTCTCAATCTGAGAAGATAGATTGTGGGATCCAAAAGTGCACCCACACTCGTTCAAATAAGAGTTTAGTAGTGGCTTCTGCTGTGATTTTATTTTTGCAGGACGACATAATGGCTATTTTCGAAAATTTGTCGACAACCACGTAAACACATTCGTTTCCATGTTTAGTAGAAGGAAGACCCGACATGTAATCCATGGATATGGATTCCCAAGGTCGACTATGGGTAGGTAGCAGAGTATAGAGGCCTTGCTTCTTGATGGCTAGTTTGGAAATGGAGTAAGCAATGCAGGATCTGATTTACTTCCCAACATCCTGTCGAAGTTTCGGCCAATAGAAATACTTCTACAGTACTGCCACTGTTTTCTCGATCCCGAAATGCCTAGCGACTCGACTTAGTGTGCTTCCCAAATCATCTTAGCACACTCGCTTGAAGGAACACAAAGGTGTCCCAAGTGACATAGAAATGCATCCAGGAGGTGAAAATTTGGAACTTGCGTACCCTCCAAGAGTGATTATATGTGTGGCCGAATTCTCGATCGCTCTTGTAGAGAAGCGGCCAATCATAAGCCTTGTGCCAACAAGAGTTGAGAACGGTGGTTAGCGCCATGATCGCTAGTCGGCTGAGGTAGTTTGCAACATTATTAGTGATACCCTTCTTATACTTGATGTTCAAATGAAATTGTTGCAAATATGTGGATCACTTATAATGGCGATTGTTCTGCAGCTTCCCTTGTGTCTGTATGAACTACAGGGGTCGGTGGTCTGTGTGGATGACCGTTTCCTTCCCCAAAATGTAATTCTTTCATTGGAGGCACGCCCGCACATTGGAATACATTTATTTGTCATAAGTGGGATACTTTCGGATTGTTTCGGATAGTGTCTCACAATGATATGCCACTGGATGCCCCTGTTGAGTAAGAACTGCCCCAATAGCATAGTCAGAGGCATCTGTATCGATATCAAATGATTGTTGCAAGTCTGGTAATGTGGGCATTGGGGCAGAGCAGAGACGATGTTTCAATTCTATGAACGCCTTCTGTTGAGATTCTGACCAAAAGAATTTTTTTTTCACTCCTCCCTTGGTGACTTGACTCAGGGGAAAAGTTATATGAGAGAATCTCAACACGAACCTGTGGTAGAAATTAGCAAGACCCAGAAGGTTGCGAAGCTCTGTTAGAGTGGTTGGGGCTGGCCAATCCCGAATTACTTGGATCTTGGTTGGATCCACATGCACCCCCCGTTCATCAGCAATGTATCCCAGATACTGAACCTTGGTCATGCCAAAAGTACACTTCTCTAAATTGGCACACAACTTGTCTTGCCGTAGTGTTTGGAGGACCTATCGTATGTGGTGGAGGTGTTCTTCCCAAGTCTGGCTAAAGATCAGGATGTCATCCAAGCACACTACTACAAATGAGTTGGTGAATGGCCGTAAGAAGTCGTCCATTAGCCTCATGAAGGTTGCGGGAGCATTCGTCAACCCGAAAGGCATGACCAGCCATTCAAAAAGGCTCTCCTTGGCTTTGAAGGTAGTCTTCCACACATCGGAGGGTTCGATTGGTACCTGGTGATACCCAAAATTCAAGTCGATCTTGTTGAAATATTTCACCCCTATGAGTTGATCTAGAAGGTCATCAATTCGTGGGATCGGGTACCTATTCTCCACAATGGTCTTGTTCAGCGCCCGATTGTCAATACAGAGTCTGCAAGTCCCATCCTTCTTCTGCACCAACACGATCGGGCTCCCACAGGGCAATGAACTTGGCCGGATGTGACATTTCTGCAGCAGCTCCTGAATGTGCCTCTTGATTTCATCGTTCTTCATAACAGAGCACCGATATATCGGTCCATTGGGAAACAATGCACCTGGGGTCAGATCAATGGGGTTATTGACCTGACAATGCAGAGGCACCCCTGTGGGTGAGGTGAAGATGTCCCCGTACTCCTCCATGACCTTTTCCATTTGTTGTTGTCGTGCGAAGGAGCCCTATTTGGAGGTCGTGACCACAGTCTTCTTCTTGCCCTGGGGGTGGATCATTAGGAAAACAAATTTCTCGATTTTGGAAATGAGCTTACTGCATTGTTTTGTAGTAACCAAAGAGATAGCCACAGGCGGTGGTACCTCTGGTATCCTTTACAACTTATTTCCCAAAGTAACAATAACATCATGAGGTCGGGACTCATACACAACATGTCACTTCCACAAGTATTTTTGGAATAATAACACATCACAAACATCAAGAGGAGTAATTTCACATAATACCTCATTTGTGAAGGGCTTGATGTTGTAGGGAAGGCGGCACTTCTGGCTGACGCAAACCGTCCTTGGTGAAGCCACCCGACGGTGTACGGATGTGGGTGTGCTGTGGTCGGCAAGCCCAAACGCTTC
Organism: Pinus albicaulis; assembly: GCA_034641835.2. Taxonomy (NCBI): domain Eukaryota; kingdom Viridiplantae; phylum Streptophyta; class Pinopsida; order Pinales; family Pinaceae; genus Pinus; species Pinus albicaulis. The sequence continues at coordinate 1,020,127,802 of CM076574.1, forward strand.
ACGACCTCTGCTGAAATGAGGTTATTTTGGCTCTCACTATTGACAATGAACTATAGCGGGGAACCCTTTACCCACATCTGAGAGTGGAAGAGATGCTCCTCCTGCTCTATATCTTCTGGTTTCTCCTTCTAGATATTTGCAGTGGCAATGGTGGCGTTGGGCTCTGCATCAATAATGTGCTTCCCTTTGTTATTCACCTTGTTAAGTTATAATTCAGAGTCGGAGCATGCCTCTGATTCAGAAGCCCTCATCTTGGCCACCAGTGACTGATTGGCCCGACACTCACTTGTGTTGTGAGTGGAGCTCTTATGGAACTCACACCACTTTCCCGTGTCCTTATTCGGCTTCATGGGGTTGTTCTTTGCTTGTGGCTTCGATATATTATCTTGGGCCGCCATGCCTTGGCTCTATCCTTTGTTCTGCGGTTTGGGGGTGCCTTTCCCTTGCTTTTGATTCGCAGATCCAAAGTATTGCTTCTTCTGTTTGAATTTCTACTCAATCTTGGTAGCATACCGGTATGTCGTACCAAGCGAGGAGTTGTCAAGGAACTCCATTTCCTCCTGAATGTATCTATGCAAAAAACTGTGGTACTTCAACACCAAATGTTTCTCTGAATATTTGATACCTAACTTTGTGCACAGGTTATGGAACAGATTCGTCAACTCATGCACATCTTGATCCCTTTGTTGCCGCAGTGTAGTCCATTATATGTAGTTATCCTCATAGCTCTCCACGTGATAATATCGTTCCTTGATGGCATCTCAGAAAGAATTCCAAGTGGGTATGACTGAGAACAGAGAGGGTTCCTGCTCTTCCTTTTTCTCATAGTAGGTTTCCCACCAGTCCTTGACATGGGGGGTAGCTTTGAGGAGTGCAAAAATAATCTTCTCCTAGTTAGAAAAACCATGTACTAAGAAATATCCTTCTAATATATTCAACCATCTATCTACTGCGTCTGCATCTATTTGGCCTTCAAATATGGGAATGTCAAATTTACTTGTACCTTAAAAGGAGTTACGCTTCCAGAGTGGTTGTTGGATGCAGATGTGCTGCCAGTGTGTAGTCGTTGAAGGATCTGGGCAAAGTTATCCATCATCACGTTCCTTTTTTTTTCGAGGGCCTCTTCAAGCAATATTTTGATAGGATCTCCTGCTCCCTCATCTTTATTTTCGTCCCGCATGGGTGGCCGTCGGGGTTTGCGAGGCTGATATTGCAAAGGTTCAACCAAATCGAGCCCTAACTCCTTATACCCCGACCTCGTTGGGGATATGCAAAGAAGGATCGAGAAAGAGCAAACCACTCTGATACCATTGATCCTAATTTATGCAAGAACACAACAGAATACACATATAACCATAAATATAAAAATGCAATGGTATTAACACTTCATTTCATTAATATCAAAGAGTTGAAATTTATTTACAGACATAATGGAAATAAACTAGCTAGGGTGCTGCTATCTTATCTCTAAGAAGAGATGTGGTGGCTACAGGCCTATGAACTCTGTGTTACAATGAGGCTCGAAGGCCTATATATTATTGAGAAACAATGGAAAACCCTAAAAATCCAAAAAACTAACCCTAGGAGATGAAATGCCAGAATATTGGCCCCGTCGGGGTAAATTGGTACATCAATTTTCCGGGGTCGTAACTTTGGCATACTATCTCCGTTTGACGCACATGATATATCGTTAGAAATATCTATATGAGGACTAAAACTATTGAACATGAATATTGAGTCCAAAATGGACTCATATTCTCCAGAAACAAAAACAAAGGTCTGATACCCAAAAAACGTCGTTTAGGGCCTTAAAACGGCTCCGGAGGTTCAAGACCCGAAAAACTACTAAAAATAGTAAATTGTGCTATAATTAAGGAAACTGAAAAACTAAAAGAAACAATGGTGGGTCCCCAAGTAGAATATGTGGGTGGCCACCAATATCCACATGAATCAGTATAATGAAGTAGGGAAGTATGGAAAGCTTATGAAAGTAATATAGGTTGAAATCATGTTCTAGGAGTAGATGGATAAATAGATAATAGAGCTAGACTTAAACATGACTGATTGTGGAGCTTAGAATAAAATATGGTAGATGAATGGAATCATGAAAAATATGGATTATGAAAGGATTTTTAGGCAATGGATGTGACTTTTCATGGTACAAAACTTGACTTCTTCTTCTGATGATTAGTTTCATGTCTTTTGTCTCGAACTTCATTCATCTTGTAGGATTGTCAGTGTTATTGGTCAACAACTGAAAGCAAGATTCACGAGTTTTGAGTTTCATTGGATGAACTCAACATCAGGAGAATTTTCAGTTTTCTTTGACTTGGGAATTTGTATTTCATATTCTTAAATATGAATTTAAATATTGACTCTAAAAGGTCCTTCGTCCATGGAGTTCACCCCTTAAATATTCATGTGACTTGCAAAAACATAACACTTGCCTGCAATACAATATTAGATGATGGAGGAAGAGAGGTGTACAGTCTCTCTTCTTCCAAGAAATGATGAAAATAATTAAAATCAATGTGTGAAAAACAAGTCCAAATATGATATACAAATAAAATGCATTTGTTTACCCCTTGAGGAATGGTGGCCAACCTAGACCTCCTAGTATTATTTTGTTCACAAAATATTCGATTTATGTCCAATTAGAGTGATTCAAAAGCCATTTTGAAATGAATTTATATGTCTACTTCCAGTATAAATAGGTTTTCAAAATGGTTTAAAATTGTTAGCTAAAAATGATGAGAAATACCATGTTTGATAGAGCTTATTGTGAATGTTTTACTAGACTAACAGTCATTGTTTGGAGTGTAACTCTTTTTTTAAATATCGGATCGATATGATTAAACTTGGACATTAAAGTAGATTCATCTATATATTTATAGTAGAAACAGGCTTTTAAAATACTGAGTTTTGATATCACAAAATTGGTGATGAACAGACCTAGGAGGCAGAGTTTCAATATGCTCATTTTAAGACATGTAGTCACTAAATGTGGCATAAAATTTTCATTTGACCTCCAAATTGGATGATTAAAATTGTGTCTTGAACTAGACTTGAATATCTATCTCCTGTATAAACATGTTTTGGAAATAGTTTTATTTGGTATGTGAGATATTCCAATGAACGTTCAAGACCTAAAATTGTCACCATGTAGATATTTCGACAAGTAGTTAGTATTTTGAGCATAACGTTTTCATATGATGTTAGATTGAGGTGATTCAAATTGATTTGGAAACTATATTCCAAGGGTTATTTTCATCATACATATCATTTAAAAATGTTTCTATTAGACCCCTCGAATCAATGTTGTACTAACTCTGTCCTCAAAATTTCTTTTGAGATCTAGTGTTTATTTTGATCATATATTTTTGATTTGTGATCCAAATTGAAAATTGAAAATTGGGTTTAAAAAATAAATTTAAAGGGATATATTGTTTAAAAACATGCTTTCAAAATGATCCTATATGGTTACCCAAATTAGGATTGTCTGTATTACATTTTGCCTTGAAATCTTTCCAAATGAGTATTGAACAATGATTTGAAGAATTATTCATGAGAGTTTGAACCAAAAGTCTTATTGTGAACTCATTCTACCTATCTATTTATTTATTTATTATATTCTATCATACTCTATTGTATAAAAATAAGTTATTCTCTCAAGTATAAGAGAATTTCGAATGCATCCATTTGTGTAACATGATCATAAGTAGACTCATATCCAAGTTTCAAAAATATACCTTAATGAATGCTTGGACATAAAACGTTAGTTGATCAATAAAGATTTGATGCTAAGGAATGTTGAAAAATAGAGTGGTGATGTGGCCTATGACTAGTTGAAACCAATTTTTGAAATGATCTTTGTTTGTTTGACTTTCCTTAATTGTCATATCACAAAGTTTTTCTTGTGGAACTTGTTCAAAATCATGAATGCACAAGGGATCTTGTGATACATATTCTAGCTATTCTTCAATTTTTATCTCTATTATTTGAAATTCATTGCATGTGATCCATAACTCATTTATCTCCTTACAAAGATAACTAGAAGAAGCTTCTAGGTTCTCTTCGTATGGATCCTCTTCATGGATGTTTTGTTCCTCTTCTATATTTTTAAATGAAGATTCACCCTAGTGACAATTCTAAATTGTGGACGAGGATTTAAAAAGATCATTGTGGTGGCATACCTTCCTTATCTAAATAACTTCTTTAACATCATGTTTTGTAGATCTTGTTTTTCAAATGGATTTTGTAGTTAATGAGTTTATTTTAGTGGTTGGGGGTTTTGCTTTGGAGATCTACATTTCTAATTTCTATGTCTAAGCATGAATAACCACAATGACAAGTGTTTTTGCTTTTATTTTTTGTTGTTTTTTTTAATTTGTTTTCTAAACAATCTTCCTAAGTAGCTCTATCCAGGTGTGCTTCCCCTGCAACGGCGCCAAAAATTTCAGTCTAATTTATGGAGTTGAATTAGAGCATATGTTTTAATTATCAATCTAGGTTGGTAAACTTAGAAGCACACCAAGGTATATGGATCTCAGATTAAGCTAGTGTAGGGAGTAGTTTAGATGAAGATGATGGAAATTCATATTACAAATGGAAATACATATTACAAATATAAAAATACTAAAAAGCATAGAAATTTTAGTTTATAAGCATGAACAAGTGAATGATTGAAACATAGTAAATAAGGAAGAGACTCTGGACTTAGAGATCTCGGTTATCCTTCCTATTGATTTCTTTTTCAACAAAACCAAGTTCACCATAAAGCATAACACATGTTTTAAGAAAGAAATTGATTTAAGAAAGAAAGAGGGATGAATGCATAGATATAAATTCCAATTCAATTCTTAGATCACAAGAAAGAGGTTCCACTTTGGAGACCTAGGTTGTCCTTCCTTATCCAAAGTAGCCACTTAAAGGAGATCACTTCCAAAATCTGAATGGTCATGACATAATAACAAGTTTATATAGAAAACATTCACAAGAAATTATAATATAAATATACATAAAACTAAAATGCTACTTATTCACAATTATTCACATCAATGAACAAAATAGTGTACTTAGCTAGAATGGGGGGCATCCACATTTTCTTAGTACACCTCTAAAACAATAAGCTACAGTGATTCACCATTCAAATCCCACAACAATGAAGCATAATAAATATAGAGCAAGTCTTCAAATGTATTCAGAAAGAGAGTAATCACAAGGATAGTAACAATATGTTCATAATTGCTGAGTAGTTGTGCTTAAATAGGATAAAAGTGTAACAAAACCAACTATAATGGTTGTAACAACCAACAAGATTCATATTCCACCTAATAGGGTCTAACACATCGCTTTGTTGCACAAAATATGGGAATATTCTACAAAATCACAAAGCTGCCCCTAAATTAGGGGATTTCCTGATTGACTAGTCTAGTTTGACCAACTTTGATCAGGCTCGTTCTGACTCATTTGTAGTGTGTCAATAAGAGTCTTTCCATATTTGGTTCCTATACTTCTCGAATATATCTTCAGTTTGTGCCCAGGTGTCCTGCACATACGACTTCAATGGAGCCATTATGGGAAATTCTGTTTCTGCCAAAAATCATTTTTAATACCCAATTTTTACTAAAAAATCCAAAAATTAAAAGAGACAGTTATTTTACCTTAATATGCAAAAAGATGCAAAAATATGACAAATATGATCATGATATGATGGTAAGGGATGATAGAAAGGTGGAATATGCATGGTAAAAAATGGCCAAAATTGAGGGCCAACAGTAATCACTTACCACTTACATATGTAAAGAGTGATCATCCCATCCTTTGGACCAAGTCTCATTTTAACACCAATGCACGGTAACATATTCCATATTATTACGAAATCTTTTAATAAATTTTAAATTGGATAAAAATAATTTTGAATTAATAAAATTGATATATATAAAAGATATGTCTATAAAAAAAACTCATTACATTATTAAAAATCAAATATTACATCTTGCCATTCATTAAATTATTAAAAGAAATTTGAACAAGTAACATCTTTATTAATAAAAAATAACTTCAAAAATTTATAATAATAAAAAAAATTATTATAAAATATATATAATTTTAATAGTTGAAAAACTATTTTTATTTCTTAATTTAATAATTATGATTTTAAATTTTTAAAAAATCATAATTTTTAATATGAAAATGAATTCAATACTTTCAACATACTATATATATATATATATATATTATTTTTATCCAATTTCAACTTTATTAAAAGATATGTCGATAAAAAAAAACTCGTTGCATTATTAAAAATCAAATATGACATCCTGTCATTCATTAAATTATTAAAATAAATTTGACCAAGTAACCACTTACCTCTTACAGATGCAAAGAGTGATCATCCCATCCTTTGGACCAAGTCCCCTTTTAACACCAGTAAGATATTCCATATTGTTACAAAACCTTTTAATAAAATTGAAATTGGATGAAAATAATTTCGAATTAATAAAATTGATATATATAAAAGATATGTCAATAAAAAACTCGCTACATTATTAAAAATCAAGTATAGAATGTTGTCATTCATTAAATTATTACAAGATATATGAAGAGAAGTACAAGCACAGGTGAACACCCACCTATAATACATGTAATTTTTTTGTTTATTAATAAAAAATAAATTTAAAAAACTATAAAAATATTTTTATTACAAAATATTATAACACCCCCAAATAATAATAAAAAATTACAAGAAAATAAAGAAATATATTTCAATGCTAACACACACACACACACATATATATGTTGTCGCAGCATACGTAACATGGTTAGATATCTAACAAACTTTTCTTCCAATACATTTACAAAGATTTAGCAACGTGAATGGCATTGAACCACTATATATAGAATGTGTCTATCCTAATGTATCGATACTCAGCCACTTTAATATGAACCTAGGTCATGCAATACCTTCCAATTCACGTGCATTGTTTGACTCAAGACATAACAACATTGTTAATCGGCATTGTAGGTGATAATTGAACTATACATATAGACTATGGTATATTTGCATTCTCTTAATGAACCTATGCTAAGTTTGATATTATATGCATGTTTTCCTTGGTACAATTGTTACTTCATTTATGCCGCATCATAACTTGGGTTAATTTCATTGACATTCACTGAATGCTCTGGACATTGTGTTGGTTGTTTGTATGTTGGACATCTAGTGAGTTTCTATGCCATCGATTTTCCTTTCATCGAAATGCCTTGATCTATTGGGGAACGGTTAGGGTATTACCAACTCCCGAACCCTCATTGGCACTTTCATTTACAATTGTTTCAACCCTTGGCTCCGCTCTGCAACCTTGTCAATCTCTTGAAGCCTCGTCTCATTACTCATGCATTCAACACCCATTTTGGAGCTTTCACCACAGGTAAATTGTTGTGTATTTTCCTTGGATAGGTTCTGGTTATTGTATGATTTCTCGAACATGTTCTCATAAGTGGTCCTTTTTGAAACAATCTTTCTTTCTGCCTGTCATTCTAGTCCGAGAAGATAATATTGCTGACAGAAATGGAAGCTATACTCAATTTCTTGAAATTTATCGGATTACCTTGTCTCTTGGCCATGTTAATGAGGTACAATGGTTTGGCTCGATGTCCATTTTTCTAGGTTCACTTGGCCAAACCGGAACCTCCACTTTCCAGGTAAAACTTTTTCCTGATTGTGGAATTTTTTTGTGCATTTGTCGGAATCCTATTTGCGATTCAGGATTTATGTTAACTAAGTATTTGTTGTTGTTTTCGGTGGCAGGTACGTTCATGCCCATTCTAGTTCTGAATATTGAAACCCTTGAACTTTCAAAGGTTACTTATTTTCAACTTCCTTCGTCAATTATTTCTGGAACTTGCTAAGGTTCTTCATCAGGTGTACAAGAGGTCTGGTCGTTCCGGCCCGGTAGGGTTTAATGACTGAATTGTAATTTTGGCCTATGGTTTTATATGCACGCTCTACAGAGCAGCTCCATCAGGTTTATGTTGCTGATACTGAATGTATGAGTATGTTTCAATGGCTTTGTTCATAAATTTTCATGAGTATTTTGGTTACCCACCCTTGCACAAGATATTGTTATAAGTTGGGTTCTAGTAAATTGTTATCTTAACATTTTTTCCCTACCATTTAATCTTGACTCATGTTGTAGTATTGTAATGGAAGTTATTATGCAACTGTATATGCATGAAAGATTTAAAGATTCCTCTACAGTTATCTGTACATGCACATTAGTACGCTTTGGTCATCTTGACATGAGTCATTATAGTTGGATTTTATGTGTATTTCGACTGAAAGTTGTTTTGTTTTTAAAACTCTTGGTCCCCATTTCCTGTTCGGATATAGTTCGTTTGTATGCAGAAATTTATGATTATGCTATAAGTTCTCTTTTCAGTTATTTATATATATACATATTCTTATGAATCTGGTTACATATTTGCTTCTATATCTAGTTACAGTTTGTCCTTCATTGTTATCTTAGTTGTCAAGGCTTCCAGATTCGGAGTCATTCTTGCAATGTGAATTTATGGAAATTACCTTAATGTATTTATGCATAAGTATAAACATGAGTTGGTACTCTTGTTGGCTTAAAACTTTATTTATTACTAGTTTATTGTTCTTTTATGTTATTTCTATACAAATTTTAAAAACTAGTTATTTGTTCATATTTTCCTTTCTGTCTTAATTAGATTCTGTGCAGAATCTCGTTTCCATAGTGGAATATCTAATTAGGGTCACCCCATATCGGACTAACTTTTATTTGCTGCAGTTTTTCATTCATGTTTACTAAGCTCTATGTAAATTCTTGTGGCCATACCAGTATGTCTGACCATGGTTACCCCAGGTTGGACTATATGATATCTACAACAACCTATCTTCTCTTTTCCTATATCCTTTTCTTGTCTTACTCAAGTTTTCGCTATGAACCCTCTAATTCTATTACAGGTTCTTAACTACTCCTACATTGCAAGGGTAGATTTGGTTCATGAATTACCACAAAAACCCACACATAGTAAAAATTAATTCCAACACCACATTTAAATATAACAACCACAGAACTAATATTTATACAGTCTAAAATTTACTTATCTGTTGGGTTGTCAATTAGAGAGCTTGATCAGAGAACTCAACTAGAAGAGTACCCTCCACCCTTCCAATGAGATTGGAAATAGCGTCTGAATCTCCCCCCAAGCTTCAAGATACCAGTACAGTTCATAGTGATAGTGACCAATTGGCCTCCTTGTAGATATCAAGACCTATTCCAAGTCCAGTCTCAAGTCTATATGTTTAGTATTCCATTGGATCCAACCCAACAAAAGAATTTCTTCACCTGCATCCACCAGCTGCACTTTCTCGGTTTGGATTCTCTCTTCCAGAATATCTTTTCCAAAAAAGTTCGAAACTCCCTTCCTTCCCACTCAGATGCATTTATCTCCAGGAAAGGAAGCCAATAACCATAACCACTTAATTTTTTGGTAGTTAGATAACTTCTTTAGGGTCTCTTATTTTGAGTTCCTCAATCATATCTCGCTAATTACCAACGTGTCTAGTCCCATTCTAAATAATATCATGTATATATATATATATATATATATATATATATATATATAGAGAGAAATTTATGAATAATTCAATTAATTCTTATAGTCTTGACATCTTTTCTTTTAAATTAAGTATCAAAGTCTCAGAATCAGCTAATTATCCAAAGTAAAACATAGTAACTCATCGGTAATTACCAACTCTTCCAAATCAGGGGGTGACATATTCCCCCTCTTGTTTGGAATACCGTCCTCGATGTTCTAATTCTATCTACGAAATAGGTTAGCGTATTTTTGTTGCATCAATTCCTAATCTTCCCAAGTGGCCTCTTCCAAGCTAAAGTGCCTCCACTGCACCTTAACTTGGGTGATAAATCGCCTCCACAACATTTTTTCTCTCTGTTCTAGAATGCACAGGGGTTCTACCAGAAATTATTCGTCCAGCTCGACCTGAATAACACATACACAGACAAAATTTTAGCTCTATTAAGTAATTGTATCCTTTACTCAACATGTATCATGAAATTATCATAAATACCTGTAAATATTACTAATTTATGATGTGCCTGGAATCATATATATATATATATATATATATATATATATATATATATATATATATATATATATATATATATATTAAGAAGAGAGACATGAAACACATTATGGACATTTATATGGCTGGGTAAAGCAATCCTATAGGCTATCATCCCTATTCTTTCCAATATCTAGAAAGGTCCACAATATCGGGGTGTTAATTTTGTACACCCAACCCACCTAAGAGTGCTTTTTTTGGGTTTAACCCTCACATAAACATGTTCACCCACCTGAAATTCTTTGTGGGTTCTATTCCTGTACGCATAGGTTTTATGTATGTCCATAGCGGCTTTTAAATTTTGTTGCACCTTATTCACTACTTGCTACATCTCTACTAAGAGATCAAGTCCTAACATTAACTTGTCCTCCGGGATACTCCAGTTAATGGGAGTTTGACATCTTTTCCCATATATCACTTCAAAAGGACTCATCCTTAACGACTCGTGATAACTATTATTATAAGAAAATTCCACTAGATGGAGATAATACCCCCACTTAGTTGCAGAAAAAAATTTAAGGATGGAAAATGATCTTGAAGTTTAAAAACAAAGGCGAATGTCACTAGTCCCTAATATGCAAACTACAAAATATTTATTTATATATTTGTAAAATTATTCAAATTTATAATGATTTTATATATAATCTATAAATAACATTGGCAATTTTGAAGGTTAAATAATTTTATATTGTAAAAATTGGGTGAATAGTTTTTAGAGAAAATGAAAATTGGTGAATCTTTTTTTTTTTAAATCATTGAAAATTAGCCCACCAACAAATATTAGCCCCTAAAATTTAGTTGGTTGTTGCATGACATACATGCGGAGCATGTACTCCAATACCTGGTTGACTCACTCAGTCTAACCATCGATTTGTGGGAGGTAGGTTGTACTGAACTAGATTTGAGTGCCCATTCCCGTGAAAAGAGCCTTCCAGAATGCGGATATAAATTTCACATCTCTGTCGGAGATTATTATATTCAATACTCCATGTAACTAAAATATTTCCTTCATAATTATATCCATAATTTGGAGATTCTGCTATGTGTATTTGGTAGGTATAAAATGAGCCACTTTTCTCAATTTATCCACTACTACCATAATCGAGTCGTTTTGTTTCTTGGATCTTTGTAAGCCTATTATGAAGTCTAATTTAATAGTGTCCCATTTTCATTCCTACACTAGTATGGGTTGGATCAATGGTGTTCCTCTTTCACTTGCTGACACTCTAGGAATTTAGCTAAATATTCTATGATATCCTTTCTCATACCCAGCCAAAAATAGTTTTTCTTTAGTGTAGTGAAGAGTTTTTTTATATCTAAGGTGAGTGGCGTAGGGGCTCTAATGGAATTCATCCAATAATTTTCTTTTATTTGTTGATTGATTTGGAACATCAATCCTTCCTCGGAAGGTCAATAAATTGTAATCATTTATGTCATAATCTAATTGTTGTCCCAAATTTTTCATTTATTTACTTTTTTGCCACAAAAATTAATACTCTGGATCTCTAAGGGAAACTTCCTCAATTTTACTAGAAAAATCAACTTCCACTTGATTGTAGGTTATTTCATAAAGATGATGTAGTTTCCTACTCAACACGTCCACCACCTGAATCTCCTTTACTTTTAGATGCTTAATATCAAAATTAAACGTGCTTAAAAATGTCGTCCACCAAGCTTGGCGAGAATTTAGGCTAGGCTGCTTAAAGAAATTGGTTAGGATACTATGATATGTCATTAGCATGAATCTCTTCCCTATAAGATAATTCCTCCAGAATTTAAGGGTGTGGATAATCACAGCCAATTCTAAATCATAGGAAGAATATTGCTACTCATTCTCCTTTAATTTGCGGGACTCATAGGTTATGACATTTCCGTCTTGCATTAAAAATATTTCAATGCCTTCTTGGCATGCATTTGTGCACATAATAAATTCCTTTTCAGGATCCGCAATATTCAGCATAGGGGCAGTTGTTAACAAATGTTTCAATTTTTAAAAACTGCGTTGACATTCCTCCATCCATTTAAACGCTTTTCCTTTCTTTTACAAGGAAGTAATGGGGAAGGAAATTCTAGAAAATCCTTCAATAAAACAACAATAATAACTAAATAGCCCCATAAAAGGTCTAATATCTGCAACATTCTTAACCGCAGATCAGTTCATGATTCTTTTGATTTTTTGAGGAGCCACCAATAAACCTACATATGAGATAACATGCCCCAAATACTGAATTTTCTCTTGGAAGAAGTCACATTTGTTGAACTTAGCGTACAACTGATTTTGTCTCAAATTTTTTAGTACTATGTGCAAGTGCTCCTCCAAGTTCCTTGAGTAGATCATGATATCATCAATAAAAATTAAAACGAATTTATATAAGTAAGGATGAAAAATATCGTTCATTAGACTCATGAACATAATTAGGGAATTGGTGATCAATAGTGATATGAAATGATCTGAAATGATCAAGGAGTGATCTGGAGGATCCAAAATATGCTCAAAGTTTCAGAAAATGCCCGAAAATAAAATTTAAATGATTCTTTTGAAACCATATTCATTGTGTATATTTCGTCATTCTGAATCCAACGCAACTTGAATTGTCGAAATCCGACTTGGTATGAAGAAGTTATTGAAGGTCAAATTTCGGGTCCAAGCTGGGCAAAAATTCAAAGGTCAACTAGTCAAAGTCAAAGGTCAACGCAGGGTTCCAGCGGTCAAGGTTCCAAGCTCATGGTTCCGGCTAGCACATGGAATCTCCAAGTTGAGGCAAGTGGCGTAATCTGGTTGGTTGATTTTGGGCCAATCCTGAGACGACACGTGGCCCTATTTGAGGCGACACATGGACTTACAACATTGGCCAAAAATTTGTTTAGACGATCGACAGACTAGATGAGATTCGATCCCAAAACCTCTTGGAAACAAATCTGGCACTTTACTATTATACCATTACTTTGTTCTTTGTTTAGTATACCCCGCCACCTATTATTAATAGTTATGTGTTATCCAAATGCATAAGAAAATGATTGTCTCTTGTGTGGTTTGTTTATTTGCTGCAATTTTCTTTCAAGTTTCTATGTCTTTTAAATTGAGCTCATTTTAATCGTTAATTTATTACATGCGAACACTTTTAAATAAATTAATAAACCAGTATAAATTACGATCAGGATTTTATATCAATTGGTATTAGAGTGAGTTATTTATAGTTTGGTTTAAGTGTGCATGATCACTAGGAGCAATTAAAGGTGTGGTGAAGGAGAAATTGTTGAAGGAAATCCAGAAGTTGGATCAAGAAGAAGGACAACTAGAGAAGAAGAGATGGTTGAAGAAGGAAGAGGTGATCATCCTTTCAGATCTGATGCAGTCTTTGTGGATGATTTCATGACCTTGCGATCCATGGTTGAGGAGATGTATTATGAGTTAAAAAAGGAAAAAGAAACGGATAATCCCAACGGTGAAGAAGTAGAAGGCCATAACGATGAAGGACCATCTGATTCAGGTAAAAGGATAGAAACTAATGATGATAAAAAATATCCTTTCTCTTCTCTTTTTGGTTGTCAACCTAAACGATCTTTTCAGAAACCTTTGCTTAAATTGGATGTAAAATTCGACTTACCCATGTATAATGGTGAAATCAATGCTAAGAAACTTGATAACTAGATTAGACAGATGGAGGCGTATTGTAGTGTGCAACATATTTCTGACGAAGTGGTCAAGATTCAATTGGCTTCGCTTCGTCTAGAAGGCACCACACTCATCTAGTGGTAGAGTAAGTTACAAAATGGGACTCGGAAAATTGGTAATATTTTTCCATCATGGATTGATTTTGTTTTTGCACTTAGAAATCAATTCTACCCGTTGGGATATAAGGAGAAATCCTTAATAGAATGGAAAAGTCCTAAAGTTAAGAAAGGATAATCAGTGCAGGAATACACAGATGAATTTCGTAAGAAGGCATTAATTCTTGATATTTCTTTACATACACAAGAAACTCTAATGAAATATATAGGAGGAATATTCCATGAATACATTCGTAACACTATATTTATGTTTACTCCTACTAACCTGGATGAAGTGGTTGTTCAAGCAACTTACATTGAAGCAGAAAAATATAGAGTTGGTGTATCATTGTAATTGACATCAAGAAAAGAGGGCAAAGTCAAGGGAAAAGCCAAGAGGACAATTTCCATTGCAGTGGAAGAGGGGAAGCTCTCTTGCAAGTATTGCAAGAAGGAAGGGCATGATGAAGAACATTGTTGGCAAATACACCCTAACAAGTGGCCAAAGTGGTTTAAACGAAACAAGGGTAAGCAAAAATTTGCAGCAGCAATAGCACCAACATATTTGGGTTTAGAATTAGGCGATGAGGCTCAAATTGCAGTAGGTTTGGCAAGTAAATCTAATGATGGTGTTGATTTTGATAGTTCTTGTGATAAGAAGAGATGCAATTTATTTCATTTAAGGGTCATTATGAATAAAACTAAGATCGACACTTTGATTAATAGTGGATCTCAAGTTAACTTAATTTCCGAGGAAATGATTAAGAAGTTGGGGTTAAAAACTAAAATGCATCATAAACCTTATACATTGAATTGGATGAGTAAAATTCATAAGTTGCAAGTAACTAAGTAGTGTGTGTTACAATTTTCAATTACATCTAAATTTGTGGATAAGGTAACATGTGATGTAGTACCACTAGATGCATGTGGAATGGTCTTAGATAGTCCATATTTATATGATCGGAAAGCAATCTTATACAGGGAACAAAAATAGTATCACTTGTTTAAAATGGAATTTAATATATTGTGCATTCTCACCCTATAAAGGCAACAAAATATTTTCAAACAGTGGAACAGTTAAATAGGGCAGCTTATGCAATTAAAACTATGTTTGTACCATCAACGAATCCTAAGCATAAAACAACTAAAAAAAATCAGAAAAATGTGCTTAAGAAATCTGAAATTGTACAACAAGTATTGTTGCATGATAAGTTGAGTTGTGTTCGAGTTATGAATATTCAACAAGGTACAATTTCATTTATGTCACTATGTTCAGTGTTATTATTCAGCTTGCTTCTTTTCAAAAGTATGTGGGTTATAACAACAAACATGGATGTAGATATGGATGGAAAATGGAACAATGTACTTTGCAATTTTTATGTTGTATTGATGATTGTGTGGATGAGTAACATGTATAGATTCATAATAGGTTGGCCCAAAGATACCGGGTAGGTGGAGAGACATTGTCTTAACCTTCAAACAATTTATACAACCTTTTGGTGGACCTCCAAAAGGTATTAGTGGGGAGGAATGATCAGAAATGATCTGAAATTATCAAGGAGTGATCTAGAGGATCCAAAATATGCTCAAAGTTCCGGAAAATGTTTGAAAATCAAATTTGTTAGATTCTTTTGAAACTAGCTTCATTGTGTAGATTTCGTCTTTCTGAATCCAACACAACTTGAACGACTGAAACCTGACTTCGTATCAAGAAGTTATTGAAGGTCAAATTTAGGGTCCAAGATAGGCAAAAAGTCAAAGGTCAACCCAGGGTTCCGGCGGTCAAGGTTTCAAGTTCATGGTTTTGGCCTCCACATGTCATCTCCAAGTCGTGACAAGTGGTGTAATCTGGTTGGTTGGTTTGGGGCCAATACTAAGACGACATGTGACCCTATCAGAGGGTGACATGTGGCCTTACAAGATTGGCCAAAAAAATGTTTAGACAATCGACAGACTAGATGTGATTCGATCCCATGACCTCTCAACAATAAATCAGCACTTTACCATTATACCATTACTTTGGCCTTTGTTTAGTATACCCCGCTGCTTATTATTAACGGGTTTGTGTTATCCAAATGCATAAGAAAAGGCGAAGCCCGCCATTATTGGTCGCTCCACCATATCTATCAATGGTTATATCATATCTCCGCCATCCATATCTATCCGCCAACGAAACACAAATGACTCCGCCATATTTTTTAGCACTCTGTAATACAATAACTCCAACGGATTTTCTATGGTCAAAATATACGATATGGGTAAATAATTAATATGGTGATTTTTAATAATACCATGGGATATGGTTTATTAAAATACGTATTATAACGTGGTTGTTTAATGTGAGGTGGAGGGATAAGGTTAATGAATATAGTTAGTGTATGGTATGGTGTGGGGTGGTGGGTCCATAAACCTCGCCACCAAAACCTTAGAAATTAAATATTTGTCAGAACTAACACCGAATATCACAACCAAATCGTGTTTATGAGGATCAAACCCCTAACCTAGGTTCTATAACTAGTGCACTCTACCATTGAGGCATAAGTTACTTTTTTGTTTGATTTGCTGTTCCATCTCCTTTTAAATTACATGGAGTAGTTTTGGCTTATTTTAGCCATTCAGAGACCGTTTTGAGCACAAAAAGAGTCGATATAGGGATTTTGAGGCCTTTTGAATGCACTGGTGGCATTATTTTGATGAGATGGAGCTCAAATTTTGACGTACAAACATTTTGACCATTTTTAATAAAGAGGCCTCCCCACTAAAGACTAGGCCCGGAGACGTAGGCTTGATGATATTCGAACTTCGTTATCAACGTGTTGGCCCATATTGTCTCTTGTGTGGTTTTTTTATTTGTTACAATCTCCTTTCAAGTTTCTATGTCTTTCAAATTGAGCTCTTTTTAATGGTGATTTTATTACATGCGAACACTTTTAAAGAAATTAATAAACCAGTATCAATTTCAATTATGATTCCAGATCAATTGGTGAGCTCGAAAGGTATAACAACGAACTCATAATGGCCATAACATGTATGGAATTATGTTTTGTGGATGTCTTCATATTTTATCCCAATCTCATGATAACCCTACTGTAAATCAATTTTTGAAAATATAGTAGCGCCCTTCACCTGATCAAACAGGTCGTCAATTCTTGGCAACGAATACCTATTTTTAACGATTATTTTATTTATTTGTCGATAGTAAATGCATAGTCAGAAGGTACCATCCTTTTTCTTCACAAACAACACCATATCTCCCCATGGTGACACACTTGGTCAGATATACCCCTTCTCGAGTAACTCTTGCAGATGTATTTTTTACTTTGTTAAATCAGGAATACTCATGCGATAAGCGGTTTTCTATACCGGGGCTGCTCCTGAGACCAACTCTATGGTAAAATATATATTCCTTTTGGGTGGTAACCCCGAAATTTCTTTTGGAAATTTGTAATGGCCTGCAACCCAACGCCACTTTGGATGCTTTGCACTAGCTATCTGTTCCCTTCATCAGTAAGGAAGTTGATAGTATTTTCCTTAAAATCCACTAGGGACAATTGCTCCTCTAGCCAATCCATACCAATCAGTATGTCATAGGAACCTAAAGCCAATATGTTTAAGGTTCTTGTGATCTTTTTTCCTGCAATTTCCATAGGGAAGTCCTCCACTTTGGCAACCACCCTTCGTTTTTCTCCAGTAGCTAATTGCACTAACCATGGTCTTCTAAATTTTACACTTTGCGATCGTCCTCTGCCCATGGCTATGTGCATTAGGTTTAAGGTTTTGGCTTTTTCGTTGAAATTTTACGATTGGGTTTTGGTTTAGATGTTTTATGAGGTACCAATGTGTCTGTAGTAGGGAGGAGCACTTAAATTTCCAACCATTGATTACAAATTTATATGTTAATTTTTCTGTAGTAGGGAGGAGCCCTTTAATTTCCAACCCATGATTACAAATTTATCTTAATTTTTAAGATGTTATTGGACATGCATTTTATTATTGTGTACAAAATTATAATGTTCATAACATAGATGAAGAGATATTAGTGGTCTTTCATTATCATAGTATAGAATGATAATTGGGTGAAGGGGTTGAGGTTACAATTTTTTTTGTGCAAGTTATAAAGAATATCACGTTTGTTTAGTCCCCAGATTCCATACTATTCTGTTTGGATAATTGATGTCCATTAGTTTCTTTACAACTTATTTACAAATATTTTCATGAGGGAATGCAATGGTATGAATGTTAAGATATGATTCACTACAAGAAGTATGTGTGTATTAATGTTGGATAAGTCATTAATCCATTTTGCATCACAAACTCTTTCACTCCATCAAAAACAACTTCTTGTATGTATTTTTCCTCTTGCTTTAATATTTTCTTTTTGTTTCAAAGCTTTATTTTCCTACAAAAAGCACCATAACTTCACAAAGTCAAGTTAAATTATTATTATTATTATTATAAAGTTGAATGAAAAATATATTATTAATTAATAAATTGTTAAAAGAGATAGTAAATATTAAAATTAAATTAAAATAGATTTGAAAATGGGTATATTAAGCCATATATATAGATTGAATACAATTATTATGATGATATATAATAAAAGGATAGGATTAGAATAGAACTGATTATGAAAACATTAAAATGAATATATTTAGTATTAGCCAAAAGAGAATAAAAAGTAAATGAGAAAACTAATTGATTTATGATATAAATTATTTTTGATTGAGGGAGAAGACTAATAATTAAATAAGAGATACATATATTAACCGAGAGAGATAATAATCAAATTAGATAGGACTTTGTTGTAGCTTCTACAACACCACCCAAAATTGGGCATATTCAAATTTTGGGTTCCCCCTTATGCTCGCTTAGCCCATTAGGGTTTCGATCATATTCATAACTGGTTGCTCTCCTCCCCCTTTTCTGTCGAATTGTGATGTTGTCCCCATTTGCACTTTACATGTTGCACCCACACAACATGTGTTGCCTCATATGTCGACCTTATGACTGCATTTTTGCTGGTTTCCCGCCATGAGCAACAATATTTTTTGAACTTCTAAGGACTAGTTTCCCCTTTAGGAGCAGTCCAGTACTTAACAAAACTCTTTGGCACTTTCCGTATAGATTGAATCCATTCTTTCGACATGATGCGACTTTTAACTTCTTATTTCTTATGATCTAATAGAATTAGCCTAAACTATTAAAAAAAAAAAAAACCGAAAGGCGTTCCCTTTGTTGGGTTTGGCCGAATGCGTTTTTTGCTGGAGCCAATCACAAGACTTTGCCATCGTTCTTCGGGCCAATGAGAATGTGCCATTTGCCAGCGGCTCCTCTTACCAGCGCACAGCTGCTTTTACCTCGTTGTTTCACCTGTAATCCTGTTGAAATCCTGTCGCCCAACATGCTCGATCTCCCATTACTCGTGCTCAGCCCAGTGGTGCCTCTCGGCTCCGACCCCTTTGATTGCCCCTCTGCTTTGATCTCCCATTATCGGGCGCTGAAGAAGCTGGAAGAAGACGAGAGTGAAATTAAGATGGAAGCTTTGGAGTAGCCGCGGGACTCTGCAATTTGGCCCAAATTGCTGATGAATACCAAACCCAACGTGCCTCCGCAGAGATAGACCAGGAAAAATAGCCAGAAATCAATGCTTCTGATCAATTGGATTGTGTTATGATCCTCCCCAAGGGCCGGCCGCCTGGCTTTCGGTTTGGTCTCGCATGACCCGGCTCGGGGCACGCTGCTGCTGGGGCTGGTGGCTTCTTGATCTTGAATTTGTAGGGGCAATTCAATTTCAGTTTCGTCTTTGGACATGGAGCCTCGTTTGCCCGCTCCATTCCTTTCAATTGTGGGTTCCGATTCATCTTGCTCGTCCAGTACATCAATTGCCAGGACCCTGGCGTCCCGATGCACCTTCCGTGAAAAACAGCGTTGCAGGGAGTGTGACAGGTGCGAGCAGAAGGCCAAGCAGAATTGATGCATGTAGCTTGCCAGAGGAGGACGAGAGCGGCTGAAAGTCCAGGAGCAACAAATACACACCCGTGACTATGGCGATTCCATAGGACATTGCTGCCAAGGATGGCCTCTGTATTTGCGCCCTTTCCTTTTGTTCTGCTCTTCCAACGAAAGGCAGAGAGAGCAAGCAGACCATGGCAGGAACCCTGGCGTTCAAGAGCAGGAAAAGGGATTTGGCGTGGGGAGCTATTGCGGACTGGATGGAGGTGTAAACCGCCGCGCTCAACCCCACATAACTGGTGGAGAGCCCCAGAGCGAAGCTTCTCTCGTTTGCAAAGTTTCGAATATAGAACAGGTAGGATACCGTGTTGAACCATCAGATGCTGTTTCCTGCCAGCATACAGAGAAGAAACGCCTTCCATGCACAAATAGAAATGTTTACTATCGTTGACGGCGGTTTTGATCAAGCCCTGCTAATCCCACACATTTCCCTGTTTTGCCTGTCAAACCGATGCTCAGTCAGGTGAAGGATGAGAAGGCCCACTGGCGGTGGTTGTTGTGTTGTATGGGATTTCAATAGGGGTCGAGCAGGAATCGAGCTTGGTAGGGTGGATTTTTGGATTGATTAGCTTAGTTGTTGAGGGCAGCAGAGGGCTCCCACTGATTGCTTTGTTCGACCTAACAAGGGTTCGTCAAAATCGGCGGTGGGTCACTCTCAGTTGGGTATATGCGTGGATTACTTTTACTATTACTATTCTTCCTCAGCTGGATTGTTGCCTCTACCGCACGCAACAACAACTTGGTCTTCCTTTGAATGTCTTTGTCGCTGCAGATCGTGACCACTGGGGTCGAATCAGGGTCGAAATAAGTTCCAAGCCACGGTTTGGGTTGTATATTAGTGGAAGGAAGAAGGCAGGGCTACATTGTCTTCCTCCGGGGAGAGGGAGGAAGGCTGTGAGATAAATATTCTGTACATATAGAGAGAGAGTAAGAGCGAGAGTGTGTGTTGCAGCAAAGATGAAGGGAGAAACTCAGCTTGATTCTGCGGTCTTCCAGCTCACTCCCACTCGGACCAGGTCGAATGCATTCTGCTAAACTTTGGGGTTTTGGATCCTTTTTAATTTTGTAGTATTCCCTAGTGGAATTTCGTCAGGAATGATCAGAACCTTGTTTGTTTGTTGGGTTTCTATAATATAAGGTTGCATGCTTGAAATAATTCTTCTTTGTGGAAATTGTTGATTTACACTGCTGACTTATGACCAACCAAATTTGTGCTTTTGTTTTCTGTCAGTTAGAATTGTGAAATATCGTTTGAGCTAATGAACAGTGATAAATGGCTGTTAGTCTGCTACCAGCGTTATGTTGTTGTTCCATTATTTCTGTTACACTACTTTCCAAATTGTGGAGTTTGTCTTTTTTTTTCTGGCACTAAGCAACCCCAGTCAAGGTGTCATTGCAACAGTGTGTCTACTTTGCGTCCAGTCATATTTGTTCTTTATTTTTGATGTACTCATCCATCCTGGGTTTTTGATGTAGTACTTGACAGGGCTATGTAATCCTGTAGTCATATCTTGTATTAACACTGGGTATACCTTTTAATCCCATTGATCTGTTTTGTGGCCATTTGTTGGACATTAATAAAATTATCTTATCTTATTTCAGCCCAGTGCATCCATGAAACCTGTGTAGATATCTTAATAAAAGCTAACTAGGTCAACCTATTCATGAATTGGGTTTGAGGATTTATGAGTAGCTCTATTTATCAGCTTGAAGGGTTGCTTGGAATTTAAATAGTCATGTTTTTGACAGCTGCTGTTG
Source organism: Pinus albicaulis (assembly GCA_034641835.2). Taxonomy (NCBI): domain Eukaryota; kingdom Viridiplantae; phylum Streptophyta; class Pinopsida; order Pinales; family Pinaceae; genus Pinus; species Pinus albicaulis. Next base: position 1,020,149,526 of record CM076574.1, read on the forward strand.
ATAACAGAAATTGTCATCGAATTAAGGAAATCTGAAACCAAAAAGAATGGATAAAAGATAAACTGCCTTGAAAATTCCTCATTCAGCAGACGGGTTAAACCTTACAGCGGCTGATGAGTAGCTCTTCCCATCAGTTTGAAACTTTGAAGTGTTGCTTGATGTAGTGCATCATGTTTTGAACACTTTCTAATGATAATAGGAAATGCAATTAAATCAGGAAATCTGTTAATTGTACTCCTGGAGAAAGAGAAACAGTGTTCAGTTTGAATGGCGCCTATCAATGTGGTTCATCGTCTTTTTGATACCTATCGAGAATGCTATAGAATGAGGAAATTTGGTTTTGGAGGTCCTGGGTGGAAGAACAACACTGTTAAAATGTCTTGTGTAATAAGGTCTGATAGATCAATATGATCCAAGGGTAGGATAAAAAAGGTATAGGAAAAATAAGGCTTTTTCATCGTTACTGATGTGAATATGGTAGGGACAAAATAAGGCATAAACTTTTGTTTTTTAAGGATCTGGAGTTTCATGGTCTGGATGGGTTACGGGTATTGAAATTCAGATGACATGCACAAGACAAAGCCCATTATTGAGCATGATATCTTATCGTGCTGACACATACGAAAAGATATGGTTCTTTTTGGTGATGGACATTGACTATTTGATTTGTAACAAATTTTCAAGATTTAATAAACATATATCAATGAAAATTATAAATTTGTTGACTTGTCCTCCTCCCAGCTTGGAAAAATTCCTTTGAAGACTCTTATGGAACACCAAATTGATGTTAAGATTTAACATATTCTTCTTTGAGGATAGGTATAGATAAAAAAGCCTTCCGATTAAGTATAACAGAATTGGGAAACAGAGATGTAGAAACGAATGACTGCATCAACATTGGCTTCAATTTAGATTGAATCCAAATTGGGTACTGTCTAGGTCCTGTCCAAAATTTGAAAATGAGAAGAAAACGCACCGCCCATGCACAAATAGAAATCAAGAAATCAATTTCTTGATTACAGTAGAATGCACAAAGGAAAATCAAGAAATCATTTTCTTGATTACAGTAGAATGCACAAAGAAAAAATCAAGTAACCAACCAATTTCTTGCTTACAGTAGAATGATAATTGCCGTACATATAAAAATCAAGAAATCAGTTTCTTGATTACAGTAGAATGCACAAAGAAAAATCAAGAAACCAACCAATTTCTTGCTTACAGTAGAATGATAATTGCCGTACATATAATGATTTCTGAATGTCTTTAGTGTTTGTATATACCTTCTGTGTCAGGTTTGTACTTATATAATTTATGAAAATGTAAACTAAATGCAAGTACAAGTTTAATATAAATATGGGGACAATGAGACCTCTGCATATATATATATATATATATATATATATCCACTGTGTATATATATATATATATCTCACAGTTATTCTGAAAAGATCAAGATAAACCCTTTTTCTACAGGATGCTTATCCCCTGGTCTAATACAAAATTACAAATCTTTAAAAAGCTCAGGTGCAATTGCAATTAAGGATAGTGCCTCATTCTCTGTATGAATGAATTTCAATTTTCACCCACCTGCCAGTATGCCAAAGGAGAAATTTTCCAGACCAGCGAGAGCCACTGGACTCCATAGCCCACTAACCCCAAAAACTAGGACCCAATGGGCTGCTCGTGCACAACGGTATGTCTGTTGGGCAGACTGCCGATGTCAATGGTTTGTCATCCTTAATCCATATTGAGAAAGTTGCCCTTGACAGAACGGTGAGAAATGAGCAGGATGAATTGAATGATCACCTTATTGATTTGCAATTTGTTTCACCACTCAAGCATCACATGTTGATGAGTAGAGTTCTTGCTGAGTCGGAACATAGTCCACATAATTTGAAACTGAGGGAAGCTATCTGCAGCCGCTCTGACCTTCCAGACGTTTGTCAAGGCTATGGAGAGCTTATCGAGAAGCAACTCATTGTTCCAGGGTTGTCTAGATCGAAACGCATCATATCAATGCACCAAGTCATGGTTTGGCACCTCTTGAGCGTTCTTTTTTTACAGAGAGATGCAAAATTACGTATGCCCATAGAAAATGACGAAGAGTTTGATAGCATGACAGACGTAAAGGAGGGTTCTACGAAAATTGATCCTGAAGCAGAGCCTTTAATTCACAGCGCAGAGTTTAGTGGCTGGTTGCAGGAGAGCGTTGATCACCGTGTACAGGAAGAAGTTAGGGGTTTAAAAGAGGGGAATGACTTGAAACATATATTTTCACTTTTGACTGGGAGACAACTAGATGAAGCCGTCCAACTGTCTGCTTATACAGGAGATGTGAGAATGGCTTGTCTGATCAGTCAAGTTGGCGGGTCAATGATTAACAGAACGGATATGGCTGCCCAACTGGAAGCATGGGACACTGAAGGGTTGGATTATAATTTCATAGAGGAGGATAGGTTGAAGCTGTATAAGTTACTCGGAGGAGATATTCAAGGTGCTCTTAAGGGTATGGAAGTAGATTGGAAACGTTATCTAGGCATGTTGATGTGGTATCATTTAGCGCCAGATAGTGCTCTTCCAACCATTATCAGTATTTTTTCAACAACTTGTTGACCAAGGAGTAGCACCACCACCGGTTCCCATCTACATTGATGAAGGACCTCTAGAAGAGGCATCAAATTTGAATGTGGAAGGGCGATATGATCTGACTTATTATCTCATGTTACTTCATGCTAGCGATGAGAAGAATTATGTGAATCTGAGTAAGATGTTCACTTCTTTTTCATCCACTTATGATGCCCTTGATTATCATATGACTTGGCACCAACAGTCCATTCTGCAAGCAATTGGTTTAGTGGATTCAAAAGAGCTGCATGTATTATACATGAGCTTTCTGTCACAACTGCTTTGTGTGGGAGAGTGTCATTGGGCCATATATGTTGTTCTTCACATGCCACCTACACCAGATTATCCCATGCTTCATGAGAAAGTTATCAAAGAAATTTTATGCCAATATTGTGAAACATGGAGTTCAGTTGATACACAAAAGCAATTTATTGAGAAATTGGGCATACCGTCTGAGTGGATGCATGAGGCTTTGGTAATTCTTCATTCTTTTTTATGAAAATTCATTTTTCTTTCATTTGTTTAATCTCTAATTCGAAGGGAGATCATGAACAACACAAACAGCTTTGGTTAAATATACTTTGAACCAAACATGGACAATTGTGCTACCCTTGGAAAGTGGAGGTTATATTGCTTATGCTGTTTTTTCTATTATTTATTCATTGCCTTTTTCTTTTTGGTGGTGGTGTTGATAACAGTGACATTTAATGTATAGTGGAAGTATGGTAGGCCTTATGTCTCTCTGTCTCATTAACTGCAGGCTATCCACTGCCAATACTATGGGAACAATGTCATTCCGAACTGATTCCCAAAATCTGAAGCAGGCAAAGTGTGATTCCCTACAACTGTTTCTGTGTTTCTATCTGGTGCAGTATCTTGCTTGGCAGTGGCAGTTATGCCTAAGATTCTCCTTTTAGATATGGGAAGGAGACACCAATCACCTGGTTGACCGCAATGCTTATATAACTAGGACCTTCGCTGATTATGATTGTAATAAATTAAGAATTCTTTCAGACTTTTATTTGTTCCTATTTTGTTTGAAATACTGGCGATTTCATCCATCCAGGGTCATCCTGAGAAATTTTGTATTATTTCTTTTAAATCCGCAAGGAGCAAGATTGTTAGCTCTTACTTCTCTGAACTGAGCATAGACATTTAGAGGCCATACCCTATAAGGGTTTGTTCTGTGGACGGTTATAAACCCCAGTTTTCCTATTTTTCACATTTTAAAGCCTGATTATGGCTGTTTGATATGGCAATGCTCTATTTAGCATTTCCACTTAGTTGAATCGTGTGTTTAAAATATTTTATTGGTTTTAACTTCATTCTGTTTGATTTTATTAGACATTTGTAGTATAGCAATATGTATAGGGTTTCTGCAGCATTTAAGAGTTTGATTACTGTTAATGGATATGGAAATATGTGTAGAGTTTTATGGAGCATTTAAGAATATTGTTACTGTTTAATTCTCGAAAAGCACTTGCAGAATTCTGAATATATTCTAGCTCTAATTACACTACTTTAACACCCTTAGAAGCTTTCATTTCAGTTTCATGCAATGTATCATTTTTCTTTAATTGATCCTTTGACCTATAAAATTACTTGCCCGGAAGAAGGCTTGCTGTTTCGTCTTTCTCCCTCAGTAAAGTGCCTATGTTTGAGGTATCATATCAATTTGTCTGGATTTTGATCTATATGAATATATATATCTATGGCTATGAATTTTTGAGAATGTTGGGCCAAGGAATCATGGATGCAAATGAAATTTTGTAGGTGTGGAAGTTATTTTGTACAGTAATAGGTTTTTGATTTTTTCCATTCGCATTCCTTGAGTCTTGATTGATGTAAGTTCTGCTCACTGGTAAATTTGAGATGCAATTAATTCTCTTTACATGAAATAAAATTCTTGTTTTTCCTACCTTGAAGATACATTGTAAATCTTATCTTCCTATTGTTTTAAAAGTTCTGAAAATGGTGATGAATGTGATTTAGTGAAGAAAGCTATTCTATTGAAAGAAGCCCTAAGATGAACTCTGGACACAGAAAAAACCGCTGCTCACTGGTGGCCAGCTTTTAAGTTGTATGCTTTTGAGTGAGGCCATGGTCAAATCATTGCCAGTGCTTCCTCCCTTTTAACTTATGGTCAAATTAAATATCCTTGCATAGTCTATGAGTATATTGCAATCTCTTGTAATCCAAATCCAGGTTGAGAATAGAGTTTTCCATTTGACGTGAAACATAATTCTTATGGCAAAGCTACATAAAGTAAAAAATTGTTCTCATTTATGATATCTTGTCTGATGATGATTCTTAATAAAGAAGTATCATTCACATTTGTGGAAATTGAATTCTTTTCTAACTGGCTCATTGAACCAGTCATCTTCCAGGATTTTTTTTAGTATATAAACGTTTGGATGTCACCGATGTTTTTGTCTGCTGACTGCAATTTTCCATATTTGGATTATCATTGGTCTGCTCTTGTGAACACATTTTATTTGCAGCTTTTACCATTTTCGAATTCAGTTCCTTTGTATATTGGTGATGACTATATTCCAAGCATTTTAGATTTGTCCAGTACATTTGACGAATGTGTCTCAATCAGGCCATCATTTTGGCGGGGAATAACTTTCAAAGAAAATAATCACAATCATGATCCTGTTAAGATGATTTTTCTTTTTTTATTTCTTTGGGATATCCTAAAATGTTCGATTTCTTTAGAATTAAGGTTTAAAACTTTGTGATATTCTGAAATGTTCATTTAAAGTTTTTCCCTTTACTTTTATTTTTCTTCGAATTAAAGTTCAATTTATTCGGGCAGAGTGGAATCTTAGTTGTATTGGGAAAAGTAAGCATTATATGTACCCAACAATTTCAAATAAATTATATGCTTAACACTTCCTAACACAATATTTTGAATTTAGAAATTTGGATTTTAATGTATATTTTTATATCAAATAGGTATATTCAAGAGATTGTAATTTTAAAATTGCATTATTATTATTATTATTTTGAATTTTATTTTAAAAAACATAATACCAACATTAAAATATCAATTCTTTTTATAACTATTAAATCTAAAGATCTCAACTTTTTCATAAATCTTAGTCCAACTTTTCTATATTTCATTCAACCTTTAAAAATAGTATATGATATTAACATTACAAGCAACTTTCAGAGCAGAAACATTTGAATGGATGACTTTAAATGCCAATATTTCATATGATGAGTATGACACCAATCCCATAAGTGATTCTTAAAAAGGCCCCCGGAGGCTACACCACATAATGTGCACAATGTTGATATCTTCTGGCTTAGATGCCAGGGTCTGAGGGGTGCCTGTTCCACCAAATTAGTACAGGCCTTGCACACAGCCTCAATTATAAGCAGATAGTCAACCTGGCAGTTTGGGCCCTGGATATATAAACAACTTTCTTCTCCTCTTACAGTTTTACCATTATATTAGGCTTGGACTACTTGGTTAGAGTTTAGGTTCCACTATTTTGTAATTGTATGTGATAATTGCTTACAATTGGTAGAGGGACACAGAGAACAAAGGAAATCGCTTGAAAACATTGTTCCAGTTAGGCAGTTTTACCTGATATGTGATGACATTTTCTCTGCTTCCTCTCTTGCAAATCAAGAAATACTCCAAAAATAATTTATTTTATTTTAAAAAAAGTAAACCAAATGATCAAAGTTTATAATTTGAATTTTAAATATTTATATCTATTTTAATAAAAATATTAATTTTTAATTTAATATTATTAAATTGTAATTTATGTAATTTTATTTTTATCTCATTTTATTTATTTATTTGTTTATTTATCAATCTTTATTTTATTCTATTTTATTTCTATTTATTTATTTATTTTATTCTTATTTTTTAATTAATTATTATTATTATTATTATTATTATTATTATTATTATTTTGGTGTAAATTTAAATTTTATCTTTATTTTATTTTATTTCTATTTATTTATTCATATTTTATTTATTTATTTCATTAATTCTTTTTTCTTTTTTTTTTAATCTTTTCTTGCCATAGCATGTAATTATTAAAAATAAAAATAAATATATAAATTCAAACTTTACATATTATTTAATTACTTTTAACATTTAATTTATTCGATAATAATAAAAACAAATGAATATCCTTTGAATAATGCACCGAGGCTATCTCCCTCTTTTATAAAGCGCTCAAATATTAATAGAAATCCTCCCCTTGTAAACTGTATTAAAAGGCAATACCCTCTCATTAGCTTTTGATGTTCGAACTTCTTAGACCATAACCCCAAGCAATAACAAGTATACGCCCTCCCGAAAGGCTCACGACGGTCTTTAGTTTAATAAGCATTGACCAAACCTTGGAGTTAAAACCCCAAGTCTTATCATGTCATTAGATCATTAATATGGGATCACTACATACCTTAATTTTACTACCGCGGACATCAATCGACGATACCATAGCCACTTTCACATATTCATTAAAACGCCATTATGCATGAATGTCCACCATATATATATCCCGGACCTAACTATAAGGTGAGTGCCAATATAGCGTTTGGCCCCACCTATTAACAATCCTCTTGCATCCGACGGCTGGAGGAGTTTCGCGTTGATTGGGGCAATCCAACGACCAGGGTGGAGTTCCGCATTTTTTTAGATCTCGAACTTTACCACGTCAAATTCACGCGATGAGGGCGATATCGCCCCAATGACGTGGCACAATCTAATAGGATCGGGTTTTTTCCTTGTGGTTTCACCTCCGGGCAAGGGCGGTACGAAATAGGTGGGTTTGTTCCCAAAACCACTCGCCTATAACCTCCGGTTCCACGTTCACCTCTTGGTTTCGTTCCTTCTAAGCTCCAGGTTCCATCTTCTACGTTCACTTACTGTTCAGTACGCTTCCCTTAGCGCAGTTCTCTTCACCCATTTTCTGCACAAAATGCGTGACCCAACGCACTGTGTGTTGCAGACTCGCTCCAATCCTCCCCTATGCTGGTCTTTAACATGAATTGTATTCCATTCTGGCTTTAAAACCCTCCAACATACATTTCCGTCTCAATCCTTCTCTTCGACTTCAGGAATTCGAGCACACCCAAGGTTCGACCTGGAGAGATTTGCACTATAACAAATTTACAATACAACTGCCCCTCCTTTTAAGTGGGGATTTAGCAAACCCTGGAATTTAGCAACTCCTCCTATCCACTGAAACTTCTGATTCATTAAAGAAGCTTATCGTGAAAGACATTCATCGCACCTTGCACTCCCAAAAAATATTTCCACTGATAGACGGGCCCGGACAGAGATCTCTGCACAATTTGTTGAAGGCCTACTTTGTGTATGACAAGGATGTGGGGTATACACAGGGGATGAATTTCAGACCAGGCATGATTTTGCTTCACATAAATGAGGAGGAAGAGGCGCTTTGGGTAATGCCGGCTCTGCTCAAGGGCACTGTGAATATGTCAATGCGACGTTCATATTTGGAAGGCCTGCCTCTGTTGCACCAATCTCTGTTTGAGTTTGAAGTTCTTGTGAATGAAGACTGTCTATTTTTCTTTTGATGATGAATTATGTAGGGTGATTTTAGATGGATAAACCTAATAATTTAGTTTTCATAATAAATTATATTGGATGGTTTTAAACTCAATAATTTTGAATGTCGTTTTTATTGAAACTTTCTTGAAATAATATGAATAACATAGGCTTCAATTCAAAAATCTATTTTCCACACTCAAGGGTTTGCATTGTACTTTTACATGGGAGGTTTGAAATTGAAATTGCAGGGTATACCGTCATTTGTAGAATCGATCACCAAACAGCGCTCTATAGACTTTTTGCGCTTCTACAACATGGGTTTTCGAAGGTTTGCAGTAACAGATATGGGGTCGTCTGGGTGCTTGCCAGTTATAATAGCAAAGAATTATTATTCTGACCTTGCCAAACCATTTGCAGAATTGAGTCTAGCTACTTTGCTTCAAGCCCTGATACAACTTTGCTATTTCTTCTTATTAATGCTTCAAATGGTAATTGGAAATATGCTTTCTGAAATTTGTGGAGTCAGCCGATTTCACTTGTTAAGGGTTTCGTTTGTGAAAATTCTATTGCTTGCATCTTACATTCATGTAATGCACGAGTAATGATCTTTGATAAGGTTTCTTTTCTGAACCAACTTCGGATGTCAAATTTGTATTTGTGTATTCTAACCAACCAGCGGCCATTTCTTAGTTTCTTGTTGATTCTTACTATGCATGCAATGGTCCCTACCCATCATTACCATTGAAACTTGAATTTTTTTACTGTACATTCCATTGCTATGTTACCAGAGACGGCATGATAGTGAATCGGTTGATTTCAGTCCCTGGAGGCCATTTATTCTTCCTCCTCTGTTCTCCTGCGAGAAGTTGGAGAAGAATTAACTCAAAATCTACATGTTTTGCCCCCCTTACATCATTGGGAGGTCTCCTTTCGGCGTTCCTTTGCACCTCCCGGTGCAATTGCTAGTTATTATATTATTAGAAAAATTGTTCTTTTAATTTTTACTTATATTTAAATCTTATCTTCAAAATACTCAAATTTATCACCAACCTTTGAATATATTTGAATTACAATATTTCTTAATTATTATATTATTAGAAAAATTATTCTTTTAATTTTTACTTATATTTAAATCTTATCTTCAAAATACTCAAATTTGTCATCAACCTTTGAATATATTTGAGTGTTACGAATTTACTTTTGCATTTTTTGTCCTCTCTGGCCTCGCGGACCCTACCAAAGTAAGTTGGCAATTTAGGTCCAGGTGCCCTGGGACTTGATCCAGGAAACCCTGACCTCCTTTGAAGCGGGCTAAAACTCTCATGTCAGCTAAAGATGTGACATCGTACCTTAAATAAAACGTACAAATTTTCCATGCCCCCTCACATATATATAATCAAGTTCAAACATGCTCTCATTAAACTCTCAATTCTATACTCCACTACGAAATGGATGGTTTCTTATTTTTATTATAACTCCGTTAGGCAAGATTGTGTTCAATTTTTATTATTATTAGCTATTAGTTTGTTTTGATAAAAAAAACTGCATTTTTTTTTATAATTTAACATTATAAATTAAATTTTATTATTTTTTATAATGTTTTAATCTATTTATTTTAATTTTTATTGGTTTATTTGTTCGCTCTTTTATTGTATAATGATTGTATTTTACTATCAGATTGTATTTCACTATCCACTTATACAAATATACAACTCAATCTATGATGATTATATTGACCATCAGATTATTTTTCACCATCCACATATAGAGCTCAATATTTGATAGTGTAAAGTGAGATCCTGTAAAGTTATTTATGGTATGATGGAAATTCAGGTCAGCCTGAGATGATTAATGCATAATTGAAAGCTAAATACAATAATAGTTTGGAGGTTTTTGTGGTATAGATTTTTAAATTGAGAGTTCGGAATTGGTTAGCCTGAGATGACTAATGCATAATTGAAAGCTAAATACAATAATAGTTTGGAGGTTTTTGTGGTGTAGATTTTGAGATTGAGAGTTTGGAATTTCCACATTTTCTTCATTTTTTAGAGCCTAGTTTTCTTCATTTTTTAGAGCCTTTCCACTCTAGAACAAGACTCATCTTCACGACAAAACTTACTAAGAATAGAGAAAGTTAGAGGATATGAATAAAAGGTTGAGAGAATGGAGAGAAAGAGAGGAAGAAAAAGACGCTAATGAGATAATGATTATAATTTTACTTGTATTTTAATTTTTAGTTTATTAAAATTATTTTATTAATATTAAAAAGCTAGAGTGTAATTTTAGGTATATTAATGATATTAAATATTTTAAATATATCTAATTAAAATTAATAATAATTTCTATTAGAAACTAATAATAATTTTTATTTTTATTTATTTATTTATTTTTTAATTTATATTCAAAATAGTTAATAGGAAATTTTAAAATGAGGTTTAAGTTAAGATAGAATATTATTATTAAATTAATAAAATATTTGTTTATATATATATATATATATATATATATATATATATATATATATATATATATATATATATATCTTAATTATTAATATTAATTATAATATTATTGATAATATTCATATTTTCAATAATATTGTAAAATTAATTTTAATAACATAATAAGAATAAATATGAATAAATATATATTTAATAATAAAGTTTGGGTTAGGTTATGATATAAATTTAAATAATTAATAAATTTATATTATTAAACTTATAATATTAATAAAAGTTAATACTATTACTAAAACTTTAATTAATTAAAAATAATAGTGAAGTTTTTAAAATTCTTCTTAATGTATTTAGATGGATTAATCTATTGGGAAAGACTAGAATTATTAATTATTAATATTAGTTAGGTGGAAAGTGATCTTGTTTTTAGAAATTTGTTATAAAGGTTAATTGAAAGGGGGTTCGACGTTAAAGGAAGCAGCAGCGAAGGGACGACAAAAAAAATGGGTGAGATGAAGGGGAGTTATGCTAGAGGGGAGGAAATGAACAAAGTGAAGGGAGAGGGGTGAAGAAATTTTTAAGGAGTATTATTGCATAGAAAGGGGCATGCATGGTAAATAGGAAATGGTTATGCATAAGTGATAAGGGGAGCCTTAACAAGAAGGGAGGTTAAATGATAGGGGAAAAGGGCGATGACGGGATGAGGTGCAATATTTCGAAATAACGGGGATCCAGTTTCTGCTAACCTCCAAACCTCCATCTCTGTTGAGGTTTTGGGGGTGCTTGATGATTTCGAGGGCTTCACAAACATTATGCTTGAAATGATGTTTTTCATTGGCAATCACCACAACGTCTTCTAGACAGATATAGTGACGAGTCTTATTAGAGTGTTCTGCCAAATCCTAGGTTCTAATTCTTCTATTTCTGATGTAAGCGCTATGCTCTTTAAGCCTAATTTTGAAAGTCCTGTCTGTTTCTCCAATATAACAATCCTCACAAGAGCAATTAATTCTGTAAACCCCCTTATGTTGGAGTTGATTAGGGTTGTCTTTGATAGATTTCATCCTTTATCTAATGGTTATTAGAGGCTTAAAAGCGGTTCTAATATCCTTTCTAGCGAGAACCTTGGCCATCTTGTCAGTGACTCCTTGAATATATGGAAGATATTCTTTGGTAGCAGGGGAATTTTCAAGGGGACTCATCTTATTTCTTTTTCTGGCTTTGATGATGTCTTTCTTTCTGTATCCAAAGCTTATGAATTTATTTCTTAAATGTTCAATTTCTTATTCAACGTGACTGTCGTCAGATATTCTGAAAGCTCGAGTGAAAAGAGTCATAAGGACCCACTTTTTTGAGCGGGATAGTGGTGAGGATCGGCATGAAGGTAATTGTCAATGTGTGCTTTCTTTCTGAACACTTTGTGTCTAAGAGATCCATTTTTATTTCTTATGAGAAGAATGTAAAGGAATGGTATGCAGTTGTTATCTTCACCTTCCATCGTAAACTGGATATCTTCAGATATACTGTTAAGGTGGTATAGGAAGATTTTTAACTCATCACCCCCATATGGCCAATCGACACTTGTGTAATCCACAAACTTGATCCAGAATTTAGGTTTCAATGGGTAAGTATCAAGAGCTTTCTTTTCAAAACTTTCCATGAAGAGGTTAGCCACTATAGGTGATAGCCAAGATCCCATAGCTACCCCAGCTGTTTCTTTGAAAATTTCCCCTTGGAAGGTAAAGAAAGTGGAGAATACATATTTCAACGAGCTTTGCAGTCTGGGGGTCTGCAACTTCTTTCACTACTTGGACAACTTCATCTAAAGGGATCTTAGTAAAGAGTTGGACTACATCAAAACTTACAATTTTGTCACTAGGATCTAACCTTGTTGTTTTAATGAATTCAACATAATGATTGGAATATTTAATGAATGAGTTGGTTTTACCAACCAAAGGGACAAGGGTGATGGCCAAATTTTTTTCTAATTCATATGTTGGTGCCCCGATAGTATTAAAAATATGCCTTAGGGGAGCACTCGCTTTGTGAATTTTTGGGGTGCCATAAATACAGTGTGTGATTTCGCTGTTAGGGGATACCATCACCCTGATTCTCACCATTACCCTGCTCAAACAATGGGGGTCCTTAGGACTCTTTTCACTCGAGATTTCAGAATATCCAACGACAGTAAGAAGAAATTGAATATTTAAGAAAGACATTCATAATCTTGGGATACAGAAAGAAATACATTATCAAAGCCATTCAAAGAGCCAGAAAAAAGAAATAAGATCATTCCCCTTGAAAATTATCCTGCTACCAAATCATATCTTCCATATATCCATGGAGTCACTGAAAATATGACCAAGGTTCTTGCTAAAAAGGATATTAGAACAACTTTTAAGCCTCTAATAACCATTAGACAAAGGATGAAATCTGTCAAAGACAACCCTGATCAACTCCAACATAAGGGGGTTTACAAAATTAATTACTCTTGTGGGGATTGTTATATTGGAGAAACAGGCAAGAATTTCAAAATTAAGCTTAAAGAGCATGACGCTGACATAAAAAATGGAAGAACTAGAACCTCGGCTTTTGCAGAACACTCTAATAAGACTTGTCACCATATCTGTCTAGAAGACGATGTGGTGATTGATGAAAAACATCACTTCAAGTGAAAAGTTGGTGAAGCCCTAGAAATCATCAAGCACCCTCAAAACCTCAATAGAGATGAAGGTTTGGAGGTTAGCAGAAACTGGATCCCCGTTATTTCGAAATAGTACCTCTGGAATATTGCACCTCATCCCGTCATCTCCCTTTTCCCCCTATCCTTTCACCTCCCTTCTTGTTAAGGTTCCCCTTATCACTTATGCATAACCCTTTCCTATTTACCATTCATGCCCCTTGCTATGCAATAATACTCCTGAAAAATTTCTTCACCCCTCTCCCTTCACTTTGTTCATTTCCTCCCCTCCATCATCTCATAACTCCCCTTCATCTCACCCATTTTTTCTATCATCCCTTCGTTGCTTCTTCCTTTAACCTCATACCCTCTTTCAACCAACCTTTATAACAATTTTCTAAAAACAAGATCACTTTCCACCTAACTACTATTAATAATTAATAATTCTAGACTTTCTCAATAGATTAATCCCATCTAAATACATTAAAAAGAATTTAAAAAACTTCACTATTATTTTTAATTAATTAAAACTTTAGTAATCTAATTAACTTTGATTAATATTATAAGTTTAATATTATAACTTTATTAATTAATTCAATTTATATCATAACCTAATCCAAACTTTATTATTAAATATATATTAATTCAGATTCATTCTTATTATATTATTAAAATTAATTTTATAATATTATTGAAAATATAAATATTATAATTTTTTTTTCGTAGTTTAGACTAATCCTATTCACCCACAGGTTTCGAACAGATGACCTTGCAAACAGAGTGCCTCAACAGTGCACCCCATCCCATCACCGACTGCTCTACACTACATGGGCTATCAATAATATTATAATTAATATTAATAAAATATATATTAATATAAATAAATAAAAAAATCCATTAATAATAATCATCTATCTTAATTTAAACCTCGTTTTAAAATTTCCTAATAACTATTTTGAATATATAAAATTTTGGAAAAAATGTATGAGTTTCTAATAGAAATTATAATTAATTTTAATTAGATATATTAAAAATATTTAACATCATTAATATAACTAAAATTACACTCTAGTTAATTGTCTTTTTTAATGTTAATAAAATAATTTTAATAAACTAAAAATTAAAAATACAAGTAAACTTGTAATCATTATCTCATTTTTTTTTTCTTGTTGGCTCTTCCTGTTAGAAATTAATGGAGAAAGTTAAGTTAGGATAGGATTGAGATTCTAATTCTAGATCTCAGATCCTAATATTCAGGGAGTGGTTCAAACCACCCGATTGTGAGAAAGCCTATATGTACTACGCTGTTCTCTTTATTGAAGGTATTAGAGTGTGTGAGTGTTTGTACACTCTCCAGGTTCTCACCTGGAGAGTCATTTCATTAATTTTATCATGGTATCAGAGCTCAGGAGAGCTGAGAGACTTTGCAAGTAAACTGAGTTGTGCGTGAGGCAGGCCAAGAGCCCAAATGGAGGCTGTGAAGGAAAATTGTGTGGTCGTGAAGGGCTGAGTCATTGAGAGAGCCCGTGACTGAGCTGTGCGTGGAGGCACACCGCAGGGAGCTACCACGAACTTACGTTTTCTCGTGTGTTGTGACCTTGAATGTTGGATCCGTGAAGGACAGCGCTGCATCCGGTGTCCATCGAGAGGAGGAGCACTCTCGTGTTGTCCCGATCTGGTTTGATGTTTTTTCCTCGGCTCTCTGTGTGATCTACGTAGTGGAAGTGATTGCTTCCAAGGATCTGGAGGCTGTTAGTGAAGGCCGTGATCGCTGGAATGCGTGATGTGCTGCTTGGGGATAAATCCAACTGTGCTGCATTGTGTGTGGTTCTGTTGTGGGAACAAATCAATCCAACAAGCTGTTTGAAGGCCGAATAGGTGGTCGGACGTGGATGCCAGAAAAATCGGATCGTGGTTTCCATATTGCACTTGAATCTGCGTGGCTGATCAGTGGAAGATGCTGTGAAGGCCGATCGGTGGCAGGTGCTGCAAGGTGGCAGCTCGAATTGGAGCTGGATCCGTGGAGTTTTGACCCTAAGGGAAGATCCAGAGGTCGAGCCTTCAACCGTGCCTGAGATCGCTGCCATCTATAGTTGGTATCTAATATCGCTGAGAAATTTGGCACGACGCTGAGAAAACGAGTTGAGAGGAAGGCAACGTGGGGACGTAGTGCCAGCGGCAGCGTTGCTAGGGGCAGAGACACGCTGGTTGAGAGGCCAATGTTAGCCAACACGTAGCGTGAGGGGGAATGCTAGCATCGTGAGAATAGGCAGCACGCAGTTAATACATCGCGCTCGCTTCCTGCAAAATTCTCCTCCCAGTTAATACAAATGATGTTGTTGAAACTGTTTTACTGGAATCAAAGGTACCAATATCGTGCAAATTGAAGTAGTTGAATCCCCCAACAAAGAATATTGTTGCAGTTATGCTGAGGAGCACTAATTTTTGAACTCTTTGGACTTATAGTATTATTATTTACTAGCAATTATTCATCGTCCACAGAGGACTGGTCTAATAGATAACTCAGACCACTCCTACCAGACCTACGGGATAAAGCAGTTAGATATGATCCAGGCGTTGGGGTATGACTGCTTGCTAGAGATATTGCAGACATGTAATATAGGGTTTGTCCCGTAGATCTCTTGCGAGCTGGTGAAAATGTGGGAATCGGTAAACTAGATGCAGGAGTCCCATTACATGACTTCTTGAGATCATCTGCATCATTTTTGTTGGCTGCCTCTGCATAATAGTTTATGCTTTCAGGTACGGATATGTATGCTGGCACTTTTCCTTGCATCCAGAGTCTGTTTGGCTCTGCAGTTGGAATGCAACATTATACAACTATATATAATGATAAAATGTCAGGCGAGGAACCGTTGAGGGTCTTAATCCATTGATGTTCATGTTTGCGCTAATCAGCAATGCAACATATGTGGGGAGAATTCTGGCAAAGACATTGGAATGGAAAGAATTAAACCCAAATATGTCATGGCTTGTCGATGTTGCAGCATGTGTGCTTTTAGAATAAAATTTGTGATTACAGAGTACACTGCGCCTGCGCCGTTTTTTTATCAGTCAATGATCTCAACAAAAGAATAGCAGAGCTGCGCTATTCTACCAACACTGATTTATTCCAAGGTGAGAGTAGATCTGTCTACGAGATCGAAGTCTCCTCTACGTACAGAGAACGCTGACATGTGGAAGTTGACCGATTTTGTTCACGTTTGTGTGGTGAGCTTGCATTGAATGCGTTGAGGCTCTGGGACTGAGAGCCGACCCTGCTATTGAGGCTCCGATGTTGTCTCAGCCATCAGACAGGAGGAGCGTGAGGAGCTGTGGTGCCTGTGTGGGTTAATGCTGCAGTGGAAAAAGTGTTCTGGCAAGGGAGAAGGAGAAAATGGGTCGTCAAAGTAAATTGAAAGAGTCTCGAAGAAATTTCAGGAGAAAGCATCAACGAAGAAGTGAAAAATATTGTGTTGCAGAATTTTGTGATTTGTTTTAGGTTGACGATGATGGACCAGCTGCTGATCAAGGTGCTGATTTAGAATATGGTGAGACTATTAAAATTTTAATGCCAAATTTACCATCTTTTTCAGGTATGAATTATGAAAGTTGGACAAATGAAATGGAAATAGTACTATGGAAGTTAAATTTACTAGATTATGTTAAAGATGTTATTAAAGATAGTGGAGATACAGTAGCATTAAGTCTTATAACATCTGCAGTAGATGACAACATCATATTCAACATAATATATGAATATGGAGAGATTCCTAGTACAAAGTTTTTATGGGATGTTTTAGAGATGAAACATTGTTTGAATAAGGGCAATGATGCTAAAGATATTGCTCTTAATAATGATCCCATATTTGATTGTGAAACTGAAGATGAAGTGATGGGTGATAAATGTGTATCTGTAATTGAAACTTGTAATGATGAAAACACATCCATTATTGTAGAACCTAAAAGTTTTCCTGATGCAGAAATTAAGTTTGATGAGACTTATATATCTCATGATGAGTGGATCAATTTGATGATTGAAAAACATCGAATTGATGAATTACTGTTTGGTGAGAAGGAAGGCCAATCTTCACATATAGATCAAATGCAGAACATGATTGTAGCGAAAGATCTGGATGAAGGCATAATTATGTCAGCAAAAAAGGATGAAGTGGGGAGAGATGGTGAAATGAAAGCTCTTCTGAAGGAGCAGGAAGATGAAAATATTGGTAGGCAAGAATCAGCAATAAATTTTGAAGAAGAATTGAAGTTTCTTGAAGCATGGCTTGAAACACCATGTATTTATGAAATTAACATAGAAATTGCTATAATCAATGGTGAAGATATCATCGTTGATGTTCAGATGATTGACACCGGAAATAGTGAGAAGGAACAATCTCCTATTGAGCCTGCCATAATTCTGAGAAGGATGAGAACAAGAAATCAAGGTTTCCTTCACAGGAGAAGAAATGAGGCGAAGATACATCACTATCTCATGGCAAAGAAATTGAAGATGAAGCCTCATCCATGAATGAAAAAATATGGTCTCAGAAGCATAAAGACTAAGATGAAAACTCTGTTACCAAGTTTTTAATGTCTTTTACCATTGTAAGCCTAGCTGAGACTAGACCAGCAGGCATATGTTATCATATGTTATTGTTTTGTACCCTTTCTCCATTAAGGGGGAGTGTTAGAAATTAATGGAGAAAGTTAAGTTAGGATAGGATTGAGATTCTAATTCTAGATCTCAGATCCTAAAATTCAGGGAGTGGTTCAAACCACCTGATTGTGAGAAAGCCTATATGTACTAGGCTATTCTCTTGATTGAAGGTATTAGAGTGTGTGAGTGTTTGTACACTCTCCAGGTTCTCACCTGGAGAGTCATTTAATTAATTTTATCACTTCCCCTCTTCTCTTTCTCTTCATTCTCTTTGCCTTTTATTGATATCTCCTAACTTTCTTTCTCTTCTTAGTAGGTTTTGTACTGAAGATGAGTCTTGTTCTAAACTCGAAAAATAGACTAAAAAATTAAAACTGTGAAAATTGTTTCGTTCTAAACTCGAAAAGTAAACTAAAATATAAAAACTGTGGAAATTCCAAACTCTCAAACTAAATACAAATTAATTTCACTTAATATGAATATTAGACAACCAAAAAAAAAAACAAAAACACCCCCCTTTCAGCCTGTTGTCATATTCTTCTTGGAAAAACCACACACTAACATGATAATTTCTTGCAAATTCTTATAGTTGAAACTCTATCAACCATAAGTGGAAATACTTGTATTGGAATGAATTTTTAAGTAGTAAGATAACCCTTGGTTGGGGAATGCATGCAGAACATCATAAATAAATCCAAATATTAATGTAAAACAGAGATCACACATTTATAACAGATGAATTTTGATCCTCATTAAAGATTATTTTATTTCACAATTTCTTTGCATTGTGATTTGAAGGGACCCATAAACAAAAGTTTTAAAAGCTTGTATAATGAATTATTTTTTGAGAGTTTTGTCATTACAGATAATGATTTGATAAAAAAGTAAAAAGGCATAATGTTTACTAGGCGAATAGTGAGGTATAAGTTTTTTAAATAACATTAATTCAAATGGTTTGTTAATTAATAATTTGTATAGTGATTCACGGTCTCGTTTAATAGGATTCAAATATTAGGACACTTTATTTTATGGTATAGAATATTGAAATATATGTTAAGGTAATTAGTGAATTTGATTTCAACTCAAATCACTTTATTTAATTATCAATTTTTTTATTCTTAAAATTATTGTTAAATTTATTTTCCTTTAAGATACATAAATATAATTGGAAGGTGTACTAGTAAGTTTAAATGGCAAGACTAGGGTTTGAGAATGATGAAAGGGAGGCGGCTCTGGAACCGTACGGCTCTGTAACCCTAACCATGGAGTTCCTTTGATTATCACGGGCTCTTTTGTCCACGAAGGAAGCGGTCGGCGAGCTATGAACATGACGCCCACCAATCTGTGGGTGGGGTTTACTATTGGGCCTCTCGCTTATTTGATTTAACCTAGGTTCATCTCCTGCGAAAATTTGTTTTCTTTTCCACTCATCTCACCGCTGCGGTCTATCTGTCTTGTTTTCGTGACTTCATCTGATACATGAAGTATTCACCCAAGGGCGGGTCACACTCTTCATCACGAGGGCGGGGAACATTTTTTAGCATTGAATTGTTCAAGATCATTGATTTTATCTCTCAGATTATTATTTTCCCTTGGCAGCTGGGGTTCGCGAGACTGTCGTGGCTTATTCTTTGCGAATGACTGTTTGCAACTGATAAGGAGCTATCCCATAGTCCTCGGGTGGGACATTCACTGTCATGATTTAGTTATTTAGGTTTTGGAACTTGCTTATTTCTCGCAGATGTCGGACGAGCAGTTGGTGGATTATTCCTTGGACCCATTGAAGGGCGTCTAGATACTCAACCGGTCCTCTGATCGTCGTGCCATTGGTGGGATGCCTTGTCCGACCCATACAAACTGCGGCGTAGCAGACATGGTGGTGAGTGACTCAGATTCACATGCCATGCTGGCTGCACCTCTTCCGAGTGCTTCGACGGTGTTTTTGGAGCCCCTTCTTCAGCTGGTGCTTTCGCCGGCATACACTATCCCATCGCCATCTGTCCTCAGGCTTTGGGAACAGTAGGTGCAAGAAACACCGAACACATCTGCTCCCGTGGAAGATTTACCGGAGGTGGGTTTTGAATTATTGGGGCAGCTGTATAATATTGGTTTTGAACAGCTTGATCTTACCAGGAATACTGACCCTGCGTATCTGCCCAACACTTTGGCGGTGGTCACCCCGGTGGTTTCTTCTGGTTGTTTTGAAGCCATACCTTTCGCTGCCCCTCCGAAGGATGACCCTAAGTCCTCCGAATCAGACGAGGCTTTGGACACAAGCGGGGTGGCTCGACACAAGGTTTAGGGGACCAATTGTTGTGTGGATTAATCCGTCTTGCGGACAAGACCGATCTCCCTAGTACTAAAAGTATCTAGCAACAAACAACCAAATAAACTAATCTTTCTCTAAGCATATATGATCTACGAAAATCTCTATAGAGGTGTAAAAGACTTACCATATGTCCAGCGCTTGTTTGAAGTCGTTGTTGTCCCTCGTGCACTTGAAGGAGTTTTCCTCGTAAACCTGCAGTCACAAACAAGAAAAATATTACATAACACCTGTATAAAAATAATCATAAACCATGCTTATCATAGTGATCAAGGAATCTATGAAATAAACCATTAACTAACATCTTATTGAGAAAAATGAGTATATTTGTATTAATTTCAAAAGAAGGAAAACCTTACAACCTAAGCCTTGATGTTTCACAGGCCTTCCTGGGGTCCGAAGCAGGAGTCTCCTCTACTTTGACAAGTTCTGCACTCCTCCAACCAAGACAAATAGAGGTATGTAATCTCTCCTCACAAAAGTCTTAGTTAACTGAGTCTGAATCTTAACAACACTTAACCTCAAATATTCTAAAGCTTGAACTCCCCTTGAGGCTACCCAATGCCTCTTTTTATAGTGGAAAAGAGGAGGCTTTCTGTTCCAACTATGAATGGATAGAATCCTCCTTCAAAGGGATAAGCTCCTCACATCAAGGGGTTAGCTCCATAAGGTAAGGGATACATGCACCTCATAAGAGCGGTTCTACCATCGCAAGATTCTTTCTAGAGGCTTCTAGAATTTACTTTTATTGAACTTTTTGGAATTTACTTGCACCTTTTTTATCTTACAGGGGTCCGCGCCTTTAACACAGATAAAGTGCGTTCAGGTACGTAAGAGAGCTGAACATTAGGTGTGGGACCGCAGGCAAGATAGAGAGAAAGTGCGACACCAAAGTTTAGGATATTTTTAGGAACTTTTCTCTGATTTTCAAGGTTTGACATGAGGAACTGATATGTTAGACTTGCAAAGGGAGAAGTGTGAGTAATAATGAGCTCATACACATAGCAGAATATCAGGATGAAAATTTTCAGTGTAACAGATTTCCCCCTAAAGTGAAAAGTCCGGAATATATGATGCTGAAGTCTGTCATATATGAAGAGTGCAGTACTTTATCATTTCAAGGATCATCCTGTGGACACCCCAGTCGGAACCTGTAAAAACATTCAATGTAAAATATATATATATCATCGCTGTGGTAGGCATTCCCATACTCAGATCAAAACTAACTAGAAACTAATTCAAACTGTTCTGATACAGGAATGATTTTGAGTACATGACAGTATAGACATGCGTAGACACAGTATGGACGTAGCCATCTGTTTATAAATAGTCCACTGTATAAATGATAACAAAATTCCTCGCAACCTGGATGGTAGAAACTAGATCCAGGGTCTTGATTTCCGCATCTCAAACTAGTACGATTCTATCCATGTGAGTGAATGTGTCGAAGTCGAACATGGTAGAAACCACTTGATTACCAGTCAATGATGTAAACTGTTAACAAGTGTGAGAGTAACCACCAGTAATGTCAATGGCTCTCAAAGTACTCAGTACAATCCATGAAATGTGAATGAATGGCTTGGAAGTTTAACATGTCGACGAATCATTCGATCGAAGGTCAATGATGCAACCGTCGTTTACTTCAGCTACAGCCATTAAGGTGCATGCGTATTTCAAGGTACCAATTTATCAGATCAAATTCCTATATAATGAGCTATCGTCGATAGGAAATGATCCGTCGTAGGCAAGCCCACAACACGAAATCATAGATCAAGTTTTGAAGAAATATATCAGCAAGGACTGACTCAGGGATGGTCAAAAATGGATGACAGATATTTTGTAGATGAATGGTTTGTTTGAACTGTCCTCTTGAACACATAACGACACTGCAGATGGCTTGGTGACAATTAACCCAAAGCTAATACCCAGAAACCGGATGAAGACTTTCAATATGGTTTGATTAACTGTTAGGCATGTTGGGTATGTGTTATATTCTTTCATTTATCAGCCCCACGCGTTGCAGTGCGTGCCGTGTAGCTGGGGGGTCACGAGGGGTTTTGCACATGGTTTTGCACATGGTTTATTTGGGGTTTGTGCATGGTTTTGCACATGGTTTTGGGGTTCGATGGTTTTCGGCCCCTGGTATTTTTGTAGATCCGGTCAAGGGAACTACGATTATGTTCTAATCCAGGGTTAATGACGAATATGTAGTTCGTGTGATGTATATATATGTGTGTTGTAACACCAAAATGAATATAATGAAAAATCAAGCTGGTCGTCCCGATTTGGGATCCAGGGGAAAATCTCTGTGTTTATCTATTTTATGTTTTATGCTCTTGCTATTGTTTATTTTCTGTTATAAGAATCGTGTGTAGATATTTCTGTTCAGGGTTAAAACCTACAAGGTAAAGGATTTCCCAACCCAAGTGAACAAAAAGTGTCGTGTTCAAGAGTGGTTAACTAGATTTTCGAAAAATCAAAATACAACAAACATGTCCATTCTTCTCTCTTTTCCCCCACCATTGCTGGCAAGTACCTCTTTATTTTTGACAAGCTTGAGGATGATAACATTTGCTTGTTTATAAGATCATCCTTTGGATGAGTCCAACTTAGTTTAAGATTCGAACTCTAAGAAGGAGTGGTCTGTTCCTGTTTAGAATCGAACAGGTCCTTTACTGTTAAATTTTAACGAGTCCAGTATAGGAGAAACTCGGTGTTTTTCAATTTTAGGGAGTCAGAAGAAAAAACTTAAGAAAACTCCATGGGTGTACTTTTTCGTAAATTTAGTCTCTCGGGCCCGAAAAAGGATAAAATAATGCGGGAGAGAACTCTATCGACCGTAATTAGTCAACGTATACCTTTTTCGTAAATAGTCCATTTCAGTCCGTAAAAGGGGTAAACTTATACTGAAGGGACGACTGTTCATTTACTTTAACGAGTTCGAATAGTCAAGTACTCGGCAATATTTTCATGTTTAGAGAGTCTGAAAAGGGCTTAAAAGAGGACTCCAGGGTTTCGCTTTTTCGTAAATTTTTTGAAAGAGTCCGAAAAAGTGATAAAAGTATACTCTTTGTTGAAAAACGATCAGTTCTCCTGAAAAATCCAATTTCTGCACAAAAAATTGAAACATTACACATACCTGTTTAAGATAAGTAAAAATGCTTTCAAAATACCCTTTTTAAAGTGAAAAATAAACAAATTAAAAATTCATCTATTCGAAAAAACTTATAAAAAGGACTTTTTCAATTTCATTTTTACCATTCAAGTTCAGAGTGAAAAGTAGAAGCTTTTGGGTAAAAAAGTTCCTGTGAAGATTCTGGAAAATCCGTCCGACGAAATCGAGAACCGTCAGTCCCAGGTAATCCACGACCTCTTAATCTTGCATTTCATCCGTTTACAATTCATTTTTAGGCTTTAGATTTTATTTTTAAGGGAAAAATATAGTTTTAAAAAATCGCCTGCGGAGGTCCGCAGGTGCCACACATGGGCCCTGCGGACCTTGACTTTTTCCTATGTAGAAAAGAGTCGTGGGTCCGTACTTTTCCCATAGAGCGCGTGCGTTCCTACGCACTGTGTACAAAGGGAAAGTGCGGTCCCCACGTTTTTAAATTTCAAAATCAAATTTCTCATTTGGCGCCCAAAAATTTTCAAATTAGATTTTTCTAACATATCTTTTTATGCATTGTAGGATTAACAAGATGTTGATTTGGAGAGAACGTGAGCATGAGGATGTGGATGACGCCGCAATGCTCCATTTTCCCACAATGCAGGCATTAAGAGCATGTGGTTTCTATAAATTCTGGGCCATCCAGGGCATGAGGGCACAAGTAGACCTCCTGATATGGCTGGTAAATAGGTGGAACGTGTAGGACCAGTGCTTCATTATTGGCGGCCACCGGCTCGAAATTGAGCTGGAGGATATTTATTTTCTGACTAGTTTGTCCAAGAGGGGCGAACAACTTTCCTTGTTTAGGACTAGGCCAGGTGGCCAGACTGTCGCTAGTCTTCGACAAGAATTCTATAATGATAGGGCAGACCCTAGGGACAAACGGATTGACATAAAAACTATCATCTGTCCCGAGCTGAAATTTATTGCGTTTAATGTTACCAAACTGTGTGGGAGTGCAGCACTGCATGTGGCTACCGGTTCCCAGATGCGCATTGTTGTGGATTATTTTCGAGGCACCATTTTCAACTGGTGCGAAGCTGTGTTGGCCAATGTAAAAGACCAACTAACTAGAGCGAAAAATGGCAAACTAAATAACTTTGGATATGGATCCATCGTGGTCACTTTTGCTCTAGAGAGGATCCCCATGTTAGCTCCGCAGAGTATTCCTGTTGATGCCGGTCGACCTCGAGAACCTAGGATGGTTCGTTGGGTTGCATTGATGGCCCGTCATGGTATTGAGGGCACTGAGATTGTTCGATTTCATCCTTCATATTTTCGTTGGCTGGACTGCAAAATTTTTGTCATAGAGGAATTTCCATACGCCGGGATAGATTTCCACGGCGACCGAGAGATGACTCTCCCAGCAGGGGAACAGTGGGATGAAACAGGTAAAATCATTTTCAACAAATTCTAAGTTATATTTTTTTTTAATTTTGATCGTCTTGAAAATTAATAACCAAATTTTTTTTAACGCAGATGTGGGCCCAAAGCGACCAGCCCATCTCCAGCTTTATGAAAGAAGACAACCAGTTGCAGCCGCACCAGCCCCAGCAGGCCAATCAGCAGAAATCCTGTCTGATTTAGAGCATCACCTAGAGTGTCTGACTCTAGATATTCCAGAGATGGACATAAATGAGATTCCACT
This sequence comes from Pinus albicaulis, assembly GCA_034641835.2. Taxonomy (NCBI): domain Eukaryota; kingdom Viridiplantae; phylum Streptophyta; class Pinopsida; order Pinales; family Pinaceae; genus Pinus; species Pinus albicaulis. Next base: position 1,020,174,629 of record CM076574.1, read on the forward strand.
CAGATTGCAGAGATACATGATTGTTGTTCCAGGACCTTTTAGGAGGTTCCTATGTAGGGTGGCCCGAGCAGTGGTCTCTTATCGTGATCACCATCAGTGATGGGATGATCGTGTTGTAGACTCATTTTTTAACTTTTTGTGTTATCATTTTGCCGATCATAAGGTGTTTCCAACCTATGATCGAAGACAATGTATATTTTTTGAAAACACTTCTATACTGTGATATATCACTATTTACCGGCTATCTGTGTACATGTTATGAATGTTGTTTGTTTTACTGTTTTGATGATTGCAAATGTCGATTTATCATACTAGAAGCAATTGCGTCTGCTAATGTATTTAAATGTCTTGGAATATGTTGATATTCAATGTAATCAAATTCACGTTCCAAGAGACGAACTCTTAAAAATAACCGTAATAACACTGGATTTCTAATGGCATAAACCCTGTTGAGCTGTAATACAACAAGTTCAGAATCCAACCTAACAATCAAACTCCGAATTCCAAAAGATATGGATTCAGATAATAACTCAATCACTGCACTATACTCTGCAATGTTATTCGTTGTTTGACCAAGGCTTACCCCATGCATGGATACTAACTCGTCAGAGGGTGAATAAATTACCCAAGCTGCGGAAGAAATGTTCTATGTACTACGACAAGCACCATCAGCAAAACCAACGTAAGTTTGAAGAGACGTTGACATCTGCAATATCAAGAGTAAAACTTAGATAAGCAGGAATAGTAACAAAACACACTTCTAAACTAGGCACACTTTTCTAATCTAAGACACGCCAGCAGTAAAGAAATCTAATCTAATAAAAAATCGCCACACCGAGCTTAAGCATAATATCGCTTCAGATAAAGTCCATTTCTGGGTTTATCTAAAGGGACACCGTCAAAATCTATCAGCTCATAGGCCCCTTTTGCTAGCTTTCGTTTAACAATGAAAGGGCCATGCCACATGGGCATGAATTTCCCAGCTCCTAGCTTATCGTTGGCTTGATCATAAACTAAGACAAAGTCTCCTTCTGAAAAATTTCGAGGGGTAACACTTCTATCATACTGAGCTTTTATTCGTTTAACATGAGCCTCGTTTGCTATTGCATCATTTCGTCGATTCTCATCCAGCTAAGCCAAGTATAAAAAAACGTTTCTCCTCTTCAGACGTAGCTGGGAGTAATTCTATGGCTAATTTCAGTGACGGAATTTCGCATTCAATCGGCAACACAGCTTCCAAACCGTAAACGAGTTGAAAGGGAGTGAAACCAGTTGATGTTTTTACTGAGGTTCGATATGCCCAAAGTGCTGAAAATAACATGGAATGCCAATTCATTTTGTGAATACCAATAATTCGTCTAATCATGGTGACTAAAACTTTATTTATGGCTTCAACCAGACCATTGGCTTGCGGATAATACAGAGTGGAACTATCGTGGCGCAGGCCAAGTTGATCTGTCAGTTCAGTCATCATGACATTCTGAAAATGACTTCCATGATCTGTAATAATGGCTTGAGGAACACCGAACCTAGCAATTATGTGATTAAATATGAAAGTTGCAGCAGTCTTGGCGTCAGCCGAAAATGTACGCATCGCCTCGGCCCACTTAGTAAAATAATCTACTGCTAAAATAATATACGCATTCCCCTCGGCCGAGTGAGGGTTACATGTAATAAAGTCGATACCCCATTTCGTAAAAGGACCAACAACAATTATGGGGTGAAGAGGAGCGAGTGGCATGCGCATCTTATGATCAAAAAGTTGAAAATTGTGGCATTTCCGGACTGCATAAATACAATCTTTGAATAATGACGGCCAGAAATAACCAGCGCGCAATATCTTTTGGGTTGTGGCATACCCAGACATATGACTGCCACATGCTCCAGAATGGCAGTCATTTAAAAAATTTCAGCTTCTTCATGAATAAGACAGCGTCGGAAAATAGAATCCTCTCCACGACGATAGAGTGTATCACCAATAATATTGTACTGTTGGGATTGGAAGTGTATTTTCCGTCGCTGAGATCATGAGATTTCAGGCCAAAAAGATTGGGTTTGGAGATAAACGATAATATCTCCATACCATGGATCGAGAGTACTGATAAGAAACAGAGATTCGTCTGCTATGGGTTCTTCTGCCACAGTTTCAGTATCAGTAGAGGGGAAATCACACATCAGTTCCGCAAAAACCAAATATTTCTTTGCCTTGGATTTCTCAAATTCCAAGTCAAATTCCTGCAGGATGACTATCCATTTGGAATACTTGCCCCCTAGCAATTGTTTGGTTAAAATGTACATCATAGGGTTACAGTCAGAAATTACTGTGGTTTTACGTAACAAGATGTAGTGTCTAAATATTTGGACAACTTAAATAGCTTCCAAGGCCAATTTCTCCACATGTGTGTATTTGATCTCAGTCGGATGCAGATTCCGACTGAGATAATAAATCACATGTTCAGTGTTAGATTCGTCTTCCTGAACTAAAACCATCCCAATAGTGGAATGAGAAGAAGCGAGGTACAAAACGTAATCCTGGTTGTAGTTGGGAGGATGCAATAACGGTGCATGGGTTAACGCGTGTTTAAGTGCATCAAAAGATCGATCAGCGATCTCATCCCAAAAGAATGGAATGTTCTGTTTCAGCAACCGGGTAAAACCCTTTGTAAGCTCGGCATAGTTAGGAATGAACCGACGTAAAAAGTTTGCTTTCCCCTGCAAACTTTGGAGTTGGCATAAAGTCGAAGGAGGAGGTAATTTAACAATAGCTTCGACCTTCGACGGATCGACGTGAATGCCTGCTTCTACAAATCCCAGTAAGCGACTCGATTCTACAAAAAAAACACATTTGTGTGGATTCAGCCTAATTCGATAATGCCGACATCTCATAAAGATAGCTCATAAATGAGTGAGATGGTTGGCCCTACGCGATGAATGAGCAGGTAAATCATCGAGATAAGGCTACACAATGTGCTTAATGTCATGAAATGTGTAAGACATAGCCCTTTGAAAAGTTGCTCCAACGTTCTTTAACCCAAAAGGTAGTTTGCAATAAGAAAATTCCCCCCATGGACAAATGAAAGTTGTTTTTGGCTGATTAGTAGGGAGTATTTTTATTTGATTGTAACCGGAAAAACCATCCATAAAGGAAAACATTTCACTGCCGGCACAATCATCAATTATTTGATCGATATAGGGGGTTGGATAATTGTATTTGGGACAAGCTCGATTAATATCCCTATAATCGATACACACTCGTATCGTTCCTTGTTTTTTAGTAACAGGAACAATATTCGATACCCACTATGTTAAAGGAATTGGATAAATAAAACCTGCGCGAAGTAATTTTTCAACTTCGGCTTTGATAGCAGCATCTTTTCTAGGATGTATTTGACGTAAACGTTGACGAACAGGTTTGGCATCCATGTAAGTCTTGATTTCATGTACGATAATTGACGGATCAATTCCTGGCATTTCTTCATAGTACCAGGCAAACACATCACAAAATTCTTGAAATAGGGCTTTATAAGTTTGAATTTCATCTTCAGTACAACAAGCACCTATATGAATGTTTTCAATTATTCCTGGCTTTACTGAAATGTCAATTGGAATTTTTCGAGAGATATTTTCCAAATTTAACTTCGAATCAGGATTTCGCAATGGATTCTGGGGTTCTTTGACATATTCAGCAGTAAAAATTGAAGCGAAATCATCTTCAAAATGATCTAGTTCAGGTAAAAACGAAGATCGGTGATGTAGATCTTCCCATGGTAAATCATCAACGGACAAAAATTCACAAATATTCTCATCAGTATGAACAAGATTAGGAAATGTCGTTGTGGCTGAACTGGATATAGAAAGTGATTCCTCATAGATCCCATTCATTGGATCAATTTCGGTTGAAGAGGGGTTGGAAAGTGACTGTACAGCCTGATATGAAATTTTAAATGGACTCAAAGGCATCATGCCATCAATTGAATCTAACTCGGAGTCGGAAGGTACAATCCAAGGATCATCAAACATAACAGTGTCTGACGAAATCATGTGAATAGTTGCAACAGAAGGCGATACGTTAGGAGGAGGAAAGGAAAAAGTTCCTAGTAAACCAGAATCTTTAATCAAACCTACTTCAACATCCTTATAAGGGATAGCCGCTTTACCAACGTGCTGGATTGTTTCTGTAGAGGCCGGTTCAGAAGAAAAATAAGTTAACTGATCTATTGTAATGATCCTTCCTTGATGTGGAAATTTTATGACTCGAAAGACCGAAGAAACAACAGCAGTCATAGCATAAGACCAACTGCGACCCAGAACAAGGTTGTAATCTAGAGGGGCATCAACCACTTCCACATCTAGATTTACAATTTTACCTTTGACCCCTATGGGTAAATTCTGCACAATACCAAAAGGGTGAAAACCTCGACCATCAAAAGCCGTAAGAATTTTCGGAGACTAATTGAGTGTAGGAGAACCAAGCAATTTCCAACACTGGATCGACATAATACACGTTGAAGCTCCCTCATCAATCACAGTCTGAAAGATTGGTGTGTTTTTTACTAACACTAGAATTTGTAAAGTCATTTGATGAGGTAGGCGAGGTGTACTATTTTCTAAATCAAAGATTATAAGGTTGGAATCCTGAATATCGACAGCTCCTATGGCAGACAAAAGAAATTTACGCTGTGCTAGGCATGACTGCAGCACTTCCAAAGCCGACATTGCTGAAGGGGAAATAGCTAAATCTTCAACAATGTTGTAATTCTGAGCAGCTCTTGCATGTGCATTGAAAGCTGATTTACGAAGAACACCTTTAGCAGGCTGTTTGATTATTAAGTCTGGATTTTGTTTCTCAATCTGTAGCGGACCAGAAACAGGAGGAGGTGTAGTTGATGTATTTGCATTAGAAGATTTTGCTTCTTTACCATCAATAGGATTCTTAGTACCATAATCTTGCGATCGTGTCGCAATCTGTACATGAGACATCATTAGAATAGGTTCTTCTGAGGTGTTCGAGGTAGAACCAACCATTTTACTATCTTGAGTTGGAAAAGGATCCTTCAAGATAACAGGTTGTTGTGAACCTTTAACGAATTTTGCAACCTCTGCTCGATGTGGGCATTCCTTAGTAAAATGATCCTCGTCACAAATGTAACAAGGATAACGAGGTTTGCGTTTTTCGTCATTGGATTCATTTTTATCAGTTTTTTCTTTTGAATTCTTTTTGTTTTTATTCTTCCCTTTCTTTTTACCACCGGATTTAGATTTGGCCGTAGATGTCTCTACGACATGAATGTTGGCAGAAATTTCGGGGGAAGATTCTCCTTTCGGGGAATTTGGTAAAGTTATAATAGGAGAAGAATTCTTTGAAGATTTCTTCTTGCTTTTAGTATTGACTGTACCAATCATACCATCAGTGGCATGAGACCCTGAAGGAGCAGCAACTATTTGACCTTGTTTTGGAAGGTCGGGGATTTTTTCATGTAAAGTACCTGACTGCGTATAAACGAGGTCAAGGTACTGAGCTTGAGCAATTACTTTCTCTTCAGTAACAACACCAGCCTTAGCTACATCTTCAGTGATTTTGGGTAACAATGATTTAACAAACCATTCTGCCCAAATTTGATCCGGAATGTAAACTTTCACCAAACGCCTTCTACGTCGCCATTCATGAATGTGATCATAAATATACGTGGACGTGGATTGTTTTAGTGAAGTTAATAATTCCGTGCCATTGTCATATTGGACAGGAAACTGAAAATGAGTCAAGAAGGTAGTTTCTAACTGACTGAAATTATGAAACGAGCCTCGTGGTAACTCGATGTACCATTTGGCTGCAAGACCAATAAGAGTTCTTTGGAAAAGATGTAAGCGAATCGAATCATCAATGATTGAATTAGACGCACACCAGAGGTGATAAGTCATGACGTGATTTGATGGATCCTCTCCTGACTTAGCTTCGAATTTTGGTATATCACTGGGCAACTTATGTGGCATTGGCGGCCAGTTCAGATAATAGAAAATTTGATCATTCGTAAGGCGCGTCAAATTAGGTAAATCCAAAGTTGCAATAAATGGTAACTGACGGTTAGGGTCACAAAAACCTTGAGTAGCCAAAGAAGTTCCAGGAGGTGGATACCCAGGATAACTGGGAATCGGATTTGCGTTAGGAATTGTGTGACCTCCTGGAAAACCAGGATTAACCGGACCAAACTGGGTTTTTGAGGCTGCTAATAAGTGTAGCCAGGGTACAGTTGATACTGATAACTTGGATTTTGTGAACCAGGACCGAATTGAGGATATCCTTGGTACGGTTGATATGTGAATTGCGGTTGACTTGTGACAACTATACTTGTACCGGCTTGTCCTGCAGGTATCTGAACCGAAGTCTAAACTGAAGGTCCTGACTGGGGTATAGAGACTTGAGGGATTTTCACGGATGCAGGGATAGCCGAACTCGGGGTTACAAATACTCCAGAAACAGGTGTTGCAGGTTGAATAGATGTTACAGCAGTTGCAGCAGTTTGAGACGGAGTCTGAGGTGAACTAGGCCCAACCTGTTGAACAGAACTAGGTGCAGGAGTTTGAATAGTTGGTTGGACAGGTTGCTGGGTTGGACCAAAAACCAAAGGCTATCCAGGTTGATAAGGCAACTGCACATTAGGTTGCAAAGGATGTTGATATTGGGACGGATCCCACACCATATTCATTCCGGGGTATTGTCCCGCAGAAGGTTGAACGTAAGGACCATAACCTCGTTGAACGTAGGGTTGATAAGTAAGAGGTAAATTTTCGGCTCTTTGAACAGATGACTGACCAGAAGGCTGTTGGTAACCTTAAATTGGGTATTGACCTTGAGATTGATAACCCTGAGGCGCATACTGAAGCTAGGGTTGATAAGGACCCTGAGGAGAATATTGAGCTTGGGGTTGACTCTGGGGTATGTATTGTCCTGAAGGTTGATATCCTTGAGGTATGTACTGTCCTTGGGCTTTTCCCCCAAAATAATATGATTCCACAGTTTGTCCTGGGAAAAATCTACCTTGAGGTTTCCCTCCAAGTGGTCACTGACTTCCTGAAGGTTTCCCCCCAGGCGGTAACTGACTACCTTGAGGTTGCCCCCCAGGCGGTAACTGATTTCCCTGAGATTTCCCTCAAGGCGGTAACTGACTGCCTTGAGGTTGAGGATTCGGAATATTACTAGACATCATAAAGATTTGCTCTGCGTTCGACGTTTCAGTTTTAATTCCAGTTAAACCAGATGATAACATGTTTTCAAAGGGTTGAGGAGTTGCCCCCGAGAATGTACCGGACAGAGCTTGATATCTCGAAGGAACAAAAGGACCAGCTTCCGGTGTCCGGGAAAATATGGATGACTCTCCTGCCATGATGGATGACGGATAGTAACCTCTGGGTGTTGGATGAAATGGAACTCGAGGTGGAGAAAAAGCAAGACTCGGATTCTCTAAAAAAATTGTTAAGGATAGATACCAAGTACTAGTTCAAATAGGGCTATAGAAAATAGATTCACGTTCCCTAAGATTTAAAGACTGAGGGGATTCGGGAAGAGATAACTCTTCGTCTGGATTAGTAAGTTCTTCAATAGAAATTAGTCCAGATGGAAGATCGTCAGTGACAATATTTCTTACCCTAGGTGAACCAGGATCGCTAGAAGTTGGTGAAATAAATCCTGAGGATGTTTCCAAAACATAAGGTTCAGTTTCATGTTCAGATATTTCAGGTTCGTCAGCCAGTTCACTAGTAGGAGAAATATTACCAGTAACTTCAGAAACTGCAATCGGCTCTTGAATGTGTTCTGTTATGGGTGTTTGAAAATCAGGATGAACCACTATGGATGAAGTTCCAACTTCTGTTGATTTAATCCTACCGCTACTAGACGATACCAGAGCACGAAGCCCTTCAAGCTGACTTGGTGTATATTCAGGGGGTTTCCTTTGTAGTCTCCAGGATTGTCTTGGAAATTCCGCCACGATTAAATATTTAACTAATCACACGCAAACAAAGAAAATTTCAATGAAAACACCTAAGGCCTCTAAAAAACAAACAGCTGAATCACACGCTTAAAAATCTAGGAGTTCAAACCACACACAAACAGTAACTTCCCGTACTAAAAACACTAGTTGGTGATGAAATCCAACTTAGTAGAAATTTAATACAGAAAGGGCGGTTGGAACAGTTACCCCAACAATCTGCTTAATGAAATAGACTGGCACAAGTTTCCTCACAAAACCATCTCGTGTGAAGAGAACCCCCCAGAGATTCCAAGTGAGTCTAGTTGACGTCTGCTCCAGGTACAGTGAGATCTTTCCTTCACCGTCACCTTAGGAAATAATCTTAAGTTTGTGGACACTAAGGTTACCAATAGTAACAAATATAACTAGGGGAACAGTCTACGATCCGATCCCACGCGCAAGGGCAGAGTAACAAAGCTCAATCCCCTTGAAGGTTCCTCGACATGGTTAATCCGAGGTTTACCGACAAGTGACCCCAGGCTCCTCGACAATGGTTAATCCGAGGTTTACCATTTTTAATGCGTGCAAAATCTTCCATCTTCCCCAATGAAACAGAATTGATTGTTTCAAAGGTTTGGACATGATCTCGTGATTGACTTCTTTAAGAGAAGCTTCCCATATTATACAAATTACAATTGGATTTATTTCCTACCGCAAGATTTGTCTACTTGTTTGTTTTACTATCTTGGAGAGTTAATTACTCCCTACTACAAGATACTAGCCTAAGCTATGTTGGTGATAAGAGCCCTAGAAAATAAAAAGATTACTAGATAAATTTTAATTAAGCGTTACTTTTAGGAGCTGTTTCTTAAGTCAATGGGTGAGGAAATGAAACTTTGATGGTGTGAAGACTCGACTTCCAAAAACACTAAAAATGCACCTAAAAATGATAATCAGATCGTTTTCTTTCAATGAAATTCTAGTTAAGAAAGAGTTGGAGAATGCAATTCTTTTAATAAACAATTCCTTCTTTGAACATAAAGAATAATTGAAAGAAAATATTTTTGTCTTTCCAACAATATCTCAAAATGAGATGAATTATCAAAGCTCACAGGAAAAATCCTTTCACTTTCAAAAATTTGAAGCTACAAAACAAGTTTCCTTCAAAAGAAATCTACAAATTTTTTAAAAGCACTCAAAACTACAAAACTAATTTCGAGATCTACAAACTTTAACAATCTAATTGAATAAAAGCTTTAAGATTTTTTGAAGAATGTTTTACTTAGTTATTCAGAAAACTAAGGATCTATTCGTCCAGAATAACAAACAGATCAAAAACACTCAAATATGTTTTTATAAAAAATGAAATTCAAAAACCTATAACAAAGTTTCTTTTCGAAGATTTGCAAAGAAATAGGTAGCTCTATTTCTCAATAAAGGATGATTTCACAATCAGGTTAGATTCAGCAAAAAGATAAAAATACCAATGTAATCTGAGGTACTTCAAATAGTCAATGCTTCGAATCACTACAAATACCAAGTGAAAAACAATCCAAAACGAAAAACTTCTAGAAAATCATCAAAACACCAATACTGTTGAGATTCATTCACAAAAGGCTTTTGACAGAAACAATCATCAATCTGGGCAGAAACCAAAAACTCTAAATCAAAATAAAGATAAACTAAAGAAAGAAATCTATAGTTTTTCAAAATTTAACAGGGTCCGCAGGCTTCCAGAAGTAACAGGTGCGGTACCGCACTGTTTACTCAAGGAAAAATGCGAAACTGCCCACACTGTGCAAAGAAGGCAAAGTGCGGTCCCAGAAAAACTAGAGAAAAACATACAAGATTTCAAAATTTTCAAAAACAGAGAAAACCTAAGCTACCCAGGCAGATATCTATCAATCAAAAACCATGAAAAACATTTCCTCAAATCAAAATAAAATAGAACCAAAAACAACAAGTTCTTTCCCCAGCGGAGTCGCCAATTTGTTGTGTGGATTAATCCGTCTTGCGGACAAGACCAATCTCCCTAGTACTAAAATTATCTAGCAACAAACAACCAAATAAAACAATCTTTCTCTAAGCAAATATGATCTACGAAAATCTCTATAGAGGTGTAAAAGACTTACTGTATGTCCAACGCTTGTTTGAAGTCGTTTTTGTCCCTCGTGCTCTTGAAGGAGTTTTCCTCGTAAACCTGCAGTCACAAACAAGCAAAATATTACATAGCACCTGTATAGAAATCATCATAAACCATGCTTATCATAGTGATCAATGAATCTATGAAATAAACCATTAACTAACAGCTTATTGAGAAAAATGAGTATATTTGTATTAATTTCAAAAGAAGGAAAACCTTACAACCTAAGCCTTGATGTTGCACAGGCCTTCCTGGGGTCCGAAGTAGGAGTCTCCTCTACTTTGACAAGTTCTGCACTCCTCCAACCAAGACAAATAGAGGTATGTAATCTCTCCTCACAAAAGTCTTAGTTAACTGAGTCTGAATTTTAACAACACTTAACCTCAAATATTCTAAAGCTTGAACTCCCCTTGAGGCTACCCAATGCCTCTTTTTATAGTGGAAAAGAGGAGGTTTTCTGTTCCAACTACGAAGGGATAGAATCCTCCTTCAAAGGGTTAAGCTCCTCACATCAAGGGGTTAGCTCCATAAGGTAAGGGATACATGCACCTCATAAGAGCGGTTCTGCCACCGCAAGATTCTTTCTAGAGGCTTCTAGAATTTACTTTTATTGAGCTTTTTGGAATTTACTTGCGCCTTTTTGATCTTACAGGGGTTCGCACCTTTAACAAAGATAAAGTGCATTCAGGTACGCAAGAGAGTTGAACATTAGGTGCGGGATCGCAGGCAAGATAGAGAGAAAGTGCGACACCAAAGTCTAGGAGATTTTTAGGAACTTTTCTCTGATTTTCAAGGCTTGACATGAGGAACTGATATGTTAGACTTGAAAAGGGAGAAGTGTGAGTAATAATGAGCTCATACACATAACAGAATGTCAGGATGACAATTTTCAGTGTAACACCAGCAGGAAGAAGCACAGGTGTGCAAGAAGTCGACCAAGGAGGGAAATAAAACTCGAGCAGGAGATTGGCATGGAGGACATTGTGCACACATCTAGAACAATACTCGTGGGATAAGTTTGCGGACGCAGCTACTCTCAAGCTCACCTCAAAGTATGGACAATAGAGATTTGGGGAAACTCCATACCTCTGCTACCTAGGGTCCTTACCATGAATCGTGGATGGTTCGCACTAATCTTTCCGCAACCAGATATGGTCGACTAGGTACTATCCAAATATTGGCATATAGAGATGAATCTGATATTACTGAACCGCTGGTCCCTTATGTTCGACCCTCATAAGGAAAATTCAGGGGCTGGTCTGATTTGGGTCCAACTTCCGGGCCTCCTTTTGCAATTTTGGAATGAAGCTACACTCAGGTATATTGGGGCCAACCTCGACATTTACTTGGATCATGATAGATCCTATTTGGAGACAGGGAATATTTCAGTGGCCAGAATTCTTGTGCCCTTGGACACTCGTGATGGCCTCATTGAAGGATATGACATTGAGTTCGATGGGATGATCTAGCAACAAATATTAGATTATAAAGGCATCTCCTATCGGTGCTAAAGATTTCACGAATTTGGGCATCTGTATAAAGATTTCCCCCTTATTAGTGCAACAACATCACCTGCAAAATTAATGAATCATGTGGCCACTCAGACTGACTTCGGGGAATCGCCTATTCTGCTTGTGGATGCGAATGTGGCGCATAGCCCTGGCCCAATGGAGGAACTGCCTTCGTGCCCCGTCACGAGATCCCAATCTCACGGACACTCCACTCGCGCCTCCATGTCTAATTTGGTGACTTCCCTAAGTACCTCTCTTTTTCCTCCCATTTTGCATACTACAGATTCTTTTACTACTTCACTCTCTACATCTATTGAACCACATATTATTAAATTTAATAGTCACAATCTTGCCCCTCTCGGTTTCCCTGTTTCATATGAACCTCCCACTATTACTCAACCCACCTCCCACACCTCTGCGGAGGACATATCCGTCGGTCGTCCCCATACCATTGACATCCTATCCTCGGGGCACCGATATTTTCTCTGATCGACCACACTTTCCCTCGATCCTTCATCCTATAGTTTGTGTGTGGATTTGGGAGGTTGGGGTCACACTCGAAGGCTCCTAGTGGTAGACCTTCATCGATCAACAAAGCCATCCGCAAAGCTGGCCTGGAAGTGGTTGTCGGTACCCAATCCTCTATTGAACGGATTCTTAGAGAAAATAATGCTCGAGTCGGGGTTTTACCATGATTTGTCTCTCCCTCAATTGTCGAGGTCTGGCCAACCTTGAGAAAAAATTGGCACTTAAGAGGCTCTTGGCATCCTCTCGCATTGATTTCCTCTTTATACATGAAACGTTGGGCAATGGGGCAACTATTAATAAGGTTTTGTCTTCCCTCATACTAGACTGGACCTTCCAAACATCTGATGCTCGAGGTAGATCGGGAGGATGTTTCATTGGCACCAATAACAAAACTATCCTCGCCATAGGATGGTGGGGGAGATTGGGTATTCTTGGCGCTGAGATCATCTCCTAGAACTCAAACCTGGTTATCACTTTGATCAATGTATATGGCCCATGTTACTACAAAGAGGTTTTTTGGAATGATTGGATGCATTGCTCTATCATGCAGAGGGAGAATATCATCATGCGTGGGGATTTGAATTTCTCCATTGGGCTTGCTGAATCCTGGGGTCCTAGCGCCTCCCCGGATCCACTATCTGATTATTTTGAAGGGCTCATCGATAGGGCGGATCTGCTGGATATTTCCATGCCCAGGAAGATGCCCACTTGGCGTAATAGACGAATCGGTGTCACGATAATTGCTAGGAGGCTGGATCGTTTTTTGATTAAGGGTCCTTTACTCGAGCATATTGATAAGGCTAGACAGTGGGTTGGTAATGGGGGCTCATCAGATCATTCATCGGTTTTATTTGAGATTCAAACTGGCAATCAAAAACCCAGGACACCTTTCAAATTCAATTCTAGCTGGCTGGTGGAGCCAGATTTCCAATCGATTGTCAACAAGGAATGGAGACATTGTGATCAATCTATGGATTTTTCTCCTGCTAGGGTTATTTTCAACAACTTGAATCACATCAAATCACTCACCATGGGTTGGGCAAAAGAAAAAAAATAAACAAGAGGATGAGGAAATACACAACATTGAATTGGAAATTGGTCTGATGAACGGACCTGATTCTATGGGATACCAATCAACAGAGACTAAAGACATTTTAATAGCTTTGGAACTCACAAAATCTAAAATATTGAGGAACAGATAGGAGTAATGGCGACTTAAGAGCAGAGCAATTTGGTTACAAGCAGGGGATGAAAACACAAAAAAAAATCAACAATGTGTCGCAAGGTAGGAAAAGCATCAACACCATTTGGGAGCTCACTAATCATAATGGACAGGTGGCATAGCCACATGATCAGCTCTCGGATATGGGTATTCAAAATTTCACCAATCAATACAGGGCACCGGTCGATGCCAACTTACCGTAAATCCTTCAGATTGCCCGCACGAGGCATAGATTTGTGGATGAGGATGTCTTGGATGACCTTATTGCCCCAGTCTCTATGGGGGAAATTGAGGGGGTATTAAAATGGTTCAAGAAAGACAAGAGCCCGACCCCAATCATTGGCCCATCGAATTCTACCTCACATTTTTTGAACTCATTGGCAAGGATCTACTTCGGGTCATTGAAGATAGCAGGACCTCGAGTAGGATATTTTATGGTTTCAACTCTACTTTCATCGCCCTCATCCCCAAATCTGACAAGCCTCACTCTTTTCATGACTATCGACTCATATCTCTCTGCAACTGCATTCACAAAATCATCTCCAAAATCATTGCAAATTGCATTACGCCCATTCTCTCCCTTCACATTGCCAAAGAACAATTTTCTTTCCTCCATCATCGTCAAAACCATGAAGCTATTGGCACTGCTCAGGAAGCATTACACTCCATTAAAATCAAGAATCTCAAGGGCACCATCCTTAAGATTGACTTGGCAAAATATTTTGACTGTGTTAATTAGAATTACCTGCACCTCATCCTCATTCATAATGGCTTCCCTCATGAATTCACCAATTGGATTATGGGATGCATCACCAATGCCTCTTTCAACATCCTTATTAATGAAGCTGCATCTGATTCTTTTCATGCCGGGAGGGGACTTCTTCAAGGCTGCCCCCTCTCCTCCCTACTTTTCCTTTTAATTATGGAGGGTCTCTCTGCCCTCATGACCCAAGCAAAGGGCGAGGGTTCCATTCATGGTATTGAAATTAATGATTTTATTCGATTGACGCATCTATTGTTTGTACTTGTCATGGATGGTACTTGTCATGATAATTTAATTTTTTTCAAGCTGCTCAACACATTCAGCAAAGCTACAGGTATGGTTCCGAATAAGAGAAAATCCACCATTATGATGGTTAGATGCTCCATCGATGAAATACGACATGCTCTGGGTCTATTTCAATATGATCACAAGGATCTAGAAGATGGATTAAAATATCTTGGTTTTCATCTTAAACCAAATGATTACCGTATCGTGGATTGGCACTGGCTGATTGCAAAAGTTGAACGTAGGATCAACATGTGGCATCACAAATAGTTGTCTCGGGCTGGCAGATTGGTTCTCATCAAATCTGTCCTGGAAGCCATCCCAGTATACAGGATGGTGCTCGCGTGGATCCTTAAAGGCGTGACTGCTAGACTCTAACAGATCTGTCAATGATTTCTTTGGCGGGGCATGAAGGATGAACGAGCTTATGCTTGGATTTCTTGGGAGAAAATTGCAAAACCAAAGTGCTGGGGGGATGGGGCTTGAAATATCTCCACAAATTTGATGCTGCATTGGCTGCCAAGATGGGTTGGCATCTACTGGTTGGACACAACCTGTGGCAACACGTTACCTATTATAAATATATAGCCCCCAACACCACATTAGACTGGATCAGGAGCAGTCATCATCTGGCTCATGGCACTTTGATCATCTGGAAGGCCATCGCTAGATCCATCCACCTAATCAAACAAGTTTTGGCTTGGCGCATCAGGTCCGGGGATAGGGTCAAAATTGGTGTAGATGTGTGGTTTGGTTGCGGTCAGGAATATTCTCTACCCTTGGATATCTAATTACACATGCCTCGTGTTGGTCGACTGTTCCTATCTCAGATTGCAGACCCGGTGCATACCACTTGGGCCTCACAAGCGTGGTTATCTGCAGAAGATCTAAACCTCCCCGCACACTGGTGGTCGATTTGGGGAAGATTCATTAGGGCCCTACACTCCACCAATATCAGAATTACAGAACAGGAGGATGAGATATTTTTTTCTATATCTCCGACTGGAAGATACACTCCAAAAATCGGCTACATCACTCTCTGCAATCAGCTGGAGCCATAGGACAAGGTCTGGTGGTGGCAAAAAATATGGAAATTGAAGGCTCCCCCTAAAGCCAGATTTCTTATGTGGTGCATACTTTCGAATTGCACCCCCACAGAGAGCAACCTTAGAAAACGAGAGTTTCATGGACCATCCAGATGTTGTTTATGCCTCTCCAAGGCAAAAACTGTAAATCATCTGTTCTTGGATTTTCATGCTATCTCTCATCTCTGGTACTCTACAACTACCGTACTTGGATGCACACAAATCTAGCATGGCACCTCGATCTGTAATGCTTAGTCCAACTGGTGGCATGACACTCGAAGGCCAAAAGACAAGATCATTCCACTCCTTGTTGCCTGGGGTATCTCACTTGTAGGATCATTGCATCCATATTTCAACTTATCCCTGAGGATATCCATGTAGCACATGACAAGGCCATCATACCTGACACTATTGACCGCACCCTTCCATGGGCTTATTTTGATGGTGCATCTGATCCTAATGGTTGCAGGAGGGGGGAGGGGGGAGGGTTGTACTGCACTTGCATGACACTCATTATTTCCACATTAAAATGGGACTTGGTCCAGGATCAAATAACTATGCTGAAATTAATAGCCTCAAACTTCTCCTCACCTTTGCCTAGGAACAAGGTTGCAACAGAATTCAGATTTTTGGGGATTCACAGAGTATCATCAATTGGTTTAACTTGAAGACACAATGTCACACTCACTTGCTTAGAACACTTCTGCATGAGGTCTTATTACTAAAATCACTATTTGATTTTATCTTTGTTACTCACATTAGGTAGCCGACAAACTTTCCAAGGAGGCCTCACAGTTAGAGTGGGGTCAATGGCATATATAGGCTCATGTTGGGGACTTGGAATATTAGTGCTACCACCACCCATTCATTGAGGATTTTGTGGCACGGGATGCAATCATTAATTATTGTTGTTTTGTTTTTTGATATCTATCGCGGAAGCTATAAACAGTCTACTGGATTGTCAACCTTTTTATATAATTTGATTGTATATACATGCCACAAACTTTATGTTTTTATATTTATGTAAATATCATCTTAGAATAGCTAAAAAACCATCACTGTTTTGACAAAATATCAGATATGTAAAACTTTTTGATCTTAACATAGATGATTATGTTGCTAGATGTAACATGTGATTATCTTTGTAATGGTCAATATATTATCTAATTATTAACCATTAAATTTATAAAACTAAATTAAATTAATATTAATTAACCACCACATAATCTCATGCCATGGTGTTTAATTCCCATGTACAAGTTCCGTAACATTTTCTACCTAGATTCTTGCACCTTTAACTTCTTACTTTCAAGTACATCATATCCCATTTCAGAATTGGTCCCTTTATTATAGCGTCATTGATAGATTATTTATCACTTCAACTATAGTCCGCCTTGTATTTATTGCTACAATTATTTATTACTCGAACCAGAGTGAGACGAGTATTTATTGCTAATCAAATGTCATGCATAAAAGACTAAAATCGTAAGCAATTATCCATCGGAAAATTTAAAACAGTAAAGTAGTGCAACGCGTCTTTTGCTGATCAAATGTGATGGATAAAAACAGCAGAATCATTAAAAAATAAAAACGAAAATTTTAAAACAATAAATTAAGGCGACGTGCATGATAGACATCTTTTCTGCGGAGGAATATGTATAGTCCAACTAATAGTGTTGTTTTCAAAGACGATATACAAATGGTACGAGATCGATGTCGAATCTTGTAGATTATAGTAATGTAATAGTTATGGTTGAGTTCATTTTATATTAATATTTTTGTTTTTTTGGAGCTAGGAATTAAAAAAAATAACCATGTAATTTTTCACTTACATAATTTTTTTGGGCAAGGATTAATTTGTTATAACATTTTTTTAACTTAAAAAAATACTGATTAATAATATTTATATAATTAATATTTTATATTATTATAAATTGAATTTTTTATATTTGTGATAAATATTATGTAATGGCATTGTAAAATAATAAATTATTGTTATGTAGTGAGATTAATAATCATTATTTAGATAATTTTATAAGTTAAAAATGGAATAAAATGTGTACAAATATATTTTAATAAACTCTTAACTTTTATAAGAAAAACTAATATTTGACCTAAAGTTTTATGAAAAATTATCTATGCACCTCATTTCTATTTTGCTCCAAAGTTATTCAGTGAATTATTTACTTTCCTTCATCTTATTCAAGTATTTTTCATTATTAAATTCATGAATTTGCTCAACTATAGTGAGATTATTGATCATTATTTAGATAATCCAATAACCTAAAGATGGAATAAAATGTGCACTAATATTTCATCCAAAATTATCTATGCACATATATCTATTTTGCTCTAAGATTATCTAGTCCATTAATTACTTCCATTACTTCCTTTTCCCTGATTCAAATGTGTTTCATTATTAGATTTATAAATTTGTTCAAGCATTCAATAATTACTATAATGTAATTTCAGATTTATAAATTTGTTCAAGCATTCAATAATTGCTATAATGTAATTTCCTTTCTCTGTAAAGTCAAAATGGATGTGTATTTATGAATTTGTTCAAGCATTCAATAATGGAGTTGTTTTTAGTGCGACTTTTTGGAGTTTCAGGTGCTGGAATATGGTGAAAAAATTTGAGGTAAAATCTTGATTTTTGTTATTTAAATTGGTTTTTTTTTTACTCTATATATGGATTCAGCACCCTCAAAAACCTCCAAGGCACTTCTATTGTGCAAGGTTAGCAATCAAACTTCTCTTTTCAATGAATCCCTGCCAGATTTTAGAGAAATTACACCAGAAAAAGCCATCGTAAAAATCTCCAAAAAATTGCACTAAGTTCAATAATTACTATTATGCAATTTCCTTTCTGTTATAGAGCCAAAATAAATGAAAGCCACAACCACAAAAAAACACAGAAAACAAATATTTATAAATATTGTTTCTATTTCTATTTCTCTTTCTCTTTGATTGCTTCGATTGCTTCCTTACATATAATGTTTTCTATTTCTCTTTCTCTTTGGTTGTTTCTTTACATATAATGTTCCAAGTGAAGATCCTGAATGTAGCTTGTTTTTTTTTAATTCTCGAGGAGTTCTGGGTTCCATCCACACTCCATCACTTTTCCGCAACAATCCCTCCCTTCTTTATTCATATGCTAATTATTTTTTCCAATCACTAAAATATAATATAAATTCAATTAATTAAAAAAATAAATTCAACTTTTTATTATGAATATTTTTAGAAGGATGAGAAAATATTGTAAAATGTATATACATATAAATTAATAAAATGAAATTTTAATAAAAATAAATTATAATTCACATTGAAAAAAATATTAATAATAAAATAATATTATTTAAATCAATTTAAAATACAATTATAAATATAAATATATTGCATTATATGCCATTAAACAATTTTTCTTTTCTAATAAGTTTTAATCAAAGAATATTACAAGTTTTTTTATCAATTTAGTTTTTTTTTCACAAGTGGAAGATTTATACTAAATTGATAAAAGTGCATTTTAATGGATACTACAAGTGTACATAAGCAAATATAACCTTCAAAATGAGTTATACACTAATTGTGAGATCTAAAAATAATCTATAGATATACTTGAGAAAATTTATATAAAAAAAGGCATTAAGTTAAACTTGTGGAGTTGCTTCATTAAGGTTTGGAAGAGTAGAATTCACCTTAGGTAAAGAAGATGAACCAAAATACTCAAGAGGAAAAAAATTTAAAATCACATGAAATTTTGATGCCAAGGTGCATCGATGTTCAATAGTTGGCTCTTGATTGCATCAATGTCATCAGAATTGGAAAATAAGCTCTTGATGTTGAACCAATAAATACAACATTACTTCTATTAAAATTGTGAGGCTATTCAATTGAATATTCTAGGTGAGTGAGGAGGAGCATAGGTCAATAACATCGCCTTCAAAATGATTCAAAGTAGACATGATAGTGGAATAGCTATGAAAGGACATGAGAGAGATGTTGACCAGAGAGGAACAGAGCAGCGACAAGGAGGGCCTAGGAGAAGGTGGGGGCATAAAGGGATCATAGACAAGGGAGGAAACAAAAATAATTTATAGGAGAACAAGGGTCTTGAAGGACTTAAATTACAACTGGTGATGACATAGACCATTTGGGCCAAAGACCACCCATGTCATAATTTGACCAAATAGCCATAGTGAAATCTTTATGTAAGATCCCACCTCAAACTGAGTTACATAAGGGGGAGTTATGATTAGGGGAGAGTGATTATGAAGGCATATGTGGTGATAGAGAGGATGACCTTTGCATGATATTGATAGGATGACTCTCATACACGTGATTCATGGGTTTATGGAAGTGATTTAATGTGAGTCTTGTCATGGAATATGATATATGGAACATTTCTAATTGATGACTTGGACTCCAACATTTTCTAAAAGGTCCTCATTGGATCCAAGAGTGTGAAGGAAGGAAATTTTGAAAACGAAAGAAGGAATAGGTGGATCTAGAGGAAAATACATTTTAATGACAAGTTAGAGGGGGAAGTGCCTAGACACATATGAAATATAGTTTTTTTTGGAGTCTCCTATGATATTCAAAGTCAGGATGTTGAGAAAATATGCAAGTTTGAACCCCTAATAATAAAGCATAATGATTCTTGGTGGCTATGCCAAGGTTAAAAGAGAAAGTATTTACAATATTTCCCTTTGGGTCATAAATGACCCCCACCCCCCTTGATCTTGTTTCCTCTATGGAAAACCCTCCAATTCATTAAGGAATTTTGATTCAAATAATATGTTGATGTCACCATGTATGCTTCTCAAAACATAATTTCCAATATAACTAAATTTAAGAGATCTTAGTGAGCCTTTACTCTTGAAGAAATCATGATCCCTCTCCATCTTATCTTCAGTTAGGTTTGGTTGTCTCCTTCATCATTAACATCATCAAGTAGTAGTGGAAGATTGGGTCGTAACCCTCAATGGCCTCAACCTCTTTTAAATCAAGGTTTTGTAATTATTTGGCTAACTATGTCACATGAACCATGCTTCTCACCTTGATGCATATGAATGTAAACAAAGTAGTAATGAATTATTTCCATTTATTTCCTTTGAAAATAAAATACCATTTTTGGCACATTTTCATAGTTCATTTAGAAGAATGTTATTAGTCATGAAGTAATGAATTATTTCCATTCATTTCCTTTTGAAAAGAAAATACCATTTTTGGCACATTTTCATAATTCATTTAGAAGAATGTTATTAGTCATTAACCTGGGCAGCATAAATGATTTCCATTCAAAACCGTATAGTTAAATGTATACACTTATATCCTCAACAATCCACTCTTCCCTCAAAGGAGGTCTTGGGATTTCATCATTACTTTTACTGGTTCATGCCCAATCAAAATTATTTTAAATCTCATTAAAAACTAATTCTAAACTTACGGTAGAAATTGAAAGGGGCCTTGTGCCTTCAAAACATAGGAGACTATAATGAAACATGTTTTGAATCTGCTTGAGCATCATCTTTGGGATGCAAATGTTCAAACTGGGTCAAAAAGAGGGTTCCATACGCCAAATACGAGGCCATGAAGAATATTTGTTTTTTTTTTTTTAATTGGTGAATTGGTGGGGAATCCCATTTGATATTAGATCTCCCTAAGAAAATACTACAACCCTCTAACACATAATGCATGATATACAAGACATATTTGAGAACCAACAATATACTTTATTTGCCAACAATTCTAGAAAAAATCGATGCAACTTCTTAGTATGGCTATGCCAAATCTAGAATGTCAATTTGGAAATATATGATGCATCAGTAGTTGGATGTAATAACTGTTTTCTCAAGATAGACATCTAGTCACCATTTTCACTCATGAAAATATCTACTTCCTTAACCTTGAAAACTTGGGTTGATGCAAGGAGTCTTAACATATTTATAAAGGTGGCAAGTGCCAAAGACAAATGCAACTTGTTGACTTCACTCATTCCTATCATGTTATGTTTGGCATCGAAACATTGAGAGTAACTCTGGATGACTTCCTAAAAATCATATACTTTAGGAATGTAATTGACCTTGGCCAAACCCAAAATCCATACTTTACAATCTTCCTACCGAGCACTCCATATTTGAATATCACTTGTAGGCTACAAACCAATACATTTTTTTCTCTCCCTAAGCTAAACTATTTAATGTGTCTTCACAATAAGGTTTATCACTCTTTTTAACATCCGTCCCTAAATTTTCATTTGTCAACTATTGAAACCTAGTCTATATGTCCTTAATTAATATTAAGATCTTAACTTCTCCCATGTCTATCCATGAAATTCATGTGGCATGATATTCTTGAATAAATTATTTTTCATTCTTCAAAGGGTCAATGGTCCTCAAATGTAACATGATAACCACAAAACTAGGACATAAATTAAATGAGCAAAGTTAGAGGGGAAAACTCCTAAAATTCCACATGTGGAATAGGAGAGTAAAGAAATTGGAGACCCAAGAGTCTGTACACTATGCAGTTCCTCATGTAGGATGCAAAATGCAAAAGACAAGTTTGGATAATGAACAAAATAGAAATCACTTGCACTTTGCACATTGCATGCAAGATGCATAACACAAAATACAGGTTTGAACATAAGGAATCATGGTAAATACCCACACTCTACACTCTATAAGTAGAATGAAAAATGTGGGTTGCAAATGAAGTTTAAACATATGTTCATCCATATGTTTGAGTCCACACTCTGCATTCAATTGCAGAATGGAAATTCAACAAAACTTCATTAACACCTCCTTTGATTTATGGCACACACTCACTTTGTGTTGCCTTGAACTCCTTGGTACATGGGCTTTAACTTGGCCATTGATGGAATTGACTTGTATTTTGTATCTTCATACATAGGTTACATAATTCTACACTATTTTGTGGGCATTCATAGAGATCATTTTTCTTGGTATATTTCAAACAAAATAATACCATAACCATTTTTATCTTCTCTTCTTCTATATTGGGAAGGTATCTGGTTGCATGGATAATGAATCTAATATCCCATTTTCATATCCTCTAATAAATTCCCTATAACTTTCTCAATAACCTATGTTTCCTATTGAGGTTATAGGGTACATAATGACACCAATTTTTTCTTTGATACCATTAAAAATTTCAATGTTCTAGCATTTAACCAATTAGGGAATGAATGCATGCTAATGCAGATTTATGCAAACATAATTAAGCAATTCATTCAATCATGGGCCCATAATTATAATTGTGTACTAATAATTACATTATTAGTTGAATAAATAAAAAATAAATCAATCCATCACAAGAAAAAAATCATTACACATATCTATAAGTAAATCAAGAACACCATATCTTTTGGAAATTCTTCGCCAATTAAATGTAGAAGGACATTCCACCTAACCATAGGTTCCCCATTAAACCTAATTTCTCAATAACAAAGACCAATCCTAAGTCAAAGCTACAAATCCACCAAGGATAATTACTATGGAATGGGTCTGATTTCTCCCATACAACCCAATTTCCAATTTTTTAAGGTCAATTTCCACTATAGCAATCCCAAGATACCATCCCTCTTTATACTAAGATTTCACAACCCAAGGAATGGGTTCCCTTTCTCTTCTAAAAATTCCTTTAGGTTATCCAACTTCCATCTAGGGCTCCAACACAAGCTAACCTAGAAATATCTACGTTGGGATTGCTATATGTAATATACAAATAAGGAATGTAAACGATAAATTATAACACTCATAATATGTACATTCAACAATGAATTTGTTGAGTGGGACCTTTTGTGAAGAGGGTCAATGAATCCTAAAACAACTTCTAATTCAGATATGTAACACCAAGTGATTTCATTAATGGAAATACTATGGAATTACAATAATAATCTTCAATTTGCAGACTCTATTATAGCTAAGAAGAATCTAACTTACATTGAGTTATAGATGAATGTATCTATATTATAGTGTTCGTTAATTCCTCAAAATAAGTACTAGGGAATTCCAAGGCTCTCACCATTCATTTCTCCATAGGAATTTCCATTTACAACATGGTAGTTAATTGACATGTTGATGGTTTGCAACTAGAGAATTGATTGTATGGGTCCATCATCATTCTTGATCTACTAAACTAGAAAAATATTAAAGAAGTGATTTCTTCACTTCATCATCTTTCTTAATTAATTGAACCAATGAAGTAGGATTTCCTTATCAATTGTTAAATGATCATGAATTGGCTCTTAATATTTAACAAGTTCTACTAGCTTGGAATGTGTTATAGAATCGACAATACTCCATGGCTTGTTTGGCTATTGGTTTCATAAGTTATGATCGTAATAATATTGTTAATGTCTTTTCATAATAGAGAACTCTGAAACCTATTTGATTATTAGTTTCATAATTTATGCTCAATATTATTTCTAATGTCTTTTCAAGATGAATTGAACAAAGAATCATTTCACAATAGTTATAAAATTGCATATGAAGTAAACTACAATCATCATAACTCATGATCAAGTTTGGATACTATCACATATTCATGAGACACATATGTGGTGCAAGTGAAACAAATGTAGATAAACAAACTATTCCATGTGGCATTGTATTTATATATATTGTTGGAGTATAATATTTCTGACTATGTACAATTTGAGTTGGCCTAACAATGAAAAACACTTGTTAGTCTCCTTGCAAGTCACATGCTCAATTCTAGATGGGGGTAGGCAATGTACATGTGAGAATGGTGTTGATTGTGGATATTTGTATGGAATTGGCAAGGTACAAACAAATTAAATATCATTCTTGCAACTTACAAACTAGAAATGAAAGAATTTTATTTCTTGTAAGGCTCTTTAATCAACAACAATAAACTAGGCACCCCAATGAACAAATGTTAATTTCCTTTCACCATTTTTAAAATGACACAAACATAGTATTATCTAGTAAACTCTTGTTAGTTTGCTTCTCTATAAAAGAAAAACTATTAATAATAAATGTTTTCTAAGCCTAAAATTATTATGAATGATAAATGTGAAAGCTTAACTAGGAAATAATCAAATTAATAAAAGAGAATATGATTATTCTTAAATTAATGATATTATCTATTTTTTTTAGTTAAACCTTGATAAATTAAATATATTTCAATTTTTTAGATATTTTATTAATATTTTATGAGGATTTAAGGCTATGATTGAAAAATGTTGTGGATATTTATGTGGTGATGGCAAGGTATTAACAAATATCATTCTTAGGGATTTCAAAATAGAAAAGAATGAATTGTATTGCTTGTAAGGATTTTTAAACAACGACAATAAAGTAGGCCCCAAAGAACAAATGTTAATTTCCTTTCTCCAATTTTACAATCATATGAACATAGTATTAGCTAGTAAACAATTGTTAGTTTCCTTCTCCACAAAAAAAAGTACTAAAAACAAAAATTTTCCAAGCCAAACATCTTGAGGAAGAATAATAAATGGGAGAGTTTAACTAGTATATAAAAAAATTATTAAAGGAGACTATCATTAAAATCTTAAATTAATAATCTTATCTATTTTTTAGTTAAATCGTGATAAATAAAATATATTTCAATATTTTAGTTAATTTATCGTTATTTAATTCAAACTGGTATGAGGATTTAAATACATGATAAAAAAAGGTTGTAATTTCAATTTTTAAAACAAGTGATTTCAAGAGCACAACTTTTTGATATGGCGATAAAATAAAAGCAAATATGACATATCAAAAATAAAAATTCATGAAGGTTCTTGTCAAGTTTGAAACTATGCTTTAAATAACCAACTAAGGTGTGTGATATTTCAAGGTGTTGGGCATTGCATATGTAACCCCTTGGGTTTCAAATGCCATTGAAATAATAATTTTCCTAGTTCTAAATGATGTGGAATTTTTGATGCAAATAAAGAATTAAACTAGTTCATCTATCATATGATTAAGCTTATAAATTGTGTGTCTCAGGTTGTCCAGGGCATAGAATGCCCTTTAGCTCTCTAAACTTGAATCATCAAAAATAAGCTTCATAATGATTTTTTGGGTACATAATCCTTCTTAATCTACAAAACTAGCAGATTGTTAGAAGTGATTTTTTAGGTCCATATCCTTCTTAATCGATCCAATTAGTGGATCAAATTTTCCTTATTAATTGCTAAATGGCAATGACATTACATATAAGATTTAATAAGTTCCTTTAGCTTACAGTGAGCTGCAAAATTAGAAATACTCTACAACATATTTGACCATTGGTTTTATAAGTTATGATCATAATACAGTACTAATAGTTTCATGAGAAAAGTCTTTGCAACCTATTTGGCTATTGGTTTCATAAATTATGATCAAAACATGATTCATAATATGTTTTCACGATGAAATGAATGAAGAATCATTCTATAACAATTATAGAATTTCATAAAAAGCAAAATACAACGATCATAACTCTCATAAAACTTGGCTGCTAACACATATTCACAAAGAACACAAGCAATTTAGATAATTTGGAAATTTAGATAATTTGTCATAAATCCTAAATGATGTTTAAAGAAATTTATTATATACAACAAAATGAATGTGCAATATATAGTTGGGTAGATATTTAGTTAAAATGTGACATGATAATGAGTTCCAAAAATGAAAGGACATGGAAAAGATGAGCAAAATGGGTTCATTATGAACTCATCCATAAGAATTTAAGAATAAATTGAAAAAATGAATATGGAGTTAATATTTCTATACGTTTCTGGTTTTCAATCAACCCTATGGATTAAGGGTTTTGTTTGGAGTGTTATCCTATTTTTGATGTTAATATTTTAAATATAAGATGATGTAATATAGATTAATGTAGGACACTTATTTTATTTATTTTTAATGTCTATTTTAAATAAATTTATATTCAACTTTTTAATTGTATTTAAACTTTTAAATTAAATTAAATATATTTTTACATATTTATATTTCACATATTTAAATTTATAAATTAAGTAATATGTAATTTTGTGATAAATTTTAAATTTTGAATTCAAGTTAATTTTGTTACTATTAATTTTGTGATAATAGTAATTCACATTAAACAAATAAATATCACATCTTTTATATTTAAAAAATAATAATTTTTAATTTTTAATTTTTTTAATTTTCATCATTTAAAAAGTATTAGTTTAAAATTTTCATTGTTTTTTTTTACATAAATATTGTGTATTGCTTGAAAATAAGGAATACATATTAGGTCACTAATTTTTGATCTAGTCAATCACTAGGAAGAGTGGACCAGTTGGTCACTAGGAATATTGGACCAGACCCAAAAAATCATTATTTTCAAAAGAGAAAATGACAAGTTTTTTCTTATAGTTTCAAAAACCAAAAAACATAAACTAGAAACGAGACCACTTGGGCCCTTTTTAGACTGAAAAAATACCAAATGAAAATATAGAGAAATAAGAACATGAAACAAATAGAAAAATCAAGAGGATTTTTTGAATTAGTAGCTTCTGGTATGGGTTCCTTATTGTTGCTCAAGAGAAACTTGACTAAGGAGGGATGCCCATGTGTTTCTCAATGCGACCCAACCTTTGATCTAGAGCTATCAATTGTCATTGCATGCAATCAAAAGAGAGGAGAATGTCATCTCTACTCTCATTTATAGCATGTGGGCTAGTGGGATGGAGACAACCCTCCTCACACCCTCTCTCGATCCAAGCACCCCAATCTAGGGAATTCAAACTATGTTGAGCCATGGTCGGGAAGAGTCTTCAAAATATTTCCAGGATGAAGAGATCAAAGAGGTTAATGTGGCACATTCCTGATTGGATAGCTTGTCCACAATTTTGTTTCTATTTATTCTGATGTAAGTAGGGATGATCACAAGAATGTAAATAAGGAATGAAGCAATTCAAATGATTAGACCTTCAAGTATCTAGTTGTGAGATATTTTGTTGATTAGTGTGCCATGTAGGATCTTACAGATAATTTTCTCACAAGTTGTGATTAGAAATTTAGAGAAACCTTGAGTCTCGAAAATTTATAATCCTTCTTCCAACGCTTTTAATTTTGATGCATTGTTGTTGTTGAATCCTAGGAACCTGAATATATGTAAATAGGAGATCCTAAGTGATCTCATAAAATAACTCCAAATCTTGCCATGCCTGAGTTTCCTTTAGAAGCTCTGTCAAAATTGAGCTTCAAAATATTTAAGGGAGGATTCCAAGAGAAGGAATGGGAGTGGTACTTGGGTGGAGAAAGGAGAGAGATGGGACCCCTTGGACATGTTTAAAGGAGTACATGGGAGTGGGATTTGATGCACTTATGTATTCACAGAACCATTTAATATGGTCTATCTAGGTACAATTGATCGTTGCCCAATGGTGAAAAACTCCTAGATTTCCACCATTAGATCTAACCCTTTTTTTTAAGAAATGGATAGAGAAGGTTATATTA
The DNA here is from genome assembly GCA_034641835.2 of Pinus albicaulis. Classification (NCBI taxonomy): domain Eukaryota; kingdom Viridiplantae; phylum Streptophyta; class Pinopsida; order Pinales; family Pinaceae; genus Pinus; species Pinus albicaulis. Next base: position 1,020,202,606 of record CM076574.1, read on the forward strand.
ATCGAGTTGGTTTTCGGCCCAAAACCATTACAATTTTCTTGTTATCCCAATTTGGATTTGCTTCTCGTTATCCTTAAAGAGTTGTTTTTCTTCTTTTTTCCAACTTGGGTCCATCCCAAGTTTTTTGGTGAATATGTCCTATCACCATTATTTAAATAATCTATATTGGATATTCCATTGTTTTTCCCCAATGAAGACTCTTCCGCATCAATCTATTCAACCCAAGAGGGATATTTTTCAATATTGGTTTTTGATGAAACATTCTCAGAGGCAATGTCCTTAGAGGCACAAATATTGCCATTATCCTTGAATGGAAGAGCAACCCTAGAAACCATTTTTCTATAAGTATTCTTTGATGACGTATTTGGAGATATTGAATTTCTTGTGTTATCAAGAACCTCTACAGCATTGCCAAACTTAAATTGATTTGTTGTTAAAATTCATTGGTCTTTAGAGGGATTTGACATGATTTTCGATTTTTTTTACCTTTTGTATATTTGTCTCATTACAAATAGCTGGGGGCATATCCTCTTTAAAAATTGTTTAATGGTCTAATTTGGCACCATCCCACCATCTTGGTTTAAGATTGTTTTTCATGGATTTATTCTTTCTAGTTTTACGACAATTTTTAAAGGAATGTCTAGTTTCATAACATGATATACATCTGAAAGAAATGTTTTCGTAGTCTAACTATTGCACCCATTGATAGTCGGGACCAATTAACTTAATTTCAACTGGCAATCATTTTTTGAAATCCATCTCCACATATATTCGTGCATATGTGGGCTTTAAGTAATATTTAGTATCATCACATCAACTATAAATTTTTCCTAAGGCATTACCAACTGTTGTCAAAGATGAAATATTCCACATATGCAAAGGAAGGTTGGGGAGACTTTCTCCAACTAGAGAAATAGATATAGATTCCAAAATAGGGTTGAAGGAGGGATACCAGGGTTGCAAAGAAAGCCCTGCACTACTCTAGAACCACATACTAGAATCAAAGATCATCACACAATCTTCAGGGCTATTAAATACTGCAATAAAGAAGCCTCTAGTTAGAGGATAAATATTCAATTAATCTGGAATTAAGGGATTCTAATGCTCAAAAATCCATGAATGAACATCAAATGGCTGCAACCACATTCCATTAAATCTACAAATCAAACCATCCTCCGAAAATAACTTCACCTCACTTAGAGATTCATCTTCCAGAGGTATCTGGGTCGATTGGGATTCCTAGACATACAACCCAGAGGAGGAGGGACCCAAAACATATTTCACTACGTCATGGAAGGAAAGGGGATTACCCATTGTGACATTACTGGATCTAGTGGACAATTTCTCCATTGCCGAAGAAGGTGGAGGGGGAGGATTCAAAGAGGAAGCAACACCTTTTTCATCAAAGGAACCGACGATGGAGAGTGAATGCAGGTTGACCGCCAAGGAGAAATACTAAGTCACATGTTTGATAGAATAATTAAAATCAGACATTGGGGAGCCCTAAAGAGAGTCAAATCATCCACAGGGGGTGAGACAAAAGAGGATGAACACCCCACGGTGGATAGCACCTACGAATCAAAACTTGAAATGATTATATAAGGAATCACAACTACATTGTGTGAGGAAGTATCCATTAGGAGGGATTAGCAAGATAGGTGGAGGAGAGGAAGATTGTTAGGACCGAACCTTAGTCACCACAGAAGCACCTTTGCACACAAGAGCCATTTTAATATAAAATTTTCATTATTATTTTTTAAAGAACTTTTATATATTGCATTAAAATATTCTGGTTTAAAAGAAAAAACCTTGTACATATTGAACCAAACCTTTTTTTTGCTAATATCCAAAAAATCTTGAGAAGGATTGACACAATTTACTTCCCATCTACATACAACTATTATAAACTTTTTTTCTTCACACAAACTCCAAAAGCACCTAAAAGCACCATATATTTGCATAACACGATAAAAACAAGTAAAATATAACTATGCCACTACATTTTCCCTGTAACAGAATTGAACTAAACCTCGTTTACTTCTGGATCAGGTTGAGAATGAGGGAGGCCTGGCCAATGATAGTACTTGTGCCATTCTCCTCATGCAAACTGAGTTCCCATTTCGTTGTGGCAACATCTCCTCGAATGCACCATTACGAGCCTCATTAGCATTGACTTCCATTGCTAGAGTCAGACTATCCATGTGAAAGCTCAACATTTCAGCCACAACTTGCAGTCTATCCATATTGACTTCCATAATGCACATTTTCTTATTTAAAAACTCAAAATGAGCTTGCGACTAAGATAAAATCGCCTTTGAATGCTTTGAAACCAAAGAGTTGAGGAATTCCATAGCACCTGCTATTTGCACTACGAAGATGTTGATATCTTCTTCTCCAACACTAGAATATCATTCCATGAAATTGATCCCACTCCAAACCTACTGTATATCTTGGAAAATTATGGCTTTACCCATCAACTCTATGATTTTAGAGTCGCTCCAACGCTCTATATAAAAAATTAGGCCGACTCTCCTTGATTTGAGAACTTTGACTTTGCTATTAATGTTGCATTGAACTACATGCACAAACTAATTAATGAAATCCAAAACCATTAAGGAAATTTTTTTGTCTGGAGAAAAATTTGTTGAGGGAAAGGATCTCACGCATGTATTCTACATCTTGAATGAAGGAACGAAGGATTCACGCATTCTAACTAATTTATTAACCGCTAAATCCCTTCTACACGTGTCCTTTAACCAACGAAGCATGGCGAACACTGCCTAAGTGGTTGCACATACTCATCCCTCAATGTCAAGGAGTGGTCGCCACAAGGCAGAGGAAGTTATATCGATTAATATGATATCTAAATAATCCTTAACATGGAGAAATGATGAGACCCATCACATTATCCAAAAATTAATCCTAATAAATAACTGAATTAATATGGTTCTTATTACACCGGATGCGGTTGATCTTTAGGCACATGGGGACCATTGGCCCCGGCCATCTCCCAATGCACACGGCGCGTGGTAGCCACATGGCCCTCCACGGCGCAATAAACACTATATTAACTCCGCATGCAGATCGCATTAACTATCCCCTGCGCCGGCACTTCATACGCCCTCGTCCGCCTGGTTCAAGCATAATGGTCGCCAGTTCTTGGTTCGATAAGCTCACAGTCTCTCTGCAAAGTTTTATGGTCCCTTTGGGCGGTGCGTGCCCTGCCCACTGTGACGAGCCAAGCGCTCGCACAGTCACAGGCAGGCGTTGTTCATTATACAGTTGTGTTGAATTCACTCCGGATGCGCACTTCTCCAACAACGATTTCTGCCCTGGTGCTTCTGCTACCCCTCAGCAAACTTCAGGCACTTCTGCTGATCTGATTGTTACTGTGGCGCCTCAGCTAATTCCGGATTCTTTAACTGCTCCCGCTCATCTCCAGACTCACGAGTCGCTTGATTCAGCACCTCCTGACTCCGCTATGCCTCGACTCAGGCAGCGCATGACTGCCCGTCGTGGAGGCACCCGGGGAAGCATGGTTGGGGAACGCCCGTCTTCCAGCAGTCAACTTTCTGATTTTCCCTCCGGTTCTGAACATGGTCGTCCTCCGCCCTCCTTTCCGCCTGAAGCCCCCCATCGATTCTCCACCCCCGCCTCTCAGCCGGCTAGCAGCCACTACATTCGCCAGACCACGCAGAGAGCGAAACTGAGGTTTGACAGTGCTTTCAATCGACCTTCTATCACTGCCTTTATCACAATAACCCTGCGTGAGGATGCCACCCTTAGCCCAAACTGGACTGCTTCCTCTCCGGCTCATCTCAATCCTCCTCCCACCTCTGTCGAGCATCGTTCCACTTCAGCATCTACACCCCATGCGAGCTCTCCCGAACCCGTTGGCCTAGCCAATTCCCCCACTGGCCTCTCTTCTTTGCAGGTGGATGTTGATGTTGATAAGGGAGCCGAAGTCCACAACAGGAATACTGAAGCGGAGGAACCTGAGAACGAATTCAACTGCCCAATAGTGGAGGAACAGTCATCTCCTGAACATTCCAACTGATTCAACAATGATATGGCGCAGTATGGTCCTAGAACTTGTCTATTTTTTTAGCGATGCTAGTTATCTACAATACACTACAGCTTACTGGTTTTCGTTTATGATAGTGCTAGTTTTTTGTTACTGTTCCATAACAATTATAACTAATCCACCGGTTTCCCTACACAAGGGCGGTGAGACTGCTATTATAGCGCTGGTTTCCCTATATGGGCAGCTTAGTATCAAAACTATGCTTGTCTTTCAAGCCCAGTTTCAGGCTAGTGCAGCTGAACTGCGGCAGTTTTGTACCATTATATTTACATAAATAGAATTAGATCAATTTAGAAAAAAAAAAAAAATATGGTTCTTATTATATTTTTCATGGAATTGATTTCTTAATCATATCCCTTTCATCAATCTTCAAAACAACTTGATCTAATAGAACTCCTTGATTGGTTAGAAAATAAAATATGCAATCAGATTTAAATTCTTTTTTCAACTTAATTATGCAATCAGATTTAAATTTTTTTATCAATAAAATAATAAAATATAGTTAAAAATAAAAATATTTATTTAATATTTTAGATTCACAAATAAATAAACATATATAATTAAAATATAATTATTACAAAATCAATAATAAATTAATAATTACTCTAATCTTTACTTTCAAAATAATAATAATAATAATAATAATAATATATTTCATTAATATAAATAATAATTTTTTTTATAATGTAATAGATATATATCATTTTTAAGATTCAACATCATTACTCTATCTTATTATTATATTATTATACTCATGAATTTATTTTTTTCAAAATTTAACTTTTTATATTTATTATATAACATAACTCTTTTTATTTTTATTTTTTAAACCAAGTGTAAAATAAGAATAATTGTATAAAACAAATCTACTAAAAAAAATTATAAAACTCCACTAATCAAACTAATCCTTAAACTTTGTATAATATAATTTACAATAATAAATACAAAATTTCCTTCAATTTTTTTTTTTTTTTTTTCAAATATCTTATTATTATTACTACATTAGATACAATGTGTAATAATACAAACTCTACATGAAAGTTTTTTATGTGAATATTTTTATTTTATTTTTTCAAATAAATATGAATTAAAAGTATTTTAATATATCCTCTAAAAATTTTAGAGACAGTAAACTACTTGTTAACTATTATGGACAACAGCTAGTTGTGAGAGGGTTTGTTCGACGTCTCCATCAACATGCCGTACACCTCATTTTAAAGAAGGCAATCTAAGAGGACATATATGTCTGTGATTGGTAGTTTGGAGTAGGATTTAAATTTGAAATGCAATGCATATATTTTGGTGATAGTATTTTCAATTGCTCTTCAACTTCAACTTCAACTACAACTAGGACTTCAACTAGGGTGGTGATAATTCTTCTGCTCTCTGCATGTTGGGCTGGGCAAAGGAGGTTTTCCCGGAGAAAAGAAACTACAGTTTTGTGTTTATTTTATTATGTCTGCTACAGAATTAAATGCCTATTTCGAGGGTGGCAAATATTTCGTTTATGTACTCTGCTGTGGATTCTATTTGATTTGATGTTCTTACATCAAACTCAATGAGGGAGGAGTTATTTATTTTTAGTAGGGTTTTGTTTAGTCAGAGCATTCATAGTTTCGTAATTGATAGGGTTTTGTTTAACTAATTTGATGGGAATTTGTTGCCTTAATTCCCTATTAATGAAAGAAAAATAAATGATGGCCATGCAGAGGGTCTTATATGCAAGGTCGGTTGAGATGGGCTTATCCAGATGTCTCTTTAGGTGCAAATTTGGTCTGCTGCGTGGAATTACAAGTTGAGCCTGCCAATCTGAGGGCTATTTCTAATTCTCTGCTACGTCTACCTCCGAGGTAATTTCTTCCTTATCTTCCTGAATGCAATTACACACGATACCTTGGATTTGTACTGTTATTATTTGTTGCTAATGGGGATGGATTAGTGTCATAATTTTAAGCTTCAGCTCATTGCTTACCACTCAATCTTTTTAACTGGTATAGAAACTGAAGAATAGGTTAAATATTTTCCAGCTTAGGGTATGTGTTGTCTGCCACACAAACTTCACAATCCGTTTTGTTTTTCCGTGCCACACATCTTAGCTTTTCCCAAAAACTTAAAACCTGTATGGTTTCTTGTTTTGATAAAATATGGACATATTTGCCTAGAAAATATTTGTGGTAGACATTTATTAGGCTTAATTTATTGATTAATAAATTTTAATTTTATTGCATTTATTCAAAAATTTTGTGGTAGACATTTATTAGGCTTGATTTATTGATTTTATTGCATTTACTTTTAGTAGAATAAAAATTAAATTTATAATTTTATAATAATAAATTTTTAATTAAGGTTATTTATAGGTTAATTTAAATGTTATTATTTATTTATTTTTATTTATTTTTAATGTTCATACTTTTTTAAATAAAATTGTTTATAGATTATTGTAAAAGTTATTATTTACTATTTTTAAATAGATAAAAAATGTAAGTGTCAAATTAGAGGAGAATTTGAGTGATAAAAAATTTAACTAAAAATTTTATAAATTTCAAAATATTGAAAAGTGATTATGGATTAGAAAGATAAATAAAAATATAAATAGAACTCAGAAATATTTATTTTTTAAATTATATTTAAAAAATAATTAATTATCATCAAAATATTAGTAATAAAATGAAAAAAAATCATATTAAATAGAAAAATCTCAAATAACTTTTGAGAAAAAGTTAATTATTTATCATAAACAAAATTATAATAAAATAATTTTAGCATAAAATTTCCAAAATGAATAAATTGTTGTTGATGAGGATTTTTGGAGCACTATGTGTTAAGATCATTATTATGTCCAACCTTTAGGGTGAATCCTTCACTCATCTTTAGGGACTAGACCTTAACTAATCATAAGAGTGAAGGGTTCATCCGAAATTTTGGGCATAATAAAAGTTCTCCATAAGTCTCGTGAACAACTATAGTGAAAGCCGTAGTCTAACTACACTGCTTTTTCGCTCTGAAAATCATGGGAATTCCGGTAAGATTTTAAGAAAATGTGGCAGAGATTTTTGTAAATGGACGTGATAACTATCAAACTTTAATATTTTGGGTGCTCTAGAGGTTTTTGATGGTGCTGAATTTATTTCCACCATCAAAATCATGATTAGATTTTTTAAAGTCTCGTTAGACAACTCCATAGTGATCTCTCAACGTCTTAATATTAATATTAAAATAAAATAAAATAAATAGAATCTAAAAATAAATTTCGACAAAAAAATTATTTAAAAATTAATTACAATTTATAGAAAACATTTTATACACATATTAATTTTAAAATGTGGGAAAAAACTTTAATTTTTATTTTTTTATTTTTTATAATAATTAGATATTATTATTATTTTATCATACTTCACATTTTTTTAACAATGAGAAAATCAACAGGTTGATATCCTTTAATGTAGGTTGTCTTGTCATTGTTTTTCAAGGAAAACCATGCCACCTAGAATTACTCTGCTTTGGTGGTAAGTAAGAAAGCAAGTGTTCACTTTTGCCAAATACTTGATCTTGAGCCATTAACCTATTTCCTTACATTAGAAGATAACTAACTCTTAACTAAACAAGAACAATTTTAAAATATCATATAACCTTATCTATCATTATTATTATTTTTTAAAAATAATTTCATTGATTCTCTTTTTTATAACTATTTTTTTATATTCATAAAAACTTACTTTTTCAAAATAACCATGGAAAAATTATTTATAAATTATATTTAATTTATAGAACATCACTACATAATAAGTTTTTAAAAATAACTTTTTCCTTCTTTTATGTATTTCTTTTCTATTCTCAATTTTGTTTTGAGCCAATCCTACCTTCTCATATTAACCCCTGTTTTGACTACTATTACCATCACTCCCCTAGAGCGCCCAAACGCAGTTATCATCACTACCGGTGAACCCAAACACGCCACCATTACTCGGTAGAACCCATAATTTGAAATGCATTCCCTTGAACTTTAATCGAACTGAATGATCATTGTTGCTGTCCCTGTAAAGAGATTTCCGATCATCAGTAATACCCTATTACTTTACTTTTAATTATTTATATGGTAGGTTTGAGACTTGGCTTACTTTGTATTGGAGTGGGTTAAGGCAGTTTATTGGTTGGAATTAAATAAAATAATTTCAAAAAATTAGTTAATTGAAATATTTGAATTGCATTTTTTATAATGAAAATAATTTTATTATTAGAAATTTTTAGAATATCTAAAATATTGAAATTTAACAATTATAATACCAAAAAATTTTATAATCTTATTAGAATTTCGAAGATTTCATAATCTTATTAGAATTTTGAATTTCTAAATTATTCTGTAATTTTTTTTTTAAGACTATCACCTTTAAAATTTATGTGGCGAATTTCTAAGTTATTCTGTAGATTTTCTTTTAAGACTACCGCCTTTGGAATTCATGTGGCTGTAATTCTTCTCACTTCAGGGTATAGATATTTAACGAATTCGGCGTATTTCGCGTACGTACTCTCTCCAGATAGGGTATAATCAGTAATTAATTCCTATAGGCGGCGCGAAATGATTCTGCCTGAGTTAGGGACATTTATAATAATATTTATTGATACTGGCAAGGTACCTTCATCAAAGGAATTTGTAGAGTCAGCATATATATATATTTTTTCATATAGGCTTTAGATTTGCCACTCACGTAAACATACCGATGATATTCAAGATTGGAATTAGAATGGTAATGAGAGATAAATTTTAATGAGAGATTTAGATTCTCACAAGTGGCATTAACACTGGTTATGAAATATTAATGTTTTTTATATTGCAATGAATTACTAGCTAAAAAGTTTATATAATTTAAATTTATTTTTATTGTTTTAATAAATTTTATTATTTATTTGAAAATAATAATAATTATTATTTATTATTTACTATAAGTAGAACTTTAATATAAGTATTTAAATGTATTTTGAATGTTATATAGAGTATATATAAAATCAAATAAATATTTTCACCATTAAATTATATATATATATATATATATATATATATATAATTGACATTAAAATATTTTACACAACATGTAAAAATAGCCTATCCACACAATAAATGTGAATTGATTTATCACCATTATATAAAAAAGAAATATTTAATTTAAAATAATTTTATATTTTTAATTATTTCTTCATAAAATCAAAATGTTATATTTATATAAAAAATAAAATAATTTTTTTATAAAGTTATTATTAATTTTAAAAAATGAAATTAATTATTTATTAACTAGCTTTTTTCATTTTGTTTACATATTTAAAAAGTTGAACATAATTTGATGATGCTTCCAATATTAAGAAGAAATAATAAACCATACAAAAGTAAAACCAAATAATTAAGAAAGAAAAATAAACTATAACCAATTAAAACCAAATAATATATTGCTTGAATTTGTTATTGTACATTATATTGTGTCATAATATTAAGCAATCGCAACCCAAAAGCATTATACTAATTGATTTGATGTTTTTCCTAGCTTTGTGACTTGAATTGATGTGGGACAACTATCTTGGAAGCTAGTGAAGCAAATTATTCATTCATTATAATTGTGATTTCATCTTCTTAAGTCTTTTTTTTTTTTTTTTTTTGTGATGTGAGGCATGGTAGTTGTCAATGTTTTAGTTGGATGTCACATTGGTGTGTCTCTCCATGTTGAATCTTCATGATTTCTATAATTTCTCTTTCTTAGATGCTTCAAAGGTTCATTTGTTTGAGTCTTCCATATCTCCTTTTGTCTAGGGTGTAGATGTATTTTTAGACATTATTCCTTAAACCGTTGTTCCTTTTCTTATTGATCATTATTATACAGTATGAAAATCATTCCAAGACCTACAAGCACTTGAATAATCTCTCAATTTTACCTTATTTTCTTCAAAAAAAAGTTTGACATCATTACATAATACACACACTCCCAATATTTTTAATCGAATATGAAGTTTGCGGCTTAGAAATATGAAACATAAAATGAAGAATACACTCGAGACTTTGGAGTGATGGTTTGTGGTTTGAAGTGGTTAAATTTTATTGGTGGTAAATCCTTTGCTACAGTGTTATAGGCACACTCTTTTTTTTGGAAAACCTAAAAGGTTCATTGTTTTTGTCTTGTCATGAAATTGAAAATCAAGAAATTATGATCACACACACTAAGTGTAGACACTTTTAGACATGATTATGTTCTATCATTAATTATGGATTATCCATTATGCAAATTGTTCATTGCAGATGGGAGTGTAAAAGAGAAATGAAGGATTCAAATGGATCTATGATGTAGCCATGGTGAAAAGTCTCTCATTTTTTCCTTTCTTTCAATGTTTATAACCACATTGAATTGTTTCATAAATTAACTTTATTACACAACACGCACTTTCAATCTTGGTTTGCAGGTTGGAAAGAAAAATATAAAATGAAGAATGCACTTTTTTGTGAGTCAAGGATGTGGCATGTGATGTAATGGGGCTCATTATTGTCAATGGTGGGGCATCACCATAGTGTTCGTGTCGAGGTATATAGGTACACGTTCCACACTTTCCTTTTTTCCTTTTTCTCTTGCATGCCTTGGAAAACCTTATAAGATTTGCTTTAGATTTTATAGAAAAGATCTAGTTTCAATGCTCTATGAAATAACAAAAATGGATAAATATTATATACACAGAAAGTATATCATTATTATTTTAGTTCGCAAAAAATTACACAAATAATAAGTTTTGCTTGGATCAATTTTTATTTTTGTAAGTGATATCTTAAAATTACAGGACTCTATCGTAGGAAAGAATGGATAGTACTTAGCACCAAGAATTTTATGTTGGTTTTAGGCTACAAAATTTTAGTATTTTTTGTAAATATAATGACCACAAATAGTCATGCACCATAGAGTAAGATAATCCATTTTCTTAGATGTTTCATAATTTTAAACTTGGATGATGATTTTGATTATGGCACATGTATCACATGTCTACATTCAAGATGGCACATGTATCTAGATTCAAGGTGGTAAATGCCTAATCCCAACCAAGGGTTGTAGATTTTGTTATCACAAAAACTCTCACTTCTTGAAATAGTCTTAAAGCACAATCATGGCTTTGGTGCAATTAATAGGGAGGCCATTGTAACCTCACCAACATTTTTCTACACTTTAGGCTAGCTCTTCTTCGGCTCAAGGGGGGCTTCTCTATAACATGATTTCTAGAACTTGTGCAATAAATTCAAAGGTGAAACGAAGAGATGGTTCTAGTAAAACATTTTTTATGGAATGAGTAAATAAGGTGGATGGATAGAGTGGAGACTGGTGCCTTTCCAATGGGAAATGGGGTCAAATCATGGTTCGTGGAGACTATTTTATTGAGGAAAATTGAGGATGTGTTTCAAGACACAAGCTATAAATTCCCTTTTTTTACTATTCGAAATCACAAAATTGTAACAAGATAAATCACTAAAGTAGGTGAATTCCATAAAAAACATCCTAAGGATAACATAAAGGAAAATGGAAAGAATATACCAAGTTCTCCTTGAGCATGTGTCAAGATAATTCCAACAATAAGAGAGAGCAATAAGATCTATGAGACATCCTCATCCACAAAAACATTTTTTTGATCCTATAAAAACATCCAATAGATATTCAACTAAGCTCCAAGGGATTTCTGCCTCAATGCAACCATGAAAAATGAGGGAGACAACTAGGTCTTTTATAGAAACTTAACTCCATCTATGTTTTCTTTTTTAATTAATCTATTTAATTGTTCGTAGAAAAAACCATAACTTCTCATTAACTTATGGAAAATTACATTTTTTTGATGCATTATTATGCATTCTGTGTGATTGTTTTAGAATATCCAAAATCCAGAGGAAATGGGCTTTTGAAAAGCTCCATGATCACAAAAACTATCCACGACATTATAGCCTAAGCCACTATAGTAGAAAAAATCATTTTGAATATCAAGATGTTGAGATCATCAAAAACATCTACAAAAAAGATATAGTGGAGAAACCTCTATATGTTTGTTAGTGGGCATTTTGGAGGCCATCTATGAATGGCTGGTGATAGTACTCTTGTGCATTATCTTCTATTTGTTCAATGATTTTCAAAGTGGCATGATCCTATTCAACGCCTGCTTTAGATAAGGCATTAGCGATTGAGCTATGTTCCTTGTAAATGTGGCAACAAGAAATCAAATCAAAAGAATGTTTTAAAAGGAAAATCTCCACAAGAATAGGAAGAAGGGTGTAAGGGTGACATATTTGACCCTGATTGAACCTGTTAACAACATTCATGGAGTCTCCAAATATCTGTAGAGAGCCGCTTTATTTTTCAATGGTGAAATATAATAAATGTTTTAGTGCTAGCAATTCTACAAAGCTATTTGAGCCCTTTCCCAATCCTATTGGTAGCTTGAAGAAATGGTTCTCTCGTAACTATAAAACTTCTCACCCAAAAACATTGTTTGCAAGAGAGGCCCCATCAAAATAATCCCATGGTTAAGAGGGATTTATAACTTCAATTGATATGATTTGCAAAGCATGAACATGATCTGATGAAGGGATAAGGGAGTAGATTGCAAGAACTTGGGCAACCACTCTGTGAGGGGAGGAGGTGTGATCTTGAAAAATATCCTTGTTTCTAGAAAGCCAAAATACCCAATAGATGACTGGGGGGATGTTCCTATACTTCTTAACATTTGATCGATCCCACCAATATTTATAGGCATCATTGAAGGACACTGTAAAAATTTCTAACTTGAAATTCTACTGCAGTAACTGATTTATTTCTCCTACTTATATTTCTCAATAAGTTATTTACAAAATCCTTCAGTAAACAATGAAATAAATTCTAGTGCATTTATCACATAATTACATAGAGAAGAAAACAGTGAAATGCAAGCAGAAGAATCAATCACATAAACACGGTTGTTTTTGGACTATTGTCCCCGAAAAAACCCAATGTGGGAAAACTGGTGTAGAAGATGAGGGTTTATTTATTATTCTTCTGCAAAAATATTTTTACAAGGAATGATTTGCAAAACCATGGAGAAACATTTATGAAAACACCTGTTTTCCTCCAATGACTGGAGAAATTTTGACACCCTGGAGACCCTCCAATCTCTATTGCATCACCTGTGTCCTCTTCTGCATGAGGATTGTGTCCTCTGTTGCACTGCCTCTTTGCGTTGTCCCTCTGTGATGTATCTCTACTGCTCTGCGTCCCTCCTCCTCAGTCTCTGACTGTTGCTGAAACCCTACTCTTCCTTCACCCTGAAACTCTCCCTCTGAAATCAAACTCTTCTCCTTAAGTATCGACTTCCCTCGAGTCACTGAGTATTTTCCCGATGTATCTCCAACTAACCCACAAGTCTTCATTTATACTTTTCCCGTTGATAAATCAACATAAATCAAAAATTGTGATCTATTACTTAATCAACGACTAAGATTAAAAAAAAACTTGATCCTTGTCACTTAGAAGCTTATCACCCACATTTATATTAATTCACCTTAATTATTCTAATTCCATAAGTTTTAACTTAGGCTCCATTAAAAATAATCAATTATTTGAATAACATTCATTCCGAGTGGAATTTATCCAAATGATTTTTGGGTCTTTGAGATATCATGTGTTCTAGCCCCTCCACAAAATTTCGGAGCTAGAGCACATCCGGTGCTACCAAAAAAAATAAAATCTCCCTCTTAGCGAGGAATGTGCTCTAGAAATACTTCTTACCAGAAGCATCACCCTGATCCATGGCATCAGTCCTCTGCGTTGTTGATGCTTGGACTACTGCCCCTCATCTACTGTGTTTTTGCTTACTAAATTGCTGCCCACAACACTGCCACTATTTCTACTGCATCGGTATTGCATCTCCCTATCAAGTGTTGCATTATCTGTTTCTACTGAAATAGATTCTCAACCATCCTCATCTTCTCCCTGAAATAAACAAACTTTTTTCTCCCAAGGGCCTTGGTGAAAATGTCTTCCACCTGTTCTCCTGTAGGAGTGTATTGTAATTGTATTGCTCCATGCTAGACACATTCTCTGATAAAGTGACACCTGATGTCAATATGCTTCGACCAATCATGAAAAACTGGATTCTTAGAGAGATTGATACAACTCTGATTATTACACACAATATTGGTCACTTCCATATTTCTCCTGAATAGATTCACAAGCAACTTTCTAAGCCATATAGCTTCACACGAAGGCGTGCTTGCTTCCATATATTCAGCTTCAGCTGAGCTCAGTGATACAAACTTTTGTTTCCTGCTGCACCAGGAGGTCATTTCTAATCCAATACTGAAACAGTACCCTGAGGTACTTTTTCGATCTACTGAACTTCCTGCCCAATCTATGTCAGTGAATCCACTTAGTCTGATGTCATTGCCTCGGATATAATTTAATCCATGCTCGATTGTTCCCCGTATATATATGATAACATGCTTGGATGCTGCCAGTGTGCCCTCTTTGGTTCCACCATGAACTGACTGAGGGTATTGATCGCATAGTAGATCTCTGGCCTGGTGTTGACAAAATACATAAGAGATCTTATGAGTTGTTTGTACAAGGTGGGGTATACTTCTTTGTCATCAAACTCATCAATCTTTTTCCAGTTGGTAATTATTGGAGTAACCATGGGTCTACAATCTTGCATCCTGAATCTCTTCAGAACTTTTGTAGCATATCTCCCTTGTCCAAGGAATATTTCACCTTTCTGATGCCAAAATTCCGACCCCAGGAAATAATGCATCAGGCCCAAATCCTTCATGTCTAATTCTGCTGCCAGGTTCTCCTTACAGTCCTCGATGAGCCTAGATGAACATGTCAGAAACAAGTCATCTACATATAATACCAGTATTAGAGGCTCATTATCTACTATCAGATAATAGATATTGGGATCTATGTCACTCTTGGAAAATCCCATCTTCTATAAGTAACCATCAATCCGACCATACCAAGCTCTAGGTGCTTGCTTAAGCCCATAAAGGCTTTCTTTAGTCTGCATACATGAATATTCTTCTCATGTGTCTCAAAGACGTATGGTTGTTCAATGTACACTTCTTCTTATATCACCCCATTTAAGAAAGAAGTCTTGACATCCATCTGGTGAATCTCCCACCCCATCTGTGTTGCAAGGGATATCACAGATCTGATAGAAGTATACCTGGATACTGGGGTGAAGATTTCTTCGTAGTCTATTCCTTCCTTTTGAGCATACCCCTTAGCCACGAACTTGACTTTGTACTTTTCCACGCTACCATCTGCAACATACTTGATCTTGTAGATCCATCTCGAACTTACAACTGATTTGTCCTGATGTCTAGATACCACTTCCCAGACATCATTGGTCAAAATGGAATTGTATTCCTCCACCATAGCATCTACCCACACTTGATATTGAACTACATCCTGAAAACTAGATGGTTCTCCAACATGAGCTACCAAATCTTGGTATCTGTTTGGTTGTCTAAGATGTTTGGTTCGAGGAGCTCTAATGAACTCCTCTGTGTCCCTTAGTATCTGTTGTATTTCCTAGCTCGTTCTTCCATTGGTAGTCGGTGGATCTTCTTGCTCCTCCTGTGAATCTTGTTGCAGTGACACTTCCGGTTTCTTATGCCTTGGAGAAGCGTTGGTGCTGGTTTCGACTGGTCGAAGTGGTTAAACCAATGGATGGTCCATTGACTGCTTTTCGAAAGGCATTTCTTGGTATTTCCTAAAAGCTCTGTCCTCCATGAACTTTACATCCCGTCGTACTACTACTTTCCTACTGCCAGGAATGTAGATTCTATATGCCTTGGCATTCTCAGTATATCCCACCAGATATCCTTTTTTTGCAGTTTGATCCAACTTCTTTCTCTTTTCTTCGGGTACATGGCAGTAAGCCAAACTCCCAAAGATCCTAAAATGACTCACTTCTGGCTTTCTGCCATTGAAGACACTTTTCGGTGTAATCTTACTTATTGCCCTATGAGGAATCCTGTTCTGAACAAGAACAATTGTGCTAAATTATTTTGCCCATAGAAATTTGGGCATATCCTGATCATACAACATTGCCATCATTACTTCAACAATAGTTCTATTTTTCCTCTCTGCAACCCCATTCTGCTCCGGATTATATGGAGCGGTCCATTCTCTTTTGATTTCTTCCCTTGCACGGAATTTAGTGAATTTTTTATCAATATATTCTCCACCATTATTTGAACACAATACTTTTATGCTCTTCCCTGTCATATTATTAACTAGAGCCTTAAACTCTTTGAATCAATCAAAGACCTCATCCTTAGTCTTTAGATAGTAGATCCAAGTCTTTCTGGAATGGTCATCAATGAAGGTGATGAAGTATTCGACACCACTAAGAGCTCTTGTGGACATATGTCCACATATATCTGAGTGCATTAATCCCAAAACACTCTTTTCCCTATTGTTACTTCTGGAATAAGCCACTTTGGCGTACTTGCCTAGTACACACCCTCTGCAGACATCACCTAGTTTGGTGCTTAATTCTGGAACTCCTGTGACGGTTTCTCTAAGAACTCTTAGAGCCCCACAATGTAAGTGCCCCATCCTTATGTGCCATAGTTCATTCAAATATTTTCATCATGGCTTCCTATCAATGCCATTGGAGATTCTAGCTGCAATTTATATAGTCTGTTTCTTATGACTCTGATTTGGGCCTTCTTCTTCCAACTTCGTGTTTGACATATACTTTCTTTCCAATGAAGTAAACATCATAGCACTTGCTTTGTAACTGAGATAAAGAAAGCAAGTTCATCCCCAATCTAGGCACATGCAACACATTGGAAGCCCAAAGTCGATCCCCTGCTTCAGTTTGAAAAACTATAGTACCTCTTTCAACATGAGTACATTTAGACTTATTTCCCATGGTGATTTGGAATTTCATCTTTTCCTCTTGGTAGCTTGAGAAACATTCTCGTATTCTCGCCATGTGCGTATAAGCCCCACTATCAATATACCAAACCTCAGAGGAAGCAGAGCTTGACAAACAAGTGACTTCTTCCAATCTGGAAGCCAATATAGAAATGTCATGATCCATTGTATCTCTCATGCTTTCCTCTTTCCCAGGAAAACTGTGTGGGCCCCTTCGGTTTGTTTCTCCAGCAGCATCAAGACCACAACCCATTGTAGAATCTCCACTCCTGTTGCTCGATCTCTGCTCTGATACAATGTGAAAATTTCTAACTTGAAATTCTACTCCAGTAACTGATTTATTTCTCCTACCTATATTTCTCAATAAGTTATTTACAAAATCCTTCAGTAAACAACGAAATAAATTCTACTGCAGTTATCACATAATTACATAGAGAAAAAAATAGTGAAATGCAAGCACAAGAATAAATCGCATCAACACATTTGTTTATGGACAATTGTCCCTGAAAAACCCAAATGCAGGAAAACCAGTGCAACTGATGAGGGTTCATTTATCATTCTTCAACAACAATCTCTTTACAAGGAATGATTTGCAGAATCATGGAGAAACATTTATGAAAACACCTGAGATAGTTTTCCTCCAGTCACTAGAGAAATTCTGACACCCTAGAGACCCTCCAATCTCTAATGTGTCCTCTTCTGCGTGAGGATTGTGTCCTCTGTTGCACTCCTCTCTGCGTTGTCTCTCTGCTACTCTGTGTCCCTCTTCCCCAGTCTCTTATTGCTGCTAAAACACTCCTCTTCCTTCACCCTGCAAATCTCCCTCTGAAATCGAGCTCTTCTCCTTGAGTATCGATTTCCCTCGGGCCACTGAGTATTTGCCTGGTGTATGTCTAACTGATCCACAAGTCTTCATTTATACTTTTCCTATTGACAAATCAACGACCGTGATCTATTCCTTAATCAAAGGCTAAGATTAAAAGCAAACTTGATCCTCATCACTTAGAAGCTTCTCACTCACATTTATATTAATTCACTTTAATTATTTTAATTCCCTAAGTTTTAACTTAGGCTCCATTAAAAATAATTAATTATTTGAATAACATTCATTCTAGGTGGAATTTATCCAAACGATTTTTGGGTCTTTGAGATCTCATGTGTTCTAGCGCCTCCACAAAATTTCGGAGTTAGATCACATCCGATGCTACCCAAAAAAATCAAAAAACACCCCATGCCATTTCAAACCACAACCAATATTTTTCCTTCAAACTACCCATATGCTCTGAGTAAAAAGATAGATCAAGAACAAATGACCCACTAATGCCTCAATATTTTTGCATAGGACACAACAATTGGGCCCTTCCTTCCTTCACTTCTGCAAATTATCTTAGGTAGGAATTTTTTTTTCTAGCAAAAACCATAGAAAAACTCAATATTTAGCGGGACAATTCAACTTCCAAATCTTCTTCCATCAGCAGACAGGCTCCATAGGCCTTCTATCATTTGTCAAGAATAAATAACTAGTTTTAGGAGTATATTCTCCAAATGGAGAATGGACCCAACAAAGTGAGTCATCCTTGTCATGTATCCTAACATGAGACATATTTAAAGATATTGTATATTCCTACCAAGTACCAACATGATCATTCGGGATATTGAGTTGATTGGCATCGGCACAACCTTGAGCACAAATTGAAGAGCGAGCATTATCACAATTTGATTGAAAGTAAACCTCCCATTGTCATTTAGGAAAGAGACTAGATCACGTGGAAAACGAAAATTTTCCCCACAACCAATCCATGGATTCATGCCAATCCTGCATTTTCTCCATTTCCAACTTTCCATGTAACTTCCCCTTTGATCATAACAAATGAAGAAAGAATGATTTTCCAAATAACATAGACATTTGGTTTCTTCTTTTATGAATATTTCATCCATTCCTCCACGGTGGATGGGAAAATATACTTCTTATGAACCATAGAAGTCGAGAGGTTGTTTGTGGACAACAACCTCTAGACTACCTTGGCTGCCAAATGTTTCACGAATAAAGGGAAGCTTGTAATGCCCCAACCCCCCACGCTTTGGGCACAAATATTTTATCCCATCCTACCCATGGGAGTGTGTAATCCTCTTTGGACCTTGCTGATAAAAAATGACAACAGATCTTATGCCCTGGATTTAATATAATTTTTGGTATCCATGATAAATACGTGTTGGGATAACTTCCAACACTGAATTTATGAGGACCAGTCTTCCTGCTCTATATAACCATCGAAACTCCACACCCTTAATTTTTTATCTAGAAGCCAAAACCAATCAACCTTCTTGTAGTTCTTAGACTTGAGTTGGAGGCCCAAATAATTTAGACCTTCTTCAAAGTTATTAACATGAAAACGAAAGAGGGCTTGTATATTACTAACCTCTCCAGGGGAGAGAGACAAATGGGTGAGAGAAGATTTCAAAACATTTATTTGAATCCCAGTATCTTTCTGAAACAGAGATAGAGATTCCTTAATAGCAATTGAGTCCCTTATAAAACCATCACTAAACAGTAAGATGCCATCAACAAAAATTAAATGGATAATAGTTATATCTTTAGCCATTGACACACCTTTTAGGTCACCCCTGCTTTTTTCCACAATGATGAGTCTACTGAGACCTTCTGCCAATAGAAGGAAAAGTAAGGGTGACAGGGGTCAACCTTGACTCAATCCTCGTTGGGCATGAAAGAAAGGAAAAGCCAACCCATTGATGAGAACAAAAAATGAGATTGAATTAAAACAACTCATAATCCAATTTCTAAAAGGTACTTGAAAGCCAAGATGTGTGATAATCAGACGAATAAAAATCCAACTGACCTTACCGTAAGATTTAGATAGGTCAATTTTGGTCATTGATCTTCTCATATTTTTGGTTTTGAGGCTATGAAGACCTTCTTGCGCAACCCAGTTAGCTTCAGGTATTTATTACCCTTCCAAAAACCAAACTGCTCCAAGATCGCATTTTTAGAAAGAACCCGCTTCATCCGATTAGCAATAATTTTTTCTATCACTTTATAGATGCAATTACAGATGTGTATGGGGAAAAATTCATCAAAATAATGAGGATCATTTTACTTTGGGATGAGAGCGATGAAGGTTGAGTTGAAAGAGGCTAATATCCTACCATTTTAACGAGAATTGTAATATTCCTAATTAGCACCGCTAATTGGAATATTTGATTTTTGTTTTGCCGACTATAGTTTATTAATAAATAAAAGTGAGAAAAGGGGGGCTAACTCACTTAAATAAAATAAAGTGTTTCCCTAGTAGATGCAACGTTATAACTTAAGGGGGAGCCTTGGGGGTCCACACCACGTATGAGAGGAGGCTCACGTAGCCTCTGGAAGCTTCTGCGCAGGCCCATGAGGAGCACGTGGGAGAGAGAGGGACCACGTTAGGGTTTTTGAGGAGGGCCAGCATTATAAAAGGTGGGAGAGCCATCTCATTTGGCATTCTTGTGTTGATGATATTGGAGCTAGACGCTTTGTCTTCTTGAGCACGCTGGCTGTTTAGTGCGTTGAGTGTCTCCGGTCGGAGATCTCGCCCTTAGCCCCGGGGGACTTCGAGTGCCTGCTCGGGAAAGGTTTTTCCTTCAGTCTTTAGCGAGAGGTTTGGTTGGTTGTTTGCTGAGGAGCTGGGCTCTATTTGTGACTGCGCAGTCCCTGGGAGAGAGGACACAGTTCTAGTTGGAGGTGTTCCGTTGCGGGGATTTTCTGTAGGGGTTTCAGTTGGTATTCAGAGGGGAGGATCAGTATTGCCGGCAGGAGGTTTCTTGAGGAGTTTGTGGCACCGTTTCAGCTTTTATCTTTTGGCATCTACGCTGAGCCTTCCTGGATAGCGTAATTCCTTGAGGAGGGTTTCTGTGGTGATTTTCGGAGGCTGACCATTTTTTATATGGTTTCTGGGTTTTGTCCGGGGTGGTGAGTTCAGGTGGTCTGCATATTTTCAGCTCATTCCGGCAAGGGGATTAGCCCCTAGTTTCAGTCCATTCCAACAGCAGCAGTTTTACGGCAGTTTTCCAACAGCTGGGACGCAGTTTCTTATAGCAGCCATTTCCTGTCTTTCTGAGAGAGTTCTTCACTTGCCTTGAGCAAGAATAGGTGCTATCATTTTGATCATCTATTGTATTTCACTGTATTCTCAGATTAATAAAATGGCTTAGCATTCCCGGCATTTTTATGAGTATTTGCTTTATGTTCTATTTCTGGCATTTTCTATATTGTTGTATGCTTGTATTGCTGTCTATTTCCCTTTCGGGATATTACAGTGGTATCAGAGCATCGTCACAGCTCAACTGTGGAGCTAACGGTCTGAGGCGAGGGATAGACCCACATACATTCTGAGGAGGTAGAATCTGAGACATTATTAAGGTTGGAGAACACCTAGGAAAGGGGCCCCATGTTAAGTGGTGAGACCATCGTCGGAAACGGCTTAAGATATACCTCATCAAGGCGACACATGTGAGATACGGTCAGGGAGTAGCTATAGCGATCTAGGCAAATGGCACAGCCCAATTGGACGCGAGCGACGGGGGTCGTCAAGGAACGAGATCACCGAATGAAAGCTCCTCAAACGGTGCGGGATACGATCGAGACGAGATAAGAATGATAAGGGCGAAGAGATCTTCTAATAGAGGGGTTGGCGCGTGAAACCCCAAGGGGTTTTCAGATTGGTGAGGGGTCAGGCACATCCCACCATATGCTGGAGCGTGAGGCTATTCCCCTTATGGCATCGCATGCACCCACGCGATCCACTATGCCTACCTTCCTAGGAGAGGACACAGGGGCAGGAGCACAGCAGGAGCCCGAACCGGGCCACATGGGAGACTACCTTGCAGAGTACCGGGCATACGGGCTGGAGTTCAGAGATCTTATCTCATTCAGAGACTTTGTTCAGCTCCAGCGTGACATTAGACCCTGTGATCATCACAGAGGGCACAGGCATCATCATGATGACCACCGTGCAGCTAGCAGATTCCATTTGCCCACGTTTGATGGCTCATCAAACAGTTCGGCAAAGTCTTGGGTAGAAAAGTTGGACATCTATTTCCAGCTTAATCAGATGTCGCAGTCAGAGGCCATTAAGGTGGCAACATTGCATTTGGATGGTGAGGCCCAGGACTGGTGGTTTCATGGGATGACGACACTCGGGCATTCTGCCGTGACGACATATGCCGAGTTTACCAGGAGGGTGATAGAGCGTTTTGACCGGAGGGATCCGGAACAGCACTTTGTTGAGCTGACGAGGCTCAAGCAGACTGGGAGCCCTGAGACTTACATTTCAGATTTCTTGAGGGTTTCGGTGATGGTACCAGATCTATCCGCAGCCCGGATGATCTACATGTTTGTGGAGGGATTAGCAGAGCCACTTCGTGGCCTAGTCAGGTTGACTAGACCAGCTACACTCCAGGATGCTATCAGCAGGACCCGAGATCTACAGGATGCCTTACCCCGGACTCGGACACCTTATCCTCAGAGACAGGCTTTCCAGCCTAAGGGCAAGGACGCGAGGATTTCGCCTTCCAAGGGGAATCCCGGACGGGTGCAGGTTGATGATGAGGCCAGGAGGGAGATGAAGAAGAAGCGGTTGTGCTTCACCTGCCAGGAGCCATGGGCACCAGGACATAGATGTGCTGCTGGGAAAGCACATTTCATTGAGGTCTTCTCCGAGAGCAGCGGGGAAGAGGATGAGGAGGATGATGTGGAGGCAGGAGATTGTCGTGCAGTATAGGATACCTTACCACCTCCACCACCAGCAGCAGGTGGTGCGTCGTTTGCACCTACTGGAGGAGCTCTAGCCGCATTGCGGGGAGTTCCCAAGTACTTGACGCTACGCGTACGGGGGACAGTGCGTGGTCAGCGGGTCTCAGTTTTGGTTGATAGTGGGGCAACCCACAACTTCATCGATGCATAGATGGTTGAGCGGAGAGGTATACAGACTGAGGGCTTTGATGGATTTTCAGTTTTGGTCCCAGGAGATCAGACCATGGTATGTGCTCGATATGTTCCCGAGTTATCAGTGACGATGGGCACCTATACATTGACAAATCACTTTTTTGTGGTCGATATTCCGAACACCAACATGATACTGGGTGTTCAGTGGCTTATCACTCTAGGGAAGGTCACGACGGATTGGAAGGCCCTAGAGATGGAGTGGGATGATCCCAAGACAGGGAGGCATGAGAAGATACGAGGACAACACACATATCCGCCTCAGACTGTTTCGGCTCATCGGATGGAGGCAACCTTCCGTAAGGGAGATATAGGTGTTTTTCCGGCTGGGTGGCATCGGAAAGCGGCGACTAAAGGACGGAGTAGTGCACCGGTCGCCATCGCCAGCCCAGTGCTCACCATAGTATTAGGGATATTCATGGACATACCGGATCAGGGGATTTGAGCATACCATTGAGTTGGATGAGGTATACGAGCGATGATCACCACACCTTACGAGCATCCCAAGGCCTCACCCAGGATGAATTAGCCAATGTTGGAGTTGCGGCCCTTAGGCACATTGGTGAAACACGAGTCCTTCGCTTCTTCCATTAGGGGAGTGAAAGAAGGGCAGTATTCAGGATGTGCATTGACTATAGGGCTGCAACAAGAAGACACGAAGAACGGTACCCCATTCCCAGGATCGATGAGTTGATGGATGAGTTGAGAGGAGCACGGTTCTTCTCAAAGATTGATTTGAGATCTGGGTACCATCAGATTCGCGTGAGGGAACAGGACATTCCCAAGACCGCCTTCAGGTGTCATTATGGGCACTTCGAGTTTCTGGTTATGCCTTTTGGGCTGACCAATGCACACGCCACCTTACAGTCGTGCATGAACCACATCTTCCGCAGTCATCTGAGGAAGTTTGTATTGGTCTTCTTCGACGACATACTCATATACAGCAGGACTTGGGAGGAGCATCTCCAGCATATTGAGATAGTGTTGCGCATCTTGGAGGAGCAGCAGTTCTATGCCAAGCTCTCCAAATGTGAGTTTGGATTGACGGAGATGTTGTACTTGGGACATATTATAGGAGTGGACGGGGTGAGAGTCCACGAGGAGAAGATCAGGGCCATCAGAGATTGGCCAGAGCCGAGGAACGTGACTGAGCTTCGAGGATTTATTGGCATTTGCACTTACTACAGGAAGTTCGTCAAGGGTTTCTCACAGCTTGCTGCACCCCTCACAGATTCGACAAAGAAGGGGGCATTCAGTTGGTCAGACACAACACAGCGGGCCTTTGAAAGGCTCAAGGAGGTGATGAGTAGTTGCCCCGTGCTTGCATTGCCAGATTTCACGCAGCCATTTGTCCTGGAGTGTGATGCGTCAGGAGAGGGGATTGGTGCGGTATTGATGCAGGGTGGTCATCCTATAGCTTTTGAGAGCCGGAAGCTCCTTCCGCATGAGAGGTTGTATTCCATATACGACAAGGAGATGTTGGCCATCATGCATGCATTGGCCAAGTACCGGCAGTATTTAGTGGGCAGGAGATTCAGGGTGAGATCCGATCACAACAGCCTCAGGTTATTTTTGGAGTAGAAGCAGTTGCAGGAGAGGCAGCAGAAGTGGATCAGTAAGATCCAAGCCTACGACTTTGACATTGAGTACGTCAAAGGCAAGAATAACGTGGTAGCCGATGCCCTTTCACGTAGACCGGCCACGTTATCTCTTATGAGCTTGGACGCAGATTGGAGGGCTCGACTGTTGGTGGAGTACTCCAAGGACAAGTTTGCATGTGAGGTGTTGGATGGACAGGTAACAGATGATAGGTACAGGGTGGTTGATGAGATTATCTATTACAGGGACAAGATATTCTTGACTGAGGGATCTCAGCTTAAGAAGAAGATACTCCATGCTTCACATGACTCACCATTGGCCGGCCATCAGGGTTTTACCAAAACCTACAGGGCCGTTAGAGAGAGGTTCTCATGGAAGGGCCTCAAGGAGGACGTACTCCAGCATGTCAAGGAGTGCGATGTTTGTCAGAGGAACAAGGGAGAGATGAGCCATCCCGCAGGATTGTTGTAGCCTCTTCCCATTCCAGAGGGGAAATGGGAGAGCATATCGATGGACTTCATCATAGGGTTGCCCATGGTTCAGTGCAAGGATTGTATCTTCGTCGTCGTTGATCGACTGACGAAGTATGCTCACTTTTTTGCCATATCCGCACACTACACAGCAGCACAGGTGGCAGAGCTGTTATTCCGGGAGATTTTCAGGTTGCATGGTCTTCCTAAGACCATTATCAGTGACAAGGACAGCCGCTTCATGGGCGGATTCTGGCAGGAGCTTTTTCGGCTAGTGGGGACAGAGTTGACACCGAGCACTAGTTATCACCCACAGACGGATGGGCAGACAAAGATATTTAACAAGTGGCTGGAGGGCTACTTGCGTAACTATGTCAGTGGGCAGCAGCGAGCATGGATGAAGTCGCTGCATTTGGGAGAATATTGCTACAACACGACGCATCACATGTCCATTGGTATGTCACCGTTCTATGCTTTGTATGGGTATCATCCTTTATCTTTTGCGGATGTGATGTTTGGTGTTAGCAGGGCTCCGAGAGCCAAGATCTGGATCCAAGAGAGTCAGGACATCCTCCGAGCTCTCAAGGACAACATGGCCATAACACAGAATCAGCAGAAGCTGTATGCTAATAGGGGTCGGGTGGAGAGACAGTTTGAGGTAGGAGATTTGGTCTACCTACGATTACAGCCATACCGACAGTCAACATTAAAGCAGAAGGGGGTCGAGAAGTTCAAGCCCCGCTTTTATGGACCATACAGGGTGATGCGCAGGATTGGACAGGTTGCATATGAGTTAGAGCTGCCCCAAGGCAGCAAGATTCATAACATTTTTCCCGTATCATGCCTGAAAAAGGCATTGGGCCAGCAAGTGACAGTCACGGATGATGAGGGGCATTTGGTGTTGTAGCGTATACATATTGATACTGTGGAGAGGGGTACCATGAGTTGGTGACGGTCCGGGAATTGCAGAGATGGAAGAATTTGTCGATGAGGATGCCAATTGGGAGAATGAGAAGATTTTGCAAAGATCTACTCAGCTTGCTTGAGGACAAGCAACATTTTGCTCTGGAGACTGTATTACTAATTAGTAACTGCTAATTGGCATATTTGATTTTTGTATAGTTTTGCCGCCTATAGTTAATTAATAAATAAAAGTGAGAAAAAAGGGGCTAACTCACTTAAATAAAATAAAGTGCTTCCCTAGTAAGTGCAACGTTATAACTTAAAGGGGAGCCTTGGGGGTCCACACCACGTATGAGGGGAGGCTCACGTAGCCTCTAGGAGCTTCTGCGCAGTCTTATGAGGAGCACGTGGGAGAGAGAGGGACCACGTTAGGGTTTTTGAGGAGGGCCAGCGTTATAAAAGGTGGGAGAGCCATCTCATTTGGCATTCTGTTGATGATACTGGGAGCTAGATGCTTTGTCTTCTGAGCATCACTGGCCGTTTAGGCCTGGCTCCTCACAAAGACTGCTAGGGGCGTTGGAGTGTCCTCACGGAGATCTCGCCCTGGGGCCCCGGCATTTCGAGTGCTCCTGCCGGCAAGGTAAAATCCAGTTTCTTAGCGAGAGGATCGCTGGTTGTTTGCCGAGGAGTCAAGGCTCTATTTGTGATCGCGCTAGCCCCTTGTGAGAGAGGACAGCTTCTAGTTGGAGGTGTCTCCGTTGCGATTGTCAGAAGCGAAGCTACAGACTGGGAGAGAGGATCAGATTACGCAAGAGGCTGGTGAGTTTCAGGCACCGTTTAAACTTTATTTATATCTACTACGATTTTCCCGGGGATGCTTAATTTTGAGGAGGGTTTCTGTGGTGATTTTCGGAGGCTGACCATTTTCGATATGGTTTCTGGGTTTTGTCCGAGGTGGTGAGTTCAGGTGGTTTGCAGATTTTCAGCTCATTCCGGCAAGGGGATCAGCCCCTAGTTTCAGTCCATTCCAGTAGCAGCAGTTTTACGGCAGTTTTCCAGCAGCTGGGACGCAGTTTCTTATAGCAGCCATTTCCTGTATTTCTGAGAGAGTTCTTCACTTGCCTTGAGCAAGAATAGGTGCTATCATTCTGATCATCTATTGTATTTCAATGTATTCTCAGATTAATAAAATGGCTTAGCATTCCCAGCATTTTTATGAGTATTTGCTTTATGTTCTATTTCTGGCATTTTCTATATTGTTGTATGCTTGTATTGCTGTCTATTTCCCTTCCGGGATATTACAAGAATCCTCCACCACCCTTAATTATATCAACGCCAAAAATTTCATAAAATCCTAGGAAGAATTCCACGATCCAACCATCTGACGCAGGGATATTATCTTTTTGAAGACAATGAAGTACCCCTTGTATCTCATCGTCTGAAATAGGATCCATTAACCTTTGGTTATCTTCTTCCTCGACAAACCGGGGAAAATCTCGAGCTAGTGAAATCACTTCAGCGATTGACGAATCCACATGTGTTGTAAACAAATAGTTGAAATGACTTTTTCCTAGGGCAACCAGCTCCTCGAATGATGTGAATATTCTCATGTATGTAGCATTCACTGACGAAATAGAATTAAATGCTTTTCAGCCCTTAACAAAGTTTTAGAAAAGATTCGTATTCCCATCTCCACATTTTAACCAAGTCGCTTTTGCTTTTTTGTCTTCAAAGTTCTTCCTTATCTTCCAGAATTTTCCTTTCTATTGCCTCGAGCTAAATAATTCTTTGTTTAGTATATTTAGACTCATAAACCCCTTTTAGGAGTCTTCATTCTCCCCAATTCTTTCTCCACTGATTTGAGTACTTATTCTTCCCTAAATTTCTTTTAATGAGACCACTAGGTAGTAGTTTTTTTTACGATCTTGAGGTTTTCATCAAACTATTCTGCAATAGATAAGCCTATCTCAGGAATAAAAGAGGTCCAATTCTTTGAGATCAAATTATGAGAGGTCACTGCTTTTAACCAAGAAGCATTAAATTTGAAGGGGTTAGCAGGTTTCCAGGGACCCCCTTTTAGTTCTAATAAAACAAGAAGGTGATCGGAAACACTTGTAAACTTGATCCAATGTTGAAACAAGGGGACCTTTTCCATCAAAGATTTGTCCATAAGAAAATATTTAAGGTGCTTAGCTATCGCTTCCTACCTAGTTCGCATGTTTCTCTAAGAGGGTTTATGCTTAACCATGTCCACATCTACCATCTTGTGCATAGCAAAAAGGTGGGTGAAATAGTTAGTAAAGGGGTCCATGTGGGCATGGAAACCACAAACTTTAGCAACCCCTAAAGAAAAGTTGATATCCCCACCTACCACCATATTATTGTTCCTCATAATTTTTTTTCCCATTAACTGATCCCAGAAAAGAACCAAATCCATGCATGGTCCATATATATTTACTACTGAAAGATCCATCCCCAACTCCAAAGAGAATATATCCACACTTAGGACCAACTTGGAACCCCAAGAATTAATAATTTTGATGGTTTTATTGTTAATTCCCATAGCTAGACCTCTAGAACGTCCCCTCAAATCAAAACCAAAGAAATTCCAACTCGAAAAGAGGGAAGCAAGGGCCAGAGATATTATGTCCCTGCCACCCAAAGTTTCTTGAAGGGGAAGCATGTCTAGGGAATCCACCTGGATCAATCTGCACAAGGCTAGTTTTTTGGATGTGCTACCCAAGCTGTAACAGTTGAAAGAGATGATAATCATGAGGAAACCTTCTCAGGACCTTGCACCACTCTAAGCACCCATACAATAGGCCTTTGTCTCCCATCTTCTATATCCTGACGGAATTTCATTTTCACCTTGGAGATATGAGATTTCCTTTCCCTTATGTGACGCCCAACCTTGTGAGGTGATGCAACACCAAGGATACCAACACCCGAAGAAAGAAACCTGTTCGATGTACTCCTGGAAAGTACTGCAGCTCCCTGAAAGTACTGCAGCTCTGCTGACTGCATGTGCATCTATCTGCACCTCATCAGTGTGTCAGCCCAAAAATGAATGCTCCACCATCTCCAACAGCTCCTCCCTCTCCTGATCGGGAATTTAATGCTCCTGCTATCCACTAGCCCCCTGCAAAACTATCCCATCAACCTCCAACATCTCTAGAGGATACGGATCTGCAACTGTTTTCACCGTACTCTGTGTCTGTGCATCTGACTGCTCCTCCTCAATGGCTAACCCCAAGGTTAGCCGCATATCCATCATAGACTCAATGTGAGCCTCCATCTGGCTCTCCCCCAAAGGACTATCATGCATGATGTGCATAGTATCCTCCTCTGCTGACTCCTGCACCATCATATGCTGCTCCAACTAAATCGTCACAAGTGACTCATCACCTTGAGTATCTCTCGTAGAGTCTCCTGACTGCTCACCCTGCACACTAGAATACAACTCTAGCCTACTATCATCATCTCTACATGACTACTTTTTCTCCCCAGAAGCATCCTCATATGATCCCATGGAATTATATGAAGAAGAGTGCTCATCCTGGCATACCGAAGGAGTGTCTACCTGCTCTACCTCTGCCCCCTCATTTGCATCTCTCAAACATGAGTGATCAGGCCCCCAAGGTTCTTTGCAAATGAGGCAAAGCCCCTTCCTCCTCAACTCATTTATGTTCCCTGATCCACCAAACTAGAGCAGCTCCTCCCTGGTCAACTGTCTCTTGAAAAGGTCAATGTTCTGCTCAACTAACCCTTGGGCTAGCTCATAAGCAGCAGGTGAGACCAACTGCTCTCTCCTCCAAATGCTCAACAACCTAGTCTGCAACTCGCGGCAAATGGCCTCACAGACTCCCATACATGACAATAGGATGGACTGCATGTGTGTTATGACTGTTTCATAATGATATCTCCTAATGCTGAAGAAGCATTGGAACATCTGTAGGATCAAGTCATCACACTCAAGATCAAACATGACCTCATGAGTCCGGGTCATGGCCATGACTTATAAAACCTTAAGTTTCCTCCCAAATGTAGAGCATGCACAGTTGTCCAAGTCATGAAAGTTTCCTACTATCAGTCTGAAAATTATTTTCATACTATTATCATTGTAGGGAGGAAAGGGTGTTGTTATCCTCAAAATATCACTGAAACAAGAGGCAGCTATAAGCTTGACTCTCTCACTTGGATGTTCCAAGAATCTGGTTTGTACCAATGTTTTGAAAATCGCGATCGGGATTAAATCGGCGAGGGGAAAAAATCGGAAAAAATTGTAAAAATCGGGAAAAAAGGCACAAGAAAAATTGCCAGTTAAAAAATAAAATAAAAAAATTACAATTTTACGTACAATATTTTGATTTTTTCACAAAAAAAAACCCTCAACTCAATGCAAAAATGAGAAAAGAAGAAACATATGAAAATAGTTAAATTAAGAGAAGAAAGACAAAATAAAATTGAACATGAGCAAAGATGTAATCAAAGAAACTTTCTAAAATAATAAAAAAAAAAAAAAAACACAACCAAATGCAATCACAAATGATGAAAATACATGTGATAGAAACCCATGGAAGAACAAGTAAGAAAACAAAAAAAATGGGTTTAATTTGATGCCCATAATTGAAAAACGTTATTCCGAGTTTCTCAATTTGTCTAAATTCAATTTTATTTGCTTATTTGTAAGAAATTTAATTTTGTCCAATTTTGGCTCTATAGATGATTAATCTCCTTATTCTCCTCCTTCAATTCTTAGTTTCTAGCAACCCGCTAATGTAAAAATGATGCAAAATGTTCAAAAGACTTTAAAATCACAGTTGGCCCCATCGATTTTACCGTCGCTTGATCACATTTTTTTCATAAAATCACATTTTTTATTGATACCGATTTTTTGAAAAAATCGGGAAAAAATCGCCGATTTAATCGTTGCAATGAAAAAATCGCGATTTTCAAAACACTGGTTTGTACCAATGTAAGCATAGATGGCTCCAAAGCCCAATTTAAACTCCAATTAGATTTCTCTACCTTTGGAAGACAGGATTCCAGTTTCTCCAACATGGGGAAGTCATTTTCTGATCTTCCACTCTTTAAGTCCATCCCAAGTGCATAAATCCAATTTCCCACTTCTCTTTCCTTCTGTAAATTCTTCGGATGTCTTTGTTGGAACAAATTATGTACCTTCTTGGAGAATGGTCTGTTGTTCTGTTTCAAGGGACTAACTTTTGCATTATTTGATCTTTTCAATTTGTTTAAGAGTTCCTCCATGGTTCAACCCAATGATGACAGGAACGTTTGTGATAATGAGGTCACTATTTTTCTGAGTGTATTTGGTGTAATTTATTTGGGAAGTAATGTCAAACAGTTTGGTAGCAAGCATGTTGTAGGGGTCCTATCATTATTTTGTTTTGAGGATAGTTCATAACATTCCCAAAAGACCCAAAAATAAGCATGCAATATATATTTAGCATCAACATAGAGAGTCTAATTTTTTTTTTCTCCATCCAACTTTCACTACCTAGAAATTTATATATATGACTGATACAAATTCTTGCAAAAGAAAAACACAAAGTAGAGGTAGGAGAACCTGGTCTTGCACCAACAACCTATCAATCACATCAACAATATGTATCAGAAACGCCGCTCCACTTCGAATATCAGACTTTAACAGCCCACGAACAGAAAAACTTCAGTAACTGTCCCAGGTCAGAAATATGCTCAGAACTCGAGCACCTTAAATCTGAAATGACTCTCTGAAATTCTGCCCACAAACTAGAGGGTAATGTCACCTCTGGAACTAGAGTGTTGTCATAGTTGATGTAAAATAACCCCTTCCACGTACAAGGAGATGCCTAAATATACGTTCAGCTCTTGCATGTTGTCCAATAAATGGATAGCAAAGATATGGTCTCTATGCAGCAATGTGGAACCCAATAGTTTGAGCCTTATAAGGAGTGTGCTCAGCCACCCAAATCATACAATTCAACAACCCAACAGGTAGTTGTACCTCATCTAGCTCAGCCAACATCAAACTTGGCTTCATGATATGTCGCTCTCACTGTGATGTCAGTGTTCTGCGGTCTTTAGAGGAAGATTTTGTCACCCTTCTTCTCCATATATTGCGGCTCGATCCAGCACCAACCACGTATCAACACTGTTACTACGCTCAATCTGCAAGCCATGTGCACGATCAAAAAGTAGCCCTATCCTGCTTATGTGGTATTCTTCCGGCAACCCCAATCCGGTCAACACCTCCATTGATCACCCACATCCTAGTCCACTTGATTTCTCGCGTAGACTTCCTAAGCTATGGATGAAATGGCAACTTCTTGTTATATATTTCACCAACATTCCTTGTTTGCCCCTATACACCGATATATCTTTGGCTCAAATCGTTTTCACACCAGGTTTACAAAGACCCCTTCATGTGCTATCTAGTCGTCAGCAATTCATGCGGCCTGTTTTCATGCTTGGAGCCCCAATCCCAGTTGCGATCCTCACTATTTTGAGACGGTTCCGCAATTTGGAAAGTTGACTGTACGAATATAATGGAAACCGTTGACACCTTTGCTTCTGTCACTAAGAAAATAATTCGGCCCTTTCGATAACAGACAACCCCACACTGTTTTGGTGATGCCTTCGGCATTGAAGATTGAGGTGGAGACCATGAACCAACACTTCGAAATTATTTTCACCCCCTACAATTCTTCGACGACATTCAATTTCCATTAAAATCATCTTCCCAATTTTATATATATATATATATTTTGGGCAGGAATTTCTCTGCTTGAAATAATTTGTTGGCCGAAATTAATAATGATACGCGGCCTTTAACTTGCCATGGCACTTCAAAATTTTGATGCGGCCTCTCTTAAACTTCTGGTTTGTCTTTTGAGTTTTTAGGCGGCCTCCACAAAGAGTCGATTCCTTGAGGGTTTCTTCTTCAACGTTTTCGCCCTCGGTACTGAGTTTTCTGTTGCTACGGAAAAACCCTTTGATAATGATTGTTGTAACTGCAAACAAACAACCCGCAAGCTGACCCAAGTTCGATGCTCTGATACCACTGTAATATCCCCAAATGGGATATTTCACTAATTTTGCAGAAATCACACTAACCAAGCATTTTACCATAAAATTACCGAATTAATAAACAGAAGATTTCCATATAAAATAAAACATATAAGCACTGCAATCCATTAACACATTGAATAGGAAGAATATCAGCATTTTTATTATAAATAATAATTGGGGTTACAAGTACATTTGACCCAAAACAGCTGAGATGGAGAACTGGCCATCAATATGAACTGTTGCACGCCGCTTGCCTTTAAAACTAAACTGCTGCACGACGCTTGCCTTTAAAACTGAACTGTTGCACTCTCCCTCCAACAACTACTACCACTGAACCCACTGAAGCACCCGTTGAATATCTGAATGATCCTCACTCCAATATCTCTAAAGCTTTGCGAAACTTCTGAATGAAGTTCCTCAAAGAAAGTTGGGTGTCCGTCCAACACTCACAAATCACCCGAGGGTTTCCGTCCTGGGGCTACTGCTGAAGTAGAGTACCACGTTCTCAAACCTCTCATACACAAGAAAATGATCTAATCCAATATATCCCTCAATGGCCTCCTCCCTTTCTATTATAGATCTCTTGGATCCTTCTAGAGCCTTATTTTATTATTATTTTATTCATGGATCACTTTTCCCTCTTATTAAAATATTCCTTTTTAATGCAAAATAGAGTAAATCGGCTACCACGTCTCCTTTGTCACTGAAACTCATGTCTGACCGTTCCATCATGTAGGTATCCTCATCCTGGTTCCAATGAGCTATTACACTAAAGTGTTCTATCATGTATTCCTCCCGGCATGCCACCTTGAGCGTAGTCAGTTGAGTTAAACCCACAAATAACTCAATTTTCCGAAAATTGTCGGAATGCACCAGAACGAAAGACAAACAGCTTGTATGATGGAATATATCAAGCGAATGCCACCCGACCTCATAGAAACTCCTCAAAACTCCTCCAAAAATGCCCTCAGCTCGCTGATGACACCAACCTATACCTGTGACCGGTATGCTCCTAACTCTGGAAGTCCATCCTAGACCCCTCATAGGTGACACCAAAAAAAGGAATATTACAATAGCACTGAAGACATCCATGATCATAATTGATGGGGGAGACTCAGCATTCTGACCCAAAGCAGGGCATTGCCATGTATTTCACGTCTTGCATCAAGAAGAGGGCTCCATTTTTTCAACAAGACAGGGGAGAAATCAATACTCCTATTCTTCCTCAATACCTAAGATACCATGTTAGCTGAATCAAAACATAACATGAACCAACCTCGAACCAACAGACTTAACTCCATAAGCACCCCCAACGAATTTCTACATTCTTTTTTGAGCCATTCACCCATGAATTCTGCGAAGAACTTTCAACCTCTATCATCCCCAACCACCACTCGCTCAGTCATAGACATTACTTATCCCAATTGCACGTTCTCCCCAAGCACTAATTTCTTGTTATCTCCTTTAATTTTCACACATCAACCCTTATTTATTTTTTTCCTAACACTAGTTTTCCCTTCAATGTGTACCAAGGTGCCACTAGGGGCTATGGATTTCCCCTATGTACCTACAGGATCGAGTCGTATTTCTTCACCATCGGCTAGAACAAACCCAACATCCTTTACTCCTTCAGGAAAATTTCAAGGAATGCTCGACAATTTGTTACTTGATGGGGGGTTATTCAACTCCATATCACTGCTGCTCAGAAACCCCAAAATCGGAAATGCCACCTAGAAAATCCCTTTTGGGGTTATATCAGTGCTCACCTTAAAAAACCCTTCTATCTGAAACTACTCAATTAGCAACTCGCCACACAAAAAACACTCAAAAGGAAAATTGGCTGAAGGGAGGGAAAAAAATTTCCCTGAGCAAGAGAGAAAACTTTCGTCCACAACCCTGACTATGCATTGAGACTAAGGCCTCAAAAACTTCCCCTGAATCTGCGAGTTGAGACATCTGTCGGAAGAGAAAAGAGGGGCTCCAACTGCATCTAAAACTCCAGCCTGATGTGTCATATGTCAAATATCATTTTTTGGATTCAACTGCGTTAAGTATGTCATTAATCTATGACCATTTCCATGTGTCGTATGTCATCCGAGCCTCATCGGAGTCCTGCAGCGAAAAATCATCAACCCAAATCGGAACGGAGTCACTTGGGTCAAACTCGTAATCCACCATATCCTCCATTGTGTAACATCATGAGAGGTCCAACAACTAGACTCTAAGTTTCGAGACAACCGTTGATTGAATAAACCCTAACCTTAGAGGCAACGAGAAAAGTAGGCTACCACTCTACGACCTTTGAAGAACACTGGCCACCGAAAGGCCATCTCTCATCACTCCACTCAGTTAGGTTATCTTGACTTGTTAGGGTGTTATCTTATTATCTTCTTACAAATAAAATATAATTATTTTCTTAGATCCACCAATATTTCCTAGAATAAATGAAAAAACAATCTTGGAGTATTCTACACAATTCTTTTCTCTTAAGGAAAAATAATAGCATAAATTATTCCTCAACATCCTCAACTTATCCAAAAATAGAAATAATTAGTTTTAAATTGTTAATTTTGGGCAACTAGGTCCAAAATCCATGTTCCATTGCTCATATGACGATGGTCATATTTTTGTTGGATTCCTCTTTTGGAGAGGTGAAAGATTGATCTAAAGATCAACTTGTTTGGATGAGCAGAACATATATTTTGAATTTATTTTCCACACATGTGCAAGGTTGGCCAGATTTGTAATGTAGTCTCACATGCCTAATAGATGTGTCACACACCCTCACTGATGGATATAAGTTGGATAGACTTGGAGGTAATTTTCTCATCAACTCATCACACATTCTCTCATTGTGATATGATTGGTTCGATAGCCTTTGGAGGCCTTTTTCCCCTCACACGTGTGGAGCTGAAGTTGTTGTTTTCTGTGGATCTGTTTCGAGCTTATTTGCTGTAGCGTTGACCGTGGTCAACCCTTGGTCGTTTGACCTCAAATCTCTGCCAAAATTTTGATTTTGAGAGGTTGTACTATTGGGCACAAAAATCGAGGAAATCAGAGTTGTATGACCGAAGCCCTAATCTGGAGTGTTGACTTTGGGTTGACTAGCGTTGACTTGTGATGAGTTGTCTTTGAGGGCTGTGGGTGTGACACTTGGAGGATTGGTTGACCAAGAAAGACTTTGCTGGCTAAAGCATCCTGTTGACTTTCATAATGCAAAGTATCTCATATCTTTGCTGGACAAAAGGAATGGTAAATCTGATCTATATTATTGGCTTGTCTTATGTTGATCTATTATTGTGTTCTATCAGCATTTTACTGTCATGTTTATGTGATTGCTAATTTGTATCGGGCCTAAGAAAGATTGAAGTAAAATTGCATTAAGCATAGAACACCATGGTTATCTAAATTTAACATGGGATCAGAGCTAAGGTGAAGACAAAGTCCAAGCTAGTGTTAGAAGAAATCACTGAAGGAAGGAATCCTATCAAGGACAAATGGCCTCCTCAACCTACAAGGGTTTCAAGGCTGATGATAAATTGACTGATAAGTCTGATTATCATGCATGGAAGATGTCCTTGGATTTGGTACTAGAAAATCAAGATGTCATGGACTATGTGCAGGGGAAGATTTAAGAACCTCCATCAAATGCAGCTGCTGCCACGAAGACGAAGTATAGAAAGGGGGAAATCAAAGCAAAGATGATTATCCAAGATTCTATTCATAAGCACTTGGTTGCTTACATTTCTGAGCTGAACATCTAAAGAGATGTATGATAAGCTGGTGAGCATGTTCAGGGCTAGCAATGCTTTGATAAGTTGTTGAGCATGTTTAGGGCTAGCAATGCTATGATAAGCCGGTGAGCATGTTCAGGGCTAGCAATGCTAATCAAATCCTTTTCTTCAAGAATCAATTCAAGAATATCAAGAAGGGCAAGGATGAATCTATTCAATCCTATTTTATGAGGCTCACTGAAATCAGGAATAAACTCCTAGCTATTGGAGAAGCAATATCTGATCGAGAGATGGTTCTTATTGCACTTGGATGTCTCCCCCGTGATTAGTATGTATTCAATACCACTATTCTTAATAATAATGCGATTCCTGATTTTGATGAAATATTGACGAGATGCACTCAAGAGGAAACAAGAATGATGGAAAATGCCTCTAATGGAAGTGGAAGTGACCCTACTGCCTTCGTCGCTCATGCAAAGAAGAATAACCATGGTGGCCCAAGAAATCAAAACCATGGTAGAGCGGGGCCCAAAGGAAGGAAGGGAAGATGTTACACTTGTAACAAGTCTGGGCACTATGCAAGAGAGTGCCCCAATAGAAGGGACTCTCCCAGGGATGATGACAACAACTCGAGAGGGAATGGTAGGAACAACAGGTTCAAAGGAAAAAGGAAGGCTCCCTCTAATTGTAGTGGAAATGGGCAACCTTTCAAGAGGTCAATAAATTCCAGGTATGATGAGTCTAATGTTGTTAATAATAAGAGAAATCAATTTATTCTTGTATCTGCCCTCTTTGCTGCATCTCCACCCGACACCCTGGATGTCTGGTTGATTGATAGTGGTACTTCAAGGCACCTCACTGGTTATAAAGAAGCCCTCTTTGATTTGGTTGAGAAGGATACCAATCTGGAAATTATCCTTGGAGATAATGCCACCTATCCCATGAAAGGGACAGGGACTGTGACCCTCCATCTATCTCAAGCTCAAGTCCTCCGATTACAAGATGTGTTGTACGTACCTGATTTGAAGAAGAACCTTTTGTCCATTTCGGCAATGGAAGACAAAGGGTTCAAGGTGGTGTTTGTTGATGGAAAGGTACTTATCTGGAAGAAGAACTTCAAGGAAGCTTTTTTTATTGGTTTTGGAGTTGATACACTCTACCAAGTTGGAGGAAGTCCATTAGGGGCTATGTCATGTGATACAACTCTTCAAACAGAGTTATGGTACTGAAGGTTTGCACACCTTCATTACAAAGCCCTTCCCGAAGCAAGGAAGGTGGTGTTTGGATGCCCGAATTTAGAGATGATCATGAAGGTATATGTTAGGGTTTTTCCGAAGGGAAGCATACAAGGGGACCATTCCCCTCAAGTGTCACAAAGATAACTGATATCTTGCAATTGATACATTATGACTTATCTGGTATGCTGCCCATGAAATCCTTCAGAGGATGTTCCTATTACATGACTTTTACAGATGACTTCTCCCGCAAGACCTGGATTTTTTTTTTTTTGAAGAAGGACAAAGCATGCAAATGGTTCTGTACCTTGAAGGCCTTGGTGGAAAATCAAACCGGGAAGAAAATCAAAGTTTTGAGGATCAACAATGGGACCGAGTATGAGTCAAATGAGTTTAATGAATTTTGTAGAGAAGCTGGCATTAAGAGGGAGACCACAACTGGGTACACTCCTACGCAAAATGGTTTTGCTGAAAGAAAGAACAGGACCATTGTGGAAGTTTCCTGTGCCATGCTATGTGACCAAGGTCTTCTGAAGTTTCTATGGGGAGAAGCTGCGAACACTATTGTGTACGTGAAAAATAGATGCCCGCATTCCGCTTTGGACTCCAAAACTCCCGAAGAAGTCTTCTCTGGTAGGAAACTTGATGTTTCTCATTTTAGAGTTTTTGGTTGTCCTGTTTACTTTCATGTGACGAAAGAAAAGAGAAGCAAGTTGGATGCTTCAGGAAAGAAGGAAATTTTTGTGGGCTATAGTGAAACTTCTAAGGCATATAGAATCTATGTGCCTGGTCAAATAGAAGTGGAGATATGCCACGATGTCACCTTCGATGAAGATGATGCCCTCAAGAATGTGAGAAATCTTCCTAGCTCCAAGGAAGACAAAGATGATGAATAAGGAGGGAAGCAGGAAGAGCCGAAGGATGAGCTGATGCCCGATGTTGAAGGACCTATGGATCCTAATGATCCACCTCCTTCAAATAAGAGAAGACCCTCATGGCTTAGGGATACTTTTGCAGATGTCGAGAGCCATATTTCCCCAAGGAGGACATTCCGTGAAAGCAAGAAGCCGAAGATATAACAAGGGTATCTAGCAGCCATGAGTATGATAGTATAATCTGAGCCTGGATCATTTGAAGAAGTCATAAAGCATCAAGTTTGGAATGATGCTATGCATGAATAATATGAGTCCATTATGAAAAATGATGTATGGGAAGTGGTCCCAAGACCAGAGGAAAAATTTGTTGTCACCTCGAAATGCCTCGATAAGATCAAGCATAGATCTAATGGAAGTGTTGAAAAGCACAAGGCGAGATTTGTTGCCTGAGGCTTCTCTCAAAAAGAAGGCATAGATTATGATGATATATTTGCACCTGTGGCCTGCTATACCACCATCCGATCTATTATTTTCCTTGTTGCAACGCAAGGATGGAGTCTCCATCAGATGGATGTGAAGACCGCCTTTCTGCATGATTTTATAAAGGAAGAGGTGTATGTGGAGCAACCTATGGGGTTCGAAGTCCGAGATAGAGACACCTATGTATGCAGGTTGAAGAAAGACCTCTATGGGTTGAAGCAAGTCCCCAGGGATTGGTATGAGAGGATAGATAGCTACTTAATGAAGTTGGGCTTCACTCGAAGTAATGTTGATCCGAACCTTTATTTTAAGGTTGATAGAGAAAGGCCTCTCATTCTGGTTCTCTATGTGGACGATCTCTTCCTGACAGGTGCTGACACTCTCATTCATCAGTGTCATAGGGAGCTAGCTTCCGAGTTTGAGATGAAAGACCTAGGATTGATGCACTACTTCCTAGGCTTGGAGGTTTGGCAGAGGCCAAGCAAGAGTTTTCTTTCTCAAGGAAAATATGTTGTGAAGCTGCTGGAGAGATTTGGAATGGTGGACTGTAAGTTTGTGTCGACATTGATGGAACTCAATTTCAAGAAGTTGTGTGGAAATGTTGTTGGGCCCGTGCTAGCAAATCCTACCGAGTATCAACAACTCGTGGGGGCCTTGATGTTCCTAGTGAACTCTCATCCATATGTATGAATTGCAGTGAGCACTTTGAGTCAACATGTTCTTCTGCCCCACCGTTATGATATTGAGTTGGTTCACCTCTCTTTGATCTGTGCCCCGCACACATCCTACCCATGGAGTTTTTCACTCATGGGAATTACCTCTCATTTAGCCAATGAGGAGGGAAATGTGGATAGAGACCAATAGCAAGACCGATGGATGCATAAGCAATTTCTATACTCTCTATGTCTAGGATGGCACGTGTCCAACACCTTGATCTGGGATCAAGTATGATGAGGTTCTTACCTCTAAACTGACTTCGGGTCAGTAAACTAACTTCAGGTTAGTATGAGACTCTTTTTGAGTTCTAGAGAGGTTTTAACCTCTAAGCTGACTTCGGGTCAACTGAGTGTGATGTCTTTGTGACTCACCTTTTTTTTCTATCTGAGAACAAGAGCCATCAAAGCAAGTTATGACAGGATGACACACGATGTTTGGTAAAAGTACACGATGGTATTGATGGACGGCACTTGTGGAAAGATGGAGTTCTCCCTAGTTGAAAGGGAGTGCTAATTTTGGGCAACTAGGTCCAAACTCCATGTTACATTGCTCATATGACGATGGTCATGTTTTTGTTGGATTCCTCTTTTGGAGAGGTGCAAGATTGATCTAAATATCATCTTGTTTGGATGAGCAGAACATATATTTTGAATTTATTTTCCACACATGTGCAAGGTCGGCCATATTTGTAATGTAGGCTCACATGCCTAATAGATGTGTCACACACCCTCACTGATGGATATAAATTGGAGAGACTTGTAGGTCATTTGCTCATCAACTCATCACACATTCTCTCATTGTGAATTGATTGGTTTGATAGCCTTTGGAGGCCTTTTTCCCCTCACATGTGTGGAGCTGAAGCTATTGTTTTTTGCGGATCGGTTTAGGGCTTATTTGCTGCAGTGTTGACCGTGGTCAACCATTGGTCGTTTGACCTCAAATCTCTGCCAAAATTCCAATTTTGAGAGGCCATACTACTGGGCACTAATATCAAGGAAATCAGAGTTGTTTGAACGAAGCCCTAATCTGCAGCATTGACTTTCTATTGCTATCCTGTGTTGACTTTGGGTTGACCAATGTTGACTTGTGATGAGCTGTCTTTGAGGGCTGTGGGTGTGACACTTGGAGGATTGGCTAACTAAGAAAGACTTTGTTGGCTGAAGCATCCTGTTGACTGCTATAATGCACAATATCTCATATCTTTGCTGGACAAAAGGAATTGTAAATCTGATCTATATTATTGGCTTGTCTTTTGTTGATCTATTATTGTGTTCTATCAACATTTTATTGTCATGTTTATGTGATTGCTAATTTGTATCGCGCCTAAGAAAGATTGAAGTAAAATTGCATTAAGCATAGAACACCATGGTTATCTAAATATAACATAAATCCATTAATTACTCCAAGGAATAATGATATAAGATTGAAGTAACTCAGAAAATCTTCAGAAAGGGAAGCTGCTCAAATTTGGGACCTCTTCAACCATGTCATGCATTTAAATTGGTCCTTTTCTATGTGTCATCCCTAGGATAGAAAATTCCTCCTTAGAGTGGCTATTCTTACCAAAAATCTGTTTCAGTAAATACTAAACTGGTTTTACCTCCTCTAGGTTTGATGACCTCCTAAGGTGGGTGTCTTTCCTTGGAAATATATTCAAATAAGGCTTGGGACCACCCAAGATGCATCCATTAAGGGATAAATCAAGTATATGAAATAGGGAGCACTCTCTTGTCATTAAGGATGTACAAAGAAGAAACTCCTTAGAAGTAAGCATTCGTCTTTACATGTGGAGGCCCTTGAAATATGTGCCAAGATCTTTATGGAACGTCCTTCAAATAATCTAAAAAAATCCCTCATAATATGTACTTCATCTGGATCTCTGCAAACAGAGGTTGTGATGGTGATAATCAGCCCTAAAAAACTGGGATATCCTTGAAGGTTGTGCAAGAAGGCAATTCTCCTCAATATTGGTTGCTTGACCAAGTCATGCCACAAGATGTGTACAAAAACCCCACAATGGCCAAGTGCTCCTCATTGTTTGGCATTGATTTCTCTCAAGACTATATACAACTTCCACTTGCCCTCTCTTGGTATAAGGTTCTCGTTAATAGTTCCAATCATAGCCCTTCAAAAAGGATCTGATATTTATTGTTTGCAACAAAAATAGTTTAACTACAACTCCTTGGTACACCCAGGATATGTTTTGGAGACCTTTCTAGGTGCGGAAATTATCTCGTTTGATGTATTTGTTTTTTGCATGTGCTATGTAAGACCATTAAAATTTTAAAACTTCATTAAAGAGCTGGGTGTTCTCTCATTGAGTTTTTGTTTGGACCACTCTGTCACATGACCATCAAATATGCTTTAGCATGGCCTTCTAGGGAATTCCATCATGCTGAAGTATTACATCATTATAGCAATTCGATTATTTATACTAGTACAAATGTTGCATTTGGCTATCCTAGATCAAGGGCTATATATGCTGAAAATTATTCAATCATTTTGCAGCTTATAATACCATAAACTATGCAAATAACAGGATGAAAATACTTAAACCAGTTCAGCAGTCAAAGTATCAAATATTTCTACATGGTTTGATAGACACAATTTATTTTAGGGCAAAAAAACCAAAATGCTCATTCCTGATCCAAGATATCGTGGGACTTGCAAGCCAGTGATTAGATGCACATGAATATCTATGAAGAGCAATGAATAATCTAAGAAGGATGAAAGTGGCTTCCCTGAACAGGCCTAGAAACAACTGTTCCTAACCAATGTCATATGGGCACCATCTTCTTCTTGTCAATGACAACAATAATGCACTGATATATTTTCTCGGATCACTGAAAATTACCTCTTAAATAATATACATGAATGTGCCTTGTACAGTAGAGAGCTAGCAAGGGAGAATAATAGGAACCATGCTTAATCATTCCATTAAGATGCTAAGGTGTGGCTTTTGTTTTTGGATGTGTAACAATGGTTGCCCATACGTGACTTTCACCTTTCACCACCAATATGTTTTCCTCCAAGAGTAGTGCATAATATGGACATAGGGAGGACTTTAGATATGGTTCTTAAGTGCAACTTTGGGCTTCAGATTAATGAGCTAATACCGAGTGCATATCCTTCAAACGTAACACCATATTATCTTCAAATATGCTGGAAATAACCTCATGGGGGAAATTGCAAATCTGTTGCTTGAATCGCTAAGTGCAAGACTTATAAAATGTCTCTCATAGTGCTAGGTTAAGGCTTTCCAAGATGTCAAAGGATATTAGCTTGAGTGGCTTAGTAAAAATTTCATTTCCCTAGCTGCGTGATTTCAACTCTCCGGAAACATGTTGTAACTGGCCTATTTGTGACATTTATGAAATGGTTGTATCTAGTATAATAATGGTAGATGATCATTTGAAGTTACCAATTCTCCATAAATTATCATTCTGGTTTAAAAGAAGGCTTTCCAAGATGATTTTATCATGCAAATCTCAAGGATAAGGGTGATAAGTTTCATACTATCCTTTAAACCCAAATTTCTTGCATATACTTTGAATCATATACTTTTTGAATCCTTTGTACATTCTTCCTTTGTTCCCATATGTTTACTTTAGTAACTTTGATTCATCATAGAGGTCACAGATAACATAAATTCTTGTCTTATATTAAGTTATAAAGGAATAGGACAATGTAATGTCCCCATTGCCAGTTTCCTCTATAGTACAGCCAGGAT
This sequence comes from Pinus albicaulis, assembly GCA_034641835.2. NCBI lineage: Eukaryota > Viridiplantae > Streptophyta > Pinopsida > Pinales > Pinaceae > Pinus > Pinus albicaulis. The sequence goes on from CM076574.1 coordinate 1,020,246,422, forward strand.
GGATTTCCAGGGTATATGATGGCCAAGCCAAAAGACCAGAATTACATCATTAGGGGTCCCAAAGAGATTTTTATGGGATCCGACGACATTTGTTTGGCATATTCATCACCAAGATTAGTTCCACAAAACTTGTTCTTAGTTCTGTTTCTTTTTTATAATTCTCGTAAAACGGGGTTATTATTGACCATAACTTAATTAATTACGCTTAAGGTGGCATTCCGAGAGGAATAATTGATGGAACACCTTAGTTTAATAGCTCGTTGGAACCAAAACGAGAATATCTACAAGATGAAATGATGAGAAGTGACTTCTAGTGGATAGAGAAAATATGGAGGGAAATTTACCATTTTCCCATATTAAAAAGTGACTTTAATTAGTTACTTAATTAAAAGGGGAAAGATTAATTAAGGGAAAAAGGCCAAAGTGACTTAAATAAATTAAAAATTCACTTAAGATGAAGTCAAGGAGGAGATTCTAAATTAATAATAAAATAATAAATTAAATAATTCTAGAAGAGCGAAGATTTATATATTGGGCCTTTAAAAGGAGGAGGGGATCATTTGGAGACATATTAGTTTTGAGTATTTGTCTTTGGTGTAGATTGGAGAGTTTAGTTCTCTGCTTTGGTAGCCCCAAGACAAAAAGCATTGAGTGATTCAGTGAGAGTGGGCGAGAACCTATCTCTCCCCTCGGTGAATTCATTCAGAATTCACAGGTTGTACTTATCAGTTCCAGTCATTTGGTTTGAGGAGCTACTATCAACCATTGCATTTGTTGTAAGTTTGTAACTAGCTATTATCTTAATACAATAAGGTTGAATCTAGCTGAGTTTGTGGCTATCTATCTTGTGCAATTTTGTAATTGAATCATTTCTTGGTTGTTTAGTGCTAGTATTTTTGTGTTATTTCTGTTGAGCAAATTTTTATGGCAAGTTTTTCCTGAAAATTTATAGATAAAATTATTCGAGATATTACAGACAATGTCTCATATGTGTCTTGTTCTTTCAAGAGTGTAAGTTAGCTTAAGTACCAAAAAGGATTAGTATTTTCTCTACTAAATCTTATCCAAGACATTTCTATCAACTCGTCTTAATTCTAATATCTTGCACATTAGATATAATTGCTCTTGGCTAGTCCCTTGCCATTATATTCTTCATTTTTGCTACCTTCCAATCTATCATGTAAAAATTTGTTGTTATAGGAACTATCTAGATAAAGTCAAGGAATAGTTCTTATGCTATATAGATCTCTTCAGCCCCCAATATTATCCCTTGCACTGGTACAAGAATGTTGACACAACTACTCCCAGATTAGTGGTCTCCCTAAGGTCTACAATAGTCAGAATGATATAGGGCTTCTACAAGTTTGTAAATAGATCTCGAGAGATGTGATTTCTGCCAGATGTGGATGATTCTCTCTAACCATGATTGATAATAATGAGAATGCTTTGGTCCAAATCTTATTTCATTTTAAAAACAACTTTTTATAGCTCAATCTTATCATTATCGAAACGTTGATTGAATTGGTCAATCCCCCAAATTGAGAACCGGTCAAAAAACTGGACCAAAAAATCGATCAACCAAAAAATATATATAAAATATTCAAATTCTAAAGAAAAACATATATATTCATGTGCATCCATATGAATCTAGATCATTTATACACTAATATGGATAAGTTCTCATCTATATAGCAACAAAGAGTGGATATGACCAAAGTAGCACTTAGCAAAATACATCTCTGAACCAAAAAAATAACAACAAAGAGGCTCTAGATGGCCTCAAACATAAAAAAAAAATCATGCTACAACAAATACCTTCATATCATCAAAATAATTTCCTATATTTGGATCCTCATCAATATCATCACCCTCTAAGCATTAAAATAAGACAGAAAATATCAAAATGAGATTTTTTGAGTGATGGGTACATTTTTACTAGGGTCGTGATAGAGGAGTTCAACAATCATTGCCACTAACATCAAGGTGTTAGTTTTTGTAGCATCGAATGGTGTTCTAGTCTCAAACTTTGTGGAGAGGCTAAAACATAGGAGATCTCCAAAACTCAGAAATAATTTCTAGAAATTCCACCTAGAGATAATTAAATTAATTGACCCCCATGTAAAATTTTTCCAAAGTCTAACTTAGAAAAATTGGTTAATTAACATAAATTAATTGAGAAATGTGAGAATTCTCTAGAAACTCACATGGATCGACTTAGATATGATCTCAACCATCGATTAAGTTTTAATCTTGGCCGTTGAAGTCTTAGCTGGAGATCATAAGAAGAGGTCGATGGGTAGATGAAGAACACACTAGTGCAGATACTTACTGATTTAGACAGTTCGATTTTTCAGTGCAGGTGATTCAGAAAAAGATCGAATAGCAGGTGGCAGAGGAGTGAGGCAATATTATGGTGGAGGTTTCCAGTGCTAGAAGAGTCAGTTTGAGGGAGTTTGAATTTTCCCATAGATAGACTGCTTAGGGGCTGGACAAGAAACAAACAAAGGCAATTCGATCTACCCAGAGGAGTGTTCAATTCGATTGCAGAGGGCTGAGAATTAGTCCAGAAGGTATAGCGAATTATCTCTATGGGCATAGACAACACAAGGAGCATAGACTTGTGCAGAAGCTCATGTAGGGGCTGAGAGGACGACCTAGAGAGCCAGTTTCAAGAGCTTATTTCTGTCGTGGGGTGAGGAAAATTCCTCACAATAATTTTGCTAGCATTTCTCTCAGATAGAAACATCAGTTTGGCATCCATTTTATTGTACTCAAAATTATTGTTGCATAATAAGAATAAAACCATCAGTTGCTGCACCGGTTTTCCCACATTTGGTTTTTCCAGGGACAATTGTCCAAAAATAATTGTCACTTTTATGTGTGTGTGTTAGCATTGCTCAGTTTCCAACACTTTATTTTCCGCAATATTTTTATGGTGAATATTGCAGATGTGATTTTATTGGTTGTTTGTTGTAGCAAATAAACTACATAATTAAATTTACAGTTAGAAGAATAATTCTAGTTGTTGTAATAGTAGAAATTTTCACATGGTATTAGAGCATAGTTGACAGACAGGGATCTCAAGGACGAAGAGGGAGAATTTTGTGTCTTAGAGGAAGCAACAACACGAATTTCCTAGGGGTTGCAGAGTGCTTAGCCAGGCAGTGCGAATTGATAGACAGGGGTTTGATTTTCCAGTTGTAGGGTGTAGAAAGGGTCGGTTTGTTCGGGAAGTGATTCCAGCAAGCATAGGGTAAGCAACTTAGTATTTTCGCAAAGCAAATTTCTTGTCAGGGCATGGTTGGGCTTTACAGCAGTTTGCAGTAGCAGAATCAATGTTGGGAGGAAGAGAAATTGCACACACAGAGGGAGTTTCTCTCAAAGGGTTTGTAGTTTCATAAATCCAAAATTTCCTGTTGCAGTAAGCAAGGCAACATCAGCAGTTATGTGCATTCCAGGAAGGAGTGTGAGTAACAGAGATGAAGGTCGAGTAGGAAAGGAAGGATATTCTTGTATATTTTCCTATTTAAGAGTTTCGTAGATTTTGCAGGTTTCCAGAGATGGTCGTACGATATTGGAAGAGGAGGTCGTGCTAGTTATCCAAAATTCGGATCTTAGCAATAATTCGACTTCTAGTTGCTGGAGACATGTTCCAGAGGAAGTGCGAGTTTTCCAATGTGAGTTTTAAAGCAAAGAAAGGTACCAACCAGGGACAAGGCTCAAAACGAGATAAAGGAGAATTAGATCTAGGTGGAGGTGGAGATTGATACTTTAGTGTGTCAAGATGGGTATGGTTTAGTGGAGATGCAGCAGAGAGATCAATTAAATCAATTTCATTTGTTGCCGCAGGACCATCCCTTTGCCACGAGGGCCCATATTATCGTAGTAGCAAGTTCAGTGTCAGTAGATGCAGCAAGTCATTTAGATAATAATTGCAGATATAGTTGTAGTGGTACACGTGAGACAATTGTAGAGCTAGATGCAGTGACATAGGTAGTGAAAAATACTCATTTGCAGGTAGCAGGAGTAGTTCCAGCCAGAGAGGTTTCCAGTCTTCTAAAGGAGGAAAGGAAGCCGAGTTTTCCAGCAGATGAAGTCGAGGGAGGCAGTACAAATTGACTAGTTGTAGAGAGCAAGGCCACAGTTCTAGCCAGAGATAATTAGTTAGCCCATGTTGCATAGGCTACAGATTGTATACTAGTACCGGGAAGAGATCTGGAGGCAAAACGAGTACGCAACAGGAGGCAGAGTGTCTATCGAAAAGGGTCTTCGGCGGCAAGATTTATTTTTCTCGCAGCAGAACTATGCAGTCCAGTCAACATGTAGGCAGGAATCAAGATTGTGATTCGCAGTAGCGAGGTTTTTGTTGGAAGAAAAGAGAGATTTACCAGTAGGAGATCAAGACTTTGATTTTCCATGAACTTGGGTCTAGGTTAGAGTCTTAAAATCACTGACACTACCAAATGAAGAATCTCAACCAGAACTACTTTGCACAGTGGAATATAAACAACAGTAAATCACACATGCACAAAACATAGACAACATTTTACATTTTTTAAACCAACTTCGTTATATTAATCCTACTGATATAACACAACAATCTAGGACTCCCGTACTATGGATAATGGCCCACATACAACCACTATTACAATATACAAAACAAGATAATTTGTCCATCTGGTTGTAGCATGCTCTCTCATATCCTCTTGATCATACGCTATACTTTCCCATTACTTCGGCTCCCGATCTACAGCTCTTGGCTCTATCAATGCTTTAAGTCCATCTGGCCACTCAACCTCGGCTATCAATCTGCTCTCTAGTTGATCATTTGTCCACCAACGCATCAACACATCGAGGCTCCTATCGAGTTGTTCACATCTCCACTTGTGAACAACTCTCAACTTCCCACTGCTGCTCTGCATGTACTTCAGCCTACTATGGTCTTCCTGCGCTACTCCAATGAAGAATAACATAAGGCACAGAGGGCTTCCACCTATCACTGCAATATGTCCATCTCCCACAATGAACACGAGCTAGGAGGAATGCCCATTATTTGTTGTAGGAGTCCTTCTCCACACACAAGTCTCGGGCTCCACAAACCTGTTCTTAGCTTATTAGACCCTTGAGCTCATCAAATTCCACTCTAGCAACTACCTCTGTCCATCAAGGTGTTGCACATTGGGCTCCAACTTGAACACTATCACGTTGTCCTATGGCAGACCATAAATGCCAATCCACATTCACACTTGGTCCACTCTCACGCTGCCATACAACAGTCCACGAGTGACCAAGTCCATGTTGTAGCATTTGCACCTAGTTAGGGAATCCTCACACCTACGAGACCCTTACACACAGTTGCCCATAGACTTCTCATCAACTTCCCTTTGCTTCTGCAATAGAGGAGCTATTGCACAAATATAGGCTCCAACAACTGCTACAACATTGCCCACTAATTAGAGTACTTGACAGTCCATGTCAACCAAATCACATGGCACCCATAGGCTTCCTATAATTCTATCCAATCACTATGGAAACTGCCCACTGGTTAGGGATTCTAACCAACATGTTAGCCCTTGCTTCTCGACTTCCACAGGCTACACTATGTCGATCCAAAACAGATCAAGGCTATGACACAACATAAGGCAAATTCTTCTCTCTAAGATTGTTAACTATCGTTGTTGTTAGCACTCCACCAGTTCTCTAAACGCTGAAAAGGAGACTGAAAAAGGTAAACACAGACCACTTTGACCTAGTAGCTAGCCCTACCAGGCTGAGAGGGCTCTCTCAATGAGATCACAGTAAAGGATTGTCCATGATATGAAGGATATTAGGCTATATATGATAGGCGCAGGTAGGTTTTGAGTGTTTTAGGGTTTGATGTTGGATCAGGGATGAAACCAAGTAGCTAGGTTTGTGTCAATAGGGTTTACAACTGCAAAAATATAAAGGAGCAAGGTATAAGTGGATCTATGATGGCTTTAGGGTTTTTTAGGTATAGTGGAGAGTCTGAAAAGGTAGAGGAATTTAATGAGCATGTTCAATCATGAAGTCATTAAATTGGAGGCATGAAACACAAAATGACATTTCCATATAAACAGAGCTAAATTAATAGAATTCTGCCTATGAAATGTAAGGAAAGCCACTGAAGATACAAGATATGAAAGAGGAGATATATATCATTCATTAAATACTATAACAGAGAAGATACATGATCATAAACTCATTGCACATGAATTCCTAGATAATAGTTGCAACTGCATCCTTTTATTTCTGAATATGAAAGTGAAAGTACAAGCTACAAGGGTTACAATCCTCTGATGTCCAACCAGTCAAATGACTGAAAATGATAGATATAGACCAAAACAACATCCTCCCTCTCTCAGGGGTTGAATCCATCAGCTGTGGAGTTGATTACATAATGTGATCAACAAAACCCTAATGTCTAGTGGAGGTCAACTAATTCACCTCATCATAGGAAACTAGATACATTTGACCAAAATTACCTTAACAAGCATGTATCTACGTTATTTCACTATTTACCAGCTCAATTACACCTCATGGAATCACAAAATCATCATCATTCATCAATTAAATAGGTAAAAAGTCACACTATGTCAAATTTCCTGTGAAAAATGCTTGTTGAATAAAGTGCAATGAATTCTGGAGAAAGCACAACGAGCCTGGAGAAAGAGTAGCGAGCTGGGGAAAAAGGCAATTTGAAGGCCTTCCAGTTGTCCAAATGTTGATCTAAAAGTTGCTATGGAAAGCTTTGGATGTCTGCTACATGATAGGCTCTTCAAGAACTCAAAAAGGTGGCTCCTAGCCCTCCAAATCTTTATTCTGCCAAGAGTACTCAAAAAATGCAGCGTAGCCTCCAAAAATGGGGCAGAAAGGTCATTTTTTGCATGTTTTTTGGCATTTTGACCCTCCAAAAGTGGCTGACATGGCTCCACTGCTGACTAGGATTGATGTACTCATCAAGAGTAATCTACCAATGTTGAGTTTTCATCCAGTGGAACCCCCCAACAAAATCGTAGCATGGCCCACGCTGTGCTTTTGCCAATATGACTGGTTTTCAAAATTGCCAAATTGTCAAAAATTTCACAAAAACCAAAATTTGCTCCAAAAGTCTTCAAAATTGGTCCAAATATGCCTGATAAGGTATGTTATGCCACTAAGGAAGCATCAACAAGTAACTCCAAGTTACCCTTCTCCTTTTGACTAATTAGGGTTTCCTTCAGTTTTGCTTGCAATTGTTTGACTATGATTTTGCAAATCTGATTTCTTGTGTAGTAGTGGTCAGCCATGTATTTTTGTAACTTGTTGGCTCTGTTGGCCTTGTCAAGGAGCTTCTCCAAGTGAATATAGACTTTCTCCAACCAAACTCCCTATTTTCATTGATTTCCATGGCCATCCTTTCTTCAAATGTCAACTCTTCATCTAGTGGATTTTGCTCTCTTTCTTTTTGCAATGCTCTTTAGAGACCCATGGTCCTTGGCCTTTTCCTTGTCGCCTGCTCTTCATGTTTTTCTGAATCTTCACTGTCAACCACTTCTTTGCCTTTCACATCATGCGTACTAGATTCAAATTGATTTTTATATAAAGATCATTGTTTTTCCTTCAACTGATTGTTCTCTTGTTCTAGGAAGGAAATTATGAAATTAGCCCTTGCCAAGTTGTCCTTGAGTTCTTTGATCTGAGCATCTTTGTCTTTGATGATTTGTTGTAGGTTTTCATGCTCTTCACTTGCCTCCAATTCTACTATGTCAATGTCATAATGGATGAGATCCTCATCATGCAAAGATGTCTTATGATGTCAATGTAATCCCTGCTCTACTGATGTGGGCTTGGCCCCTTCCTCAATCTGAGGAGCAAACACAAGCCTTTTGCCTCTCTGGTATGTCTGAGTGACATCAATCTTACTCCTCACTGAAACTTTGCTAGGTGAGCCAACCTCCACATGTCTAGATGGTGGTGATGGTGAACTAGAGCTAGTAGGTTGGCTACTAGAATGCAAAGACATTTGCTTGCATGAAGGTTTCTCAAGTGATGCTCTTCTCTTCAAGCTGGTGCAAAACAATGATTTTCATAAGAGCATGGTGAAAGAGGCTGCTTTCAAGAATACTCTGCTTATGCTGAACTTTTTCTGCCATCTTTGCCAAACTTCTGTAGAGGTAATAGGGCAAATTGAGTGGCTTTACCCCTGTAAAATGCATGAGAAGTCTGACATGATACCCATATAGTCTAGAAAATCTTCCCTCACAAGTGAAGTATTTCATGATGATCTTCATTAGTGGTGTATACTTATCAAGGAGGTGCCCAGTACGAAAAATCTTCTTCCTATGTTGTTGATAATGTCTTCTGAGATAGGGCTGATAATTTTGAATGTCTAGGTCTTGGTTTTTATACCATTTTTCACCATGATTTGCTATCCCTGTGGCCTTAGCTACTACATCAGTTGATATAGCGAAAGTAACCCCTGCAATTATTACCTTGTCCTTTTTGAGTTGAGTGGCAAACAATTTGGTCAATGTGGCATGGTATTTGACTCTCTCAACTTGTTCACAAAAAGGAAGACACCCAACCCTTTGAAAACAATGCTTTGATAATGGTGATGACATCATTTCATAAGTGGTAAAGGGCTCATGTCTTATAACCTGGCCTCCCTTATCGTAAGACTTCTCCTCCATTTGATTGTTTGCAAGGGGAAAAACCCTAATGGGAAAAAACGGGGGAAGGGACTCAAGGGAGTGAAGGGATAGGGAATTATGACAAATTATGAGGGACACAAAGGAGTTTTTCAGAGCTCCTTGAAATGAGAAGAGGCAGCGCAGGCAACCGGACAGATACCAAGCCTTGGTAGCCCATGTTGGGGAACCCTCTAGTTTTAAGGAGGTAGATCAGCATCAGGTGTGGGTAGATGCAATGTTGGAAGAGTACAACTCCATCATGATGAATATGTCTGGGAACTGGTTCCTAGGACTCAAGATAGATCAGGTGTGGGTTCGAGATGGATCTAAAAGATCAAATATGTTGCAGATGACAGTGTAGAAAAATATAAAGCCAGGTTCATGGCTAAGGGGTATGCTCAGAAGGATAGGATAAACTATTAAGATACCTTCGCCCCACTATCCAGATATACTTCTATTAGATCCACGATATCCCTTGTTGCGCAGATGGGGTGGGAGATTCACTAGATGGATGTCAAGACTACGTTCTTGAATGGGGTGATAGAAGAAGTATATATCAAACAACCAAAGGGCTTTAAGATGCATGAACAAGAGAATCATGTGTGCAGGCTTAAGAAAGCTTTGTATGGACTTAAGCAATCCCCTAGAGCTTGGTATGGTAGAATTGATGGTTACTTGCAGAAGATGGGATTCATCAAGAGCGACGCAGATCCTAATCTCTACTATCTAAAAGTAGGGAATGAGCCTCTAATACTGGTGTTGTACATAGATGATCTATTCCTGACAAGATCATCTAGACTCATGAAGGACTGCAAGGAGAACGTAGTTGTATAATTCAACATGAAGGACCTAGGCTGATGCATTATTTTCTAGGGTTGGAAGTTTAGCAGCGGAAGGGTGAAATCTTCCTTGGTCAAGGGAGATATGCTACAGAAATCTTGAAGAGATTCAAGATGCAGGACTGTAGACCCATGGCTACTTCAATGATCACCAACTGGAAGAATAATGATATTTCCGAAAATGATGAGGCTTATCCTACCTTGTATAGACATCTCATCGGGTCCCTGATGTCTCTGGTCAACACTAGGCCAGACATCTGTTATGTTGTCAACATCTGTTGTGGAACCAAGGAGGGCACATTGGGCAGCAGCCAGGCATGTTCTCAGATACCTGCAAGGAATAGTTGAGCTTGGATTGAGATACACCCGAGGCAATCACATCAGACTGAGTGGGTTCACTGGTGCAGATTGGGTTGGAAGCCCAGTAGATTGGAAAAGTACCAGTGGTTACTGTTTCAATGTCGGGTCAGGAATAACTTCATGGTGCAGCAGGAAACAAAAATCTGTAGCTATGAGCTTAGCTGAGGCGGAATATATGGCATCAAACACTACTTCATGTGAAGCCATATGGATTTGGAGGCTTCTTGTGAATCTACTCAAAGAAACGATGGAAGCAACCAACATTATATGTGATAATCAAAGTTGCATCAAGCTCTCTGGGAATCCTGTGTTTCATGGTCGGTCGAAGCACATTGACATCAGGTGTCATTTCATCAGAGACTGTGTGCAGCGGGGAGATGTACAGTTGCAGTACACTTCGACAAGAGAACATGTGGCAGACATCCTCACCAAATCTCTGGGAAAGAGAAAGTTTGTCTACTTCAGAGAGAAGATGGGGATGATCAAGAATCCATTTTTGTAGAAGAAGTGGACAAATGTAGAATTGATAGGGAGATACAGTACAGATGAGGCAGTGTCATGGGAAACAATACATAAGGTAGCAACACAGCAGATGAGAGGCATCAACAACGCATAGGGTGCTTCAAAGTCAGATCAATATGCAACAGGAAAATTGTTAGAACACTTTTCTTGCTAAGAGGGAATGTTGATTTTTGTAGCATCGAAAAGTGATCTAAGTCTCAAAATTTGCGAGGAGGCTTGGACATTAGCATTCTAAAGAACACATAAATCATTTGTGGAAATTCCACTCAGTTTATGTTTTATTGAAATAATTGATTATTTTAATTAGGACCCTAAACCTAAACTTAGGGAAATTAAATAATTAATGGGTATTAATAAAACAAAGTGTGAATCTTCTAGAGAACGAATATCAAGTCAAGATTTAATCTTAGCCAATGATTAGACTTCTAATCTGGGTCGTTGATTTGTCAATGAGAATATTATAAAAGAAGACTGGGCCATTTGGAAAACAAGCCGGGCATACACTCAGTAACCCAAGGGAAGTCGATTTTGAAGGAATATAATTCAATTTCAGAGGGAGAGTTATAAGGTAGAGGAAGCCAAGGGCATCAACAGTATCAGGGCTCGAGGGAAGAAGGAAGCAAAAGGGTGGAGAGGCAACATAGAGGAGCAGCGCAGAGGGCTCACGCAGTCTCACATAGGCTCTGTGCAAAGAGACATGCAGGGGTGACGTAGTGAGGGTCAGTGAGTCCCTCAGCTATCAGAAATTCTTCAGAGGTCTAGAGAGAATTTAGCTCAGGTGTTTTCTGAAGAAGTTTCTCAATATTTTTTGCCAGTCTTTCCTTGTAAATAATTTGCTGCTGAAGACTAATATATAAACCCTCATCTACTGCATCAGTTTTCCCACATTGGGTTTTTCCGGGGACAATTGTCTAAAAATAATTGTGTGATTGTGATTGATTTTTGTGCTTACATTTTACTATTCTTTTCTCTATATACTTGGTGATAACTGTAGCAGTGTTTATTTCGAAATTTATTGGAAGGGTTTTGTAAATAACTTTTGTGAAAATAAGTAGGAGAAATAAATCTATAACTATAGTTGAATGTCAAAATTGAAATTTTCACAGTACAGGTTGTGGCATAGGTACAAGTTGTGGTATAGGTACAGGTTGTGGTAGAGATACAGGTATAGGTTGTGGCACAGGTATATGTTGTGGTACAGGTACATGTAAATGTTGTGGCACAGGTACAGGTGGAATGGCTAGCACATAAGAATGTAGAAGAGGTGAGGTCATTCATGGGATTGGCAGGTTATTACCAGAGGTTCATCAGGAAATTCTCACAGATTGCTTACGTTATTACATCATTGCAGAAGAAAGGTAAGAAGTTTGAATGGACAGAGGAGTGTGAGGCCATTTTTTAGTAGCTTAAGCACTTTTTGACACATGCTCTAGTATTAAATATTGTAGATCCAGACAAGGAGTTTGTAGTATGTATATATGTTTGCAAGAAAGGACTTGGTAGGGTTCTTATGTAGGAGGGACAATTAGTATCCTACGAGTCTCAGAAACTGAATGAGCATCATAAAAACTATCCAATACATGATATTGAGTTGGAAGCGATCATTCATGCATTGAAGATGGGGAGACATTATCTTCTGGGGAGACGGTTTGTATTGATGAGTGATCACGTTGGATTGTGGTATTTATTAACCATCCAAATTTGAATGCTAGACAGGCTAGATGGTTGGCTACGATCAGTGAGTTCTACTTTGAGATTAGGTATATTAAAGTTAAATAGAACAAGGTCGTAGATGCTCTTAGCAGGTGGATACAGGTAAATCACATAGCAACTATGAATTCCTATGGGATGGATTTATAGAATAGGATCTTGCAGCCAGGTCAACAGGATCACAGGTATATGGAGATTGTGCACAGGTTGTTGCAGAGTACAGGTACAACTGGTAGTACAGGTATAGGTTGTGGTACAGGTACAGGTACAGGTTGTGGGACAAGTATAGTTTGTGGTACAGGTTATGGTACAAGTACAAGTACATGTACTTGAGTTTCATCAGGAACTTCTCACAGATTGCTTACCCTATTACATCATTGCAAAAGAAAGCTAAGAAGTTTGAATGCACAGAGGAATGTCAGGCTAGTTTTAAGAAACTTAAGTGGTTGTTTACACATGCTCCAGTGTTAAAGATTGCAGATCCAGACAAGGAGTTTCCAGTATGTACGGATGATTGCAAGAAAGGACTTGGAGTTCTTATGCAGGAGGCATAGGTAGTATGCTATGAGTCATGGAAACTAAATGAGCATGAAAAGAACTATCAAACACATGATCTTGAGTTGGTAGTGATCATTAATGAATTGAATATGTGGAGACATTATCTTCTAGGCAGATGGGTTGTATTGGTGAGTTATCACATTAAAATTTGGTATCTATTCGACCAAACTAATTTGAACACTAGACAGGCTAGATGGTTGGCTATGATCAATGAGTTGGACTTTGAGATTAGGTATATTAACGGTAAAGAAAATAGGGTCACAGTTGCTCTTAGGAGGCGGATACAGGTAAATCACATAACAAGTATGAGTTTCTAAGGGATAAATTAACTAGATAGGATCTTGCAGGAAGGTCAACGGATCATAAGTATATAGAGATTGTGCACAGGTATAGGTACAGGTGGTAGTAACAGTACAGGTTGTGGTATAGTTACAGGTTGTGGCACAGGTACAAGTGGAATGGGTAGCCCCTAAAAATGTAGAAGAGGTGAGGTCATTCATGGGATTGGCAGGTTCTTACCGTAGGTTCATCAAGAACTTCTCACAGATTTCTTATCCCATTACATCATTGCAGAAGAAAGGTAAGAAGTTCGAATGGACAGAATAGTGTGAGGCCAATTTTGAGCAACTTAAGCAATTGTTAACACATGCTCCATTATTAAATATTGCAGATCCAAACAAGGATTTTGTAGCATGTACAGATTCTTGCAAGAAAAGACTTGGTGGAGTTCTTATGTAGGAGGGACAGGTAGTGTGTTATGAGTCATTGAAACTGAATGAGCATGAGAAGAACTATCCAACACATTATCTTGAGTTGGCAGCGATCATTCATGCATTGAAGATGTGGAGACATTATCTTCTGGGCATATGGTTTGTATTGATAAGTGATCACGTTGGATTGCGGTATCTATTCGACCAGCCGAATCTGAATGCTAAACAGGCTAGATGGTTGGCTACGATCAGTGATTTTGACTTTGAGATAAGGTATATTAAAGGTAAAGAGAACAGGGTTGTAGATGCTCTTAGCAGGCAGATACAGGTAAATCACATAGCACTTATGAGTTCCTATGGGACGGATTTACAGGATAGGATCTTGTAGGCAGGTCAGCAGGATCACAGTTATATGGAGATTGTGCACAGGTTGTAGCAGAGTACAGGTACAAGTGGTAGTACAGATAGAGGTTGTGGTACAGGTACAGGTTGTGGCACAGTTACAGGTTATGGTATAGGTACAGGTATAGGTTATGGCACAGGTATAGTTTGCGGTACAGGTACAAGTTATGGAACAGGTATAGATTGTGGTATAGGTACATGTGCACAGGACGTGGACTATCGTCTCACTGCAGATGGATTTGTCAGGTTTAGAATAGGTTATATGTGTCGGACAAGAGTGAGCTCAAGAAGGTGATCTTGAGGGAGTTTCATGCGAAACCATATTCAGGTCGCCCAGGTTATCAGAAGACATTGACTGCAGTGAATAAGTTCTATTATTCGCCGAATTCTAATAGAGACGTAGTAGAGTTTGTGGCTAGGTATCTGGATTGTCAACAAGTAAAGGCAGAGTGGAAATGGGAGGTCATTTCTATGGAATTCATTACAGGTTTTCCGAGGACAGTGAGACAACAGGATTCTATAATGGTTGTTGTGGACAGGTTGACGAAGGTAGCGCACTTCATTCCAGTGAAGTCTACTTTCTTAGTGAACGTTGTAGAACAGGTATTCATCAGATATGTGATAGGATAGGTATTCATCAGATATGTGGTAGGATGGACAGGTAGTATGTTGAGTCACGGAAACTGAATGAGCATGAGAAGAAATATCCAACACATGATCTTGACCTGGCAGCGATCATTCATGCATTGAAGATGTGGAGACATTATATTCTGGGCATATGGTTTGTATTGATGAGTGATCACGTTGGATTGCAGTATATGTTCGACCATCCAAATCTAAATGCTAAACAAGCTAGATGGTTGGCTACGATTAGTGAGTCCGACTTTGAGATCAAGTATATTAAAGGTAAAGAGAATAGGGTCGCAGATGCTCTTAGCAGGCAGATATAAGTAAATGACATAGCACCTATGAGTTCCTATGGGATGGATTTACAAGATAGGATCTTGCAGGCAGGTTAGCATAATCACTGGTATATGGAGATTATGCACAGGTTGCAACAAAGTACAGGACAGGTGGTAGTACAGGTACAGGTACAGGTTGTGGCACAGTTACAGGTTATGGTATAGGTTATGGCACAGGTATAGGTTGTGGTACAGGTATAGGTGCATAGGACGTGGACTATTGTCTCACTGCAGATGGATTTGTCAGGTTTAGAATAGGTTATATGTATCAGACAAAAGTGAGCTCAAGAAGGCGATATTGAGGGAGTTTCATGCGAAACCATATTTAGGTCACCCAAGCTATCAGAAGACATTGACCGCAATGAAGAAGTTCTATTATTCACCAAATTATAACAGAGACGTAGCAGAGTTTGTGGCTAGGTATCTGGATTGCCAATAGGTAAAGGCAGAGTTGAAATGGGAGGTCATTTCCATGGAATTCATTACAGGTTTTCCAAGGACAGTGAGACAAAACGATTCTATAATGGTTGTTGTAGAAAGGTTGACGAAGGTAGTGCACTTCATTCCATTGAAGTCTACTTTCTTAGTGAACGATGTAGAACATGTATTCATCAAATATGTGGTCAGATTGCATAGTGTTCCAAAGAATATTGTGTCAGTTAGGGATGCGAGGTTCACTTCCAAGTTTTAGAAAGATCTATTTGCAGAACTAGGTACACAGTTGGCCCTCGGCACATCTTATCATCCACAGACAGATGGACAGACCGAGAGGGCTAATAGGATATTGGAGGACATGTTGAGGATGTATGTGATGCGTTAGCAGCGAAAGTGGGAATTTTATATTCCATGGGTAGAGTTCGCTTACAACAATAGGTATCAGAAATCTTTGAAGATGAGTCTGTTTGAGGCGTTGTATGGGCAGAGTTGCAATACTCCCATCAGTTAAAGTTTTTCAGTTAACAGGGTATTGATTGGACTAGACATGTTGGCAGACATTGAATACGAAATCCAGGCTATAAAGAAGAATTTGAAGGCAGCGCGGGATAGGAAAAAGAGTTATGCATATCAGAACAAGTTCCTCAAGGAGTCTCAGGTTGGGGAATGATGTACTTCTGCATCAAGCCCAAGAAGAGCGCCTTGCGGATAGGATCATGTGCCAACTGGAACCACAGTTTTGTGGACCTTTTAGGATTATTGAGATGATCAGACCAGTAGCCTATTGACTTGCACTGCCTCCGATAGTGGATTTCCATGATGTTTTCCATATATTATTTCTTAAAAGTATTTTAAGTATGTTGATCATGTGATTGACTAGCCTATATTGCAAGTGCAACCAGAAGGAGAATTCCAGCCAGAACTAGAGTGCATTTTGAAAAGAAAAATGCTCATGCTTTGCAATCGAGCAAGTTAAAGTGCAATAGAAGCACTTTGGGCCCGATGAAGCGACATGGGAGATGGATGATTAGATGTGGGATATGTATCCTTCCTTATTTGTTGGTTGAGCGAATGTTTTGGTGTGATGATTGGTATTTGTTTTGGCATATGTTCGGTATATGTTTTGGTATATGTTGGTATGATGTTTTGTGTATGTACATATGTATATGGATGGAAATACCGCCATGATTGGTGTTATAAATATCCAATAAGTGGTATGGGTGTCATGTCATTATAGTTGTCATGTTGGTTTGCTTTTCAACAGGTTGATCATTGTAAATACTGCATCGAGCTATGTTACAAAGTTACATGAGAAGTATATTTGCTTTTTAGTGGCTTTGGTGAGGTATATGTGTTGTTGAACACC
The DNA here is from genome assembly GCA_034641835.2 of Pinus albicaulis. Classification (NCBI taxonomy): domain Eukaryota; kingdom Viridiplantae; phylum Streptophyta; class Pinopsida; order Pinales; family Pinaceae; genus Pinus; species Pinus albicaulis. The sequence continues at coordinate 1,020,262,976 of CM076574.1, forward strand.
AAGGATGATGTCCCCAGAGGGGGAGGGTTCTATAATAACCCTAGTCAAAATAATAACGACAATTATGGGACATGTATTCCAAGCTGAATGTTGGGAAAAACATCCTAGTGCGGGTGTTCATATGGTTTATTATGGCTAAGGGAAATTGGCAACGTCAGTGGCTAAGGATTTGGAAATGAAAAGTGGCATTTATTGGCATTTATTTATGAAAATAATGGAAAATAGGAGAAAAGAGAGGTAAAAGGTCACTAGTTGCATGTGAGAAGGAAAATGAAGGAAAATAATGGAAAATTGAAGAAATTTGAGGTCTCATTAATAAAAAGGCTTATGAGGATCAATTGGTACCTCTTGTCAGTGCATTTTTGGAGCTCTCTCATTATTCTCTCTCTTTCTCATACTTTTTGATACTTAGATTTTTCTTGGAGCACTCTTGGAAAGTGTAGCATACTTGGTGCTTTGGAGAAAGAAGGCAAAGGAAGAGAAGGAAAGCACAAGAGGACATCAGGATCAACATCTACAGCAGGTTCTGAGTGCAGGTACCGAGTTGCATGTATGATTTCCTTACTAGTGTTGGCATGCATGGTATTGCATGCGGTTTCTTGATTATGATCTGTCATTGGCACAAAGGATTTCTTGGATTTACGATGGATTTGCCTAGCCTTGCCATTTCCTGGATAGCCATGGTTATTGTGGGTTTATTTCCATTGATTGTTTTCTGGTTGGTTCTCATGTTTTCTTTAGTTTTGGGTTGAGTTATTAATTCCTAGAGCCTTGGTTGGAAAAATTATCTAGAGCCCAGCAGACAGTTGTTGGGTTGAGTTACTAGTCCTGGAGCCTTGGTTGGACAAATGCTCCAAAGCCCTAGGTGTGTTGAGTTACTAGTCCTGGAGCCTTGGTTGGACAAATGCTCTTGAGCCCGGAAACAACTGGGGTTGAGTTACTACTCTCGGAGCCTTGGTTGGAACAAACACTCTAGAGCCCTGGGCAGCTTAGGTAGAGACCAATCCGTGATGGTTAGCAATGTCCAATCGTGAGGTAGAATCACTAGTTAGTTATGTCCCACCGTGAGGTGGAATCACTGGTTGAGGGTTGAGGTGGGTTAGCCTCTGGAGCCCACAATCATGCTTGGAATATGGCATGGATGTCACTGGCTGAAGTGAAATTTGGCTCAGCCATGTCTATGGTCGAGTTGAACATCGAAGTCCCAAACCTGGTTGCATTTTTATTATGGAAATAAGAGCTATTTTGATGAGTAATTATTCTGGTTATCATGTGGGTTTTATGGTTGATGTCTCCTTCAAATTTATGTGGTTATTATGATGGTTATGAGCATGTATTATATCAGCGGTGATGTATGGCTCTCTCCATGTTTTTACTTGAAAATGGATGGACAATGTATCTATGGTCAAATAGATGGTAATGAAACTAATGATGTATGGGAACAATGATTCTTAGCGATTCTTAGATAAGTATGAGACAACTCATTAATAAAAAGGCTTATGAGGAATAGTTGGTACCATTTGTCAGTGCATTTTTGGAGCTCTCTCATTCTTCTCTCTCTCTCTCATACTCTTGGATACTTAGATTTTTCTTGGAGCACTTTTGGAGAGTGTGGCATACTTGGTGCTTTGGAGCAAGAAGGCAAAGGAAGAGCAGGAAAGTGCATGAGGACATCGGAATCAGCATCTATAGCAAGTTCTGAGTGCAGGTATCGAGTTGCATGTATGATTTCCTCACTAGCTTTGGCATGCATGGTATTGCATGTGGTTTCTTGATTATCATCTGTCATTGGCACATAGGATTTCCTGGATTGACAGTGGATTTGATTAGCCTTGCCATTTCCTCGATAGCCATGGTGATTGTGGGTTTATCTCCATTGATTGTTTTCTGGTTGGTTCTCATGCTGTCTTTAGCTGTGGGTTGAGTTATTAGTTCTTGGAGCCTTGGTTGGACAAATGTTCTACAACTCGACGAACAACTATTGGGTTGAGTTACTAGTCCTGGAACCTTGGTTGGAAAAATGATTTGGAGCCCTAGGTAGGTTGAGCTACTAGTCCTGGAGCCTTGGTTGGACAAATGCTCTGGAGCCCGAAAACAACTAAGGTTGAGTTACTAGTCTTGGAACCTTGGTTGGAACAAACACTTTAGGGCCCTGGGCAGCTTGGGTAGAGACCAATCCATGATGGTTAGCGATGCCCGACCATGAGGTAGAATCGCTGGTTACTAATGTCCGACCGTGAGGTGGAATCAATGGTTGAGGGTTGAGGCAGGTTGGCCTCTGGAGCCCTGGTTTGGTTTTGAATTATGCGTTTGATGAAGTCCCACATTCATGCTTGGAATATGGCACGGGGGTGACTAGCTAAAGTGATATATGGGTCAGCTATGTCTATGGTCGGGTGGAACATGCAAGTCCAAAACCTAGTTTCATTTTTCTTATGGCAATAAGAGTTATTTTGATGAGTAATTATTCTAGTTATCATTTGGATTTTATGGTTAATGTCTAATTCAAATTTTTGTGGTTATTATGTTGGTTATGAGCATGTATTATATCAATGGTGATGTATGATTCTCTCAATATTTTTACTTGAAAATGAATGGACAATGTATCTATGGCCATATAGATGGTAATGCAGCTAATGATGTATGGGAACAATGCTTCTTAGCAATTCTCAGACAAGTATGAGATCCCTATGCTCATATTTTTTGTATACACCAGTAGTTTACATGTTTGTGATATGTTTGACGAAATGATTGTCATGGCTAGAGGAGTGTGAGGCCAGTTTTGCGCAGCTTAAGCAGTTGTTGACACATGCTCCAGTGTTAAAGATTGCAAATCCAAACACGGAGTTTGTAGTATGTACAGATGCATGCAAGAAAGGACTTCATGGATCTCTTATGCAGGAGGGACAGGTAGTATGCTATGAGTCACGAAAACTAAATGAGCATGAGAAGAACTATCCAACACATGATCTTGAGTTGGAAATGATCATTCATGCATTGAAGATATGGATACATTATCTTATGGGCAAATAGTTTGTATTGATGAGTGATCGTTGAATTGCTGTATCTATTCCACCAGCCGAATCTTAATGCTAGACAAGCTAGATGGTTGGCTACGATCAGTGATTCGACTTCGAGATCAGGTATATTAAAGGTAAAGAGAACAGGGTGGCAGATGCTCTTAGAATGCAAATACAGGTGAATCACATAGCGACTATGAGTTCCTACAGGATGGATTTACAGGATAGGATCTTGCAGGCCAGTCAGCAGAATCACAGGTATATGGAGATTGTGCACAGGTTGCAGGAGAGTACAGGTACAAGATGTAGTACAGGTATAGGTTGTGGTACAAGTACAGGTATAACTTGTGGCACAGGTACGACTTTTTGTACAGGTACAACTTTTTGTCCAGGTATAGGTTAATGCAGTAGTACATATCTCTAATGACAAAGGTAAGGAAGTTAAGTATGCGGATGTTCTGAGCAGGTATCCAGTTCTACAGGAGTTTCAGGATGTATATCATCTTCGAGATCAGGTATACTAAAGTTAAGGAGAACAGGGTCACAGATGCTCTTAGCAGGGAGATATAGGGAAATCACATAGCATGTATGAGTTCCTATGGGACATATTTACAGGATAGGATCTTGCAGGTAGGTCAACAGGATCACAGATATATGGAGATTATGCATAGGTTGCAGCAGAGTACAGGTATAGGTGGTACAAGTACAGATATAGGTTTTTTCACAGGTAGAGGTTGTGGTACAGGTATAGGTACAGGTTGTGGCACAGGTACATGTAGTACAGGCAGAGGTACAAGTTGAGTACAGGTACAGGTGGTACAGGTACAGATACAGGATTTGGCACAGGTAAAAGTTGTGGTATAGGTATAGGTACATGTTGTGGCACAGGTACACGTGGTACAGGCAGAGGTACAGGTTGTGGCACAGGTACAGGTACATGTTATGGTAAAGGTATAGGTACATGTACAGGTGCAGGTGTACAGGACGTGGAGTATTGTCTCAAGGCAGATGGATTGGGCAAGTTTAGAGACAGGATATATGTGTCAGATGACAGTGAGCTCAAGAAGGTGATCTTGAGGGAGTTTCATGCGAAACCATATTCAGGTCACCCAAGCTATCAAAATACATTGATTGCAATGAAGAAGTTCTATTATTGGAGGAATTTAAAGAGAGACGTAGAAGAGCTTGTGGCTAGGTGTCCGGATTGTCAAGAGGTAAAGTCAAAGTGGAAAAATAAGGTCATTTCCATGGACTTCATTACAGGTATGCCGAGGACAGTGAGATGACGTGATTCTATAATGGTTGTTGTGGACAAGTTGACGAAGGTAGCGCACTTCATTCCAGTGAAGTCTGCATTCTTAGCAAACGATGTAGCAAAAGTCTTCATCAGAGATGTATTTAGATTACATGGTGTTCCAAAGAATATTGTGTCAAACAGGGATGTGAAGTTCACTTCCAAGTTTTGGAAGAAGTTATTTGTAGGATTAGGTACAAAGTTGACCGTCAGCACAATTTATCATTCGCAAACAGATGGACAAACCGAGAGGGTCAACAAGATATTGGAGGACATGTTGAGGATGTATGTGATGCATCAATAGTGAAAGTGAGAAGAGTATATTCCACTGGTAGAGTTCACTTCCAACAATGGGTATCAAGAATCTTTGAGGATGAGTCTGTTTGAGGCATTGTATGGGCGAAGTTGCAATACTCCCATCAGTTGGAGTGATCTGGTTAACAATGTATTGATTGGACCAGACATGTTGGCAGACATGGAACAGGAAATGAAGGTTATAAAGAAGAATTTGAAGGAAGCACATGATAGGAAGAAGAGTTATACAGATTGGAACAGGTTGTTCAAGAAGTTTCATGTTAGGGAACATGTGTACTTGTCTATCAAGCCCAATAAGAGCTCCTTGTGGATTGGATCATGTTCCAAGATGGCACGACGGTTTTGTGGACCTTTCACAATTATTGAGAGGATCGGACTAGTAGCCTCTCGACTTTCACTGCCCCCGACAATGAAATTCCATGATGTTTTCAATATATCATTTCTTAAAAGGTATGTTAAAGATGTTGATCATGTGATTGACTGGTCTATGTTGCAGGTGGAACCAGAAGGAGAATTCCAGCTAGAACTGGAGTGCATTTTGCAAAGAAAAATGCTTGTGCTCCATAATCGAGCAACCGAGGAAGTTAAAGTGCAATGGAAGCACTTTGGGCCCGATGAAGCTACATGGGAGATGGCTGATCAAATGCAGGCTATGCATCCTTCCTTATTCTTTGGTTGAGCAAATATTTTGGTGTGATGTTTGGTATTTGTTTTGGCATATGTTTGGTAATGTTTTGGAATATGTTGGTATCATTTTTTGTGTATGTACATATGTATATGAATTTAAATACCGCCATGAGCTGTGTTATAAGTCTCCAATAAGTGATATGGGTGTCATGTCATTGTAGTTGTCATGTTGGTTTGTTTTTCAGCGGGTTAATCATTGTAAATACTCCATTGATCTATGTTATAAAGCTTCATGAGCAGTATGTTTGCCTTTCAACATCTTTGTTGAGGTATATGTGTTGTTGAACACCGACTACGATGTCTCCCAAGAGACAGGGTTCTGTAACAACCCCGGTGAAAATTCCGTGTAATAAAAGTTAATAAAGGTAAAATAATAACCATGATTATGGGACATGTATTCCAAGTTGAATGTTGGGCAAAACATCCCAGTGTGGATGTTCATAGTTTTTGTTATGGATAATGGAAATTGACAAAGGCAATGGATAAGGCTTTGGAAAGGCAAAGTGGCATTTATTTATGAAAATAATGGAAAATAGGAGAAAATAGAGGTGAAAGGTCATAGGTTGTATGTAAGGAGGAAAATGAAGGAGAATAATGGAAAATTGAAGAAATTAGAAGCCTCATTAATAAAAAGGCTTACGAGGAATAGTTGGTACCATTTGTCAGTGCATTTTTGGAGCTCTCTCATTATTCTCTCTCTCCCATACTCTTGGATACTTATATTTTTCTTGGAGCACTTTTGGAGAGTGTGGCATACTTGGTGCTTTGGAGCAAGAAGGCAAAGGAAGAGCAGGAAAGTGCATCAGGACATCATAATTAGCATCTATAGCAGGTTCTGAGTAAAGGTATCGAGTTGCATGTATGATTTCCTCACTAGCTTTGGCATGCATGGTATTGCATGTGGTTTCTTGATTATGATCTGTCATTGGCACATAGGATTTCCTGCATTGATAGTGGATTTGCCTAGCCTTGCCATTCCCTGCATAGCCATGGTGATTGTGGGTTTATCTCCATTGATTGTTTTCTAGTTGGTTCTCATGTTATATTTAGCTATGGGTTGAGTTATTAGTTCCTGGAGCCTTGGGTGGACAAATTCTCTGCAACCAGACGAACAATTATTGGGTTGTGTTACTAGTCCTGGATCCTTGGTTGGAAAAACGCTTTGGAGCCCTAGGTAGGTTGAGTTACTAGTCCTGGAGCCTTGGTTGGAACAAACAAATACGGATGAGGAAGGGTGGGTAGAGACCAATCATGGTGGTTGGGTATTTAGACCATGGTGGAATCACTAGTTGAGGGTTGAGGCGGGTTGGCTTCTGGAGCCTTGGTTTGATTTTGAATTGTGCGTTTAATGAAGTCCCACATTCATGCTTGGAATATGGCATGGGGGTGACTGGCTGAAGTGATAAATGGGTCAGCTATGTCTATGGTCGGGTGGAACGTGGAAGTCCCAAACCCAGTTTCATTTTCCTTATGGCAATAAGAGTTATTTTGATGAGTAATTATTCTAGTTATCATTTGGGTTTTATGGTTGATGTCTACTTTAGATTTCTGTGGTTGTTATGCTGGTTATGAGCATGTATTATATCAACGGTGATGTATGATTCTCTCCATGTTTTTACTTGAAAATGAATGGAAAATGTATCTATGGTCATATAGATGATAATGCAGCTAATTATGTATGGGAACAATGCTTCTTAGCGATTCTCAGATAAGTATTAGACCGCTATGCTCAGATTTTTTGTATACATCTGTGGTTTACATGTTTGTGATATGATTAACGAAATGCTTGTCATGGCTAAAGGAGTGCGAGGCCAGTTTTGAGCAGCTTAAGCAGTTGTTGACACATGCTCCAGTGTTAAAGATTGCAGATCCAAACACAGAGTTTGTAGTATGTACAGATGCTTGCAAGAAAGGACTTGATGGATTTCTTGTGCAGGAGGGACAGGTAGTACGCTATGAGTCACAAAAACTGAATGAGCATGAGAATAACTATCCAACACATGATCTTGAGTTGGAAACGATCATTCATGCATTGCACATATGGAGACATTATCTTATGGGAAAATAGTTTGTATTGATGAGTGATCGTTGGATTGCTGTATCTATTCAACCAGCTGAATCTTAATGCTAGACAAGCTAGATGGTTGGCTACGATCACTGAATTCGACTTCGAGGATAGGTATATTAAAGGTAAACGGAACAGGGTCGCAGATTCTCTTAGCACGCAAATACAGGTGAATCACATAGCAGCAATGAGATCCTACGGGATGGATTTATAGGATAGGTTCTTGCAGGCCGGTCAGCAGAATCATAGGTATATGGAGATTGTGCACAGGTTGCAGGAGAGTACAGGTACAAGATGTAGTAGAGGTATAGGTTTTCGTACAAGTACAGGTACAACTTGTGGCACAGGTACAACTTTTTGTACAGGTATAGGTTAATGCAGTAGTACATATCTGTAGTGACAAAGGTAAGGAAGTTAAGTATGCAGATGTTCTGAGCAGGTATCCAGTTTTACAGCAGTTTCAGGATGTATATCGACTTCGAGATCAGGTATACTAAAGGTAAAGAGAACAGGGTCGCAGATGCTCTTAGTAGGCAGATACAAGGAATTCACATAGCAGGAATGAGTTCTTATGGGACAGATTTACAGGATAAGATCTTGTAGGCAAGTAACGTGGATCATAGGTATATGGAGATTATGCATAGGTTGCAGCAGAGTACAAGTACAGGTGGTACAGGTATAAGTTGTGGTACAAGTACAGATATAGGTTTTGGCACAGGTACAACTTGTGGTATAGGTATAAGTGCTGGTTGTGGCACAGGTACATTTGGTATAGGTATAGGTGTAGGTTGTGGCACAGGTACATGTTATGTTACAGGTACAAGTATAGGTTATGGTACAGGTACATGTACAGGTGTAGGTGTACAAGACGTGGAGTATTGTCTCAAGGCAGATGGATTGGTCAGGCTTAGAGACAGGATATATGTGTCAGACGACGGTGAGCTCAAGAAGGTGATCTTGAGGGAGTTTCATGCGAAACCATATTCAGGTCACCCAAGGTATCAAAAGACATTGACTGTAGTGAAGAAGTTCTATTATTGGAGGAATTTAAAAAGGGACGTAGAAGAGCTTGTGGCTAGGTGTCTAGATTGTAAAGAGGTAAAGGTGTCTAGATTGTAAAGAGGTAAAGGCAGAGTGGAAATGGGAGTTAATTTCCATGGACTTCATTACAGGTGTGCCAAGGATAGTGAGACGACATGATTCTATAATTTTTGTTGTGGAAAGGTTGAAGAAGGTAGCGCACTTCATTCCAGTGAATTCTGCATTCTTAGCGAACGATGTAGCACAAGTCTTCATCAGAGATGTAGTCAGATTACATGGTGTTCCAAAGAATATTGTGTCAAACAGGGATGTGAAGTTCACTTCCAAGTTTTGGAAGGAGCTATTTGTAGGATTAGGTACAAATTTGACCTTCAGCACAATTTATCATCCGCAAACAGATGGACAAACCAAAAGGGTCAACATGATATTGGAGGACATGTTGAGGATGTATGTGATGCATCAGTAGTGAAAGTGAGAAGAGTATATTCCACTGGTAGAGTTCACTTCCAACAATGGGTATTAAGAATCTTTGAGGATGAGTTCGTTTGAGGTGTTCTATGGGCGAAGTTGCAATACTCCCATTAGTTGGAGTGATCATGTTAACAGGGTATTGATTGGACCAGACATGTTTGCAAACATGGAACAAGAAATGCAGGTTATAAAGAAGAATTTGAAGGCAGCACATGATAGGTAAAAGAGTTATGCAGATCGGAACAGGTTGTTCAAGGAGTTTCAGGTTATCGAATAGTTGTACTTGCATATCAAGCCCAAGAAGCGCTCCTTGCGGATTGGATCATGTTCCAAGATGGCATGACGGTTTTGTGGACCTTTCACGATTATTGAGAGGACCGGACCAGTAGCCTCTCGACCTTCATTGCCCTTGACAGTGAAATTCCATGATGTTTTCAATATATCATTACTTAAAAAGTATGTTAAAGATGTTGATCATGTGATTGACAGGTCTATGTTGCAGGTGGAACCAGAAGGAGAATTCCAGCTAGAACCAGAGTGCATTTTGCAAAGAAAAATGCTCATGCTCCAGAATCGAGCAACCGAGCAAGTGAAATGGAAGCACTTTGGGCCCTATGAAGCTACATGGGAGATGGTTGATCAGATGCAGGCTATGTATCCTTCTTTATTCATTGGTTGAGCAAATATTTTTGTGTGATGTTTGGTATTTGTTTTGGCATATGTTCGGTTTATGTTTTGGTATATGTTGGTATGATTTTTTGTGTATGTACATATGTATATGGATGTAAATACTGCCATGAGCGGCAATATAAATCTTCAATAAGCGATATGGTTGTCATGTCGTTTTATTTGTCATGTTGCTATGTTGTCATGTTGGTTTGCTTTTCAGTAGGTTAATCATTGTAAATACTCCATCGAGCTATGTTATAAAGTTTCATGAGCAGTATGTTTCCCTTTTGGCATCTTTTCTGAGGTATATGTGTTGTTGAACACCGACTACGATGTCTCCCAAGAGACATGGTTCTGTAACAACCCCGGTGAAAATTCCATGTAATAAAAGTTAATAAAGGTAAAATAATAACCATGATTCTGGGACATGTATTCCAAGCTTAATGTTGGGCAAAACATCCTTGTGTGGATGTTCATATTGTTTGTTATGGCTAATGAAAATTGGTAAAGGAAATGGATAAGGCTTTGGAAAGGCAAAGTGGCATTTATTGGCATTTATTTATGAAAATAATGGAAAATAGGAGAAAATGGAGGTGAAAGGTCACAGGTTGTATGTGAGGAGGAAAATGAAGGAAAAGAATGGAGAATTGAAGAAATTAGAAGCGTAATTAATAAAAAGGATTATGAGGAATAGTTGGTACCATTTGTCAGTGCATTTTTGGAGCTCTCTCATTATTCTCTATCTCTATGATACTCTTGGATACTTAGATTTTCCTTGGAGCACTTTTGGAGAGTGTGGCATACGTGGTGCTTTGGAGCAAGAAGGAAAAGGAAGAGCAGGAAAGTGCATGAGTACATCGGAATCAGCAACTACAACAGTTTATGAGTGCAGGTATCGAGTTGCCTGTATGATTTCCTCACTAGATTTGGCATGCATGGTATTGCATGTGGTTTCTTGATTATGATTTGTCATTGGCACATAGGATTTCTTGGATTGACAGTGGGTTTGCCTAGCCTTGCCATTTCTTGGATAGCCATGGTGATTGTGGGTTTATCTCCATTGATTGTTTTCTGGTTGGTTCTCATGTTTTCTTTAGCTATGGGTTGAGTTATTAGTTCCTAGAGCCTTGGTTGGACAAATGCTCTATAGCTCGACGAACAACTATTGGGTTGAGTTACTAGTCCTGGATCCTTGGTTGGAAAAACGCTTTGGAGCCCTAGGTAGGTTGAGTTACGAGTCCTGGAGCCTTGTATAGACAAATGCTCTGGAGCCTGAAAACAACTAGGGTTGAGTTACTAGTCCTGGTGCCTTGGTTGGAACAAACACTCTGGAGCCCTGGGCAGCTTGGGTAGAGACCAATCCATGATGGTTAGCGATGTCCGACCATGAGGTAGAATCGCTGGTCACTGATGTCCGACCGTGAGGTGGAGTCACTGGTTGAGGGTTGAGGTAGGTTGGCCTCTGGAGCCCTGATTTGGTTTTGAATTATGCATTTGATGAAGTCCCACATTCATGCTTGGAATATGGCATGGGGGTGAATGGCTGAAGTGATATATGGGTGAGCTATGTCTATGGTCGGGTGGAACTTGGAAATCCCAAACCCAGTGTCATTTTGCTTATGGCAATAAGAGTTATTTTGATGAGTAATTATTCTAGTTATCATTTGGATTTTATGGTTGATGTCTACTTCAGATTTTTGTGGTTATTATGCTGGTTATGAGCATGTATTATATCAACGGTGATGTATGATTCTCTCCATGTTTTTACTTGAAAATGAATGGCCAATGTATCTATGGTCATATAGATGGTAATGCAGCTAATGATGTATGGGAACAATGCTTCTTAGCGATTCTCGGATAAGTATGAGGCCCCTATGCTCAGATTTTTTGTATACACTCTTAGTTTACATGTTTGTGATATGTTTGACGAAATACTTGCCATGGCTAGAGGAGTGTGAGGCCATTTTGAGCAGCCTAAGTAGTTCTTGACACATGCTCTAGTGTTAAAGATCCAAATCCAAACACAGAGTTTGTAGTATCTACAAATGCTTGAAAGAAAGGACTTGATGGATTTCTTATGCAGGAGGGACAGGTAGTATCCTATGAGTCACGGAAACTGAATGAGCATGAGAAGAACTATCGAACACATGATCATGAATTGGAAACGATCATTCATGCATTGAAGATATGGAGACATTATCTTATGGGCAAATATTTTGTATTGATGAGTGATCGTTGGATTGCTGTATCTATTCAACCAGCCGAATCTTAATGCTAGACAAGCTAGATGGTTGGCTATGATCAGTGAATTCGACTTCGAGATCAGGTATTTTAAAGGTAAAGATAACGGGGTCGCAGTTAGCACGCAAATATAGGTGAATCACATAGCAGCTATGAGTTCCTACGGGATGGCTTTACAGGATAGGATCTTGCAGGCCGGTCAGCAGAACCACAGGTATATGGAGATTGTGCACAGGTTGCGGGAGAGTACAGGTACAAGATGTAGTGTAGGTATAGGCTATGGTAGAAGTACAAGTACAACTTGTGGCAATGTGTGCAACTTTTTGTACAAAATAAAGTACGTAGTACATATCTCAAAGACAAAGGTAAGGAAGTTAAAGTATGCAGATAGTTCTGGACTGTATCCTACTTGGCCAGCTTTCGGTGGATGTATATCGACTTCGAGATCGTGTACTAAAGGTAAAGAGAACAAAATATAGATGCTCTTAGCAAGAAGATACAAATGGGAAATCACATAGCAAGTGCATGGAGTCTCATGGGATGATTTACAGATAGGATCTTGCAAAGTGTGTCAACATGATCACAGTATATGGAGATTATGCATGTGCTGCAGAAGTAGTACAGATACAAGTGGCACAGTACAACATGATTTTGCACAAAATGTGCTTGTGGTAGAGGTATAGGTACAAGTTGTGGCACAAAGTGTCTTTGGTACAGTACAACTATAGGTTGTGGGCCGTGGGTACGTAATAAAGGTTATGTTAGAGTTCGTGTACAAGTTGTGGTATTATGTTATGGTATAGGTATTGTACATGTACAAAAAGGTACAAAGACGTCGAGTCACACTGGCAAAGGACAATACATCTATATACCCGTGATCATGTTGACCGCCAGCAAGATCCTATCTTGTAAATCAGTCTCCATTGAACTTGTACCCGCAGGATTTCCCCGTATCTCCACAGCATTCCAAGGAGGACAATGGCATTGACATCATTGACATTGGACTAGATGCAGATGTTGGCAGAGATGGAACAACAAATGCAGGTTATGAAGAAGAATTTGAAGGCAGCACATGATAGGCAGAAGAGTTATGCAGATCAAAACAGGTTGTTCAAGGAGTTTTAGGTTAGGGAATAGATATACTTGCGTATCAAGCCCAAGAAGAGCTCCTTGTCGATTGGATCATGTTCCAAGATGGCACGACGGTTTTGTGGACCTTTCACGATTATTGAGAGAATCGGACTGGTAGCCTCTTGACTTTCACTACCCCCGATAGTGAAATTCCACGATATTTTCAATATATCATTGCTTAAAAAGTATTTTAAATATGTTGATCATTTGGTTGACTGGTCTATGTTGTAGGTGGAATCGGAAGGAAAATTCCAGCCAGAACCGAAGTGCATTTTGCCAAGAATAACGCTCATGCTCCGGAATCGAGCAACTGAGCAAGTTAAAGTGCAATGGAAGTACTTTGGGCCGGATGAAGCTACATGGGAGATGGCCGATTAGATGAAGGCTATGTATCCTTCTTTATTCATTGGTTGAGCAAAACTATTGATGTGATGTTTGGTATTTGATTTGGAATATGTTTTGTATATTTTCTGGTATATGTTGGTATGATTTTTTGGGTATGTACATATGTATATGGATAATACCGCCATGAGCTGTGTTATAAATCTCCAATAAGCGATATGGGTGTCATGTCATTGTAGTTGTCATGTTGCTATGTTGTAATGTTGGTTTGATTTTCAGCGGGTTAATCATTGTAAATACTCCATCGAGCTATGTTTGCTATAAAGCTTCATGAGCAGTATGTTTGCCTTTCAGCGTCTTTGCTGAGGTATATGTGTTGTTGAACACTGACTACGATGTCTCCCAAGAGACAGAGTTCTATAACAACCCCGGTGGTAATTCCATGTAATAAAAGTTAATAAAGGTAAAATAATAACCATGATTATGGGACATGTATTCCAAGCTGAATGTTGGGAAAAACATCCTAGTGTGTATGTTCATATTGTTTGTTATGGCTAATGGAAATTGGCAAAGGCAATGGATAAGGCTTTGGAAAGGAAAAGTGGCATTTATTGGCATTTAGTTATGAAAATAATGGAAAATAGGAGAAAATGGAGGTGAAAGGTCACAGGTTGTATGTGAGGAGGAAAATGAAAGAAAATAATGGAAAATTGAAGAAATTAGAAGCCTCATTAATAAAAAGACTTATGAGGAATAGTTTGTACCATTTGTCAGTGCATTTTTGGAGCTCTCTCATTATTCTCTCTCTCTCTCATACTCTTGGATACTTAGATTTTTCTTGGAGCACTTTTGGAGAGTGTGGCATACTTGGTGCTTTGGAGCAAGAAGGCAAAGGAAGAGCAGGAAAGTGCATGAGGACATCGAAATCAACATCTATAGTAGGTTCAAAGTGCAAGTATCGAGTTGCATGTATGATTTCCTCACTAGCTTTGGCATGCATGGTATTGCATGTGGTTTCTTGATTATGATCTGTCATTGGCACAAAGGATTTCCTGGATTGATAGTGGATTTTCCTAGCCTAGCCATTTCCTAGATATCCCTGGTGATTGTTGGTTTATCTCCATTGATTGTTTTAATGTTGGTTCTCATGTTGTCTTTATTTGTGGGTTGAATTATTAGTTCCTGGAGCCTTGGTTGGACAAATGCTTTGCAGCCCGACAAACAATTGTTGGGTTGAGTCACTAGTCCTCTTGGATCCTTGGTTGGAAAAGCACTTTGGAGCCCTAGGTAGGTTGAGTTACTAGTCTTGGAGCCTTGGTTGGACAAATGCTCTGGAGCCCGAAAACAACTAGGGTTGAGTTACTAGTCCTGGTGCTTTGGTTGGAACAAACACTCTGGAGCCCTGGGCAGCTTGGGTAGAGACCAATCCATGATGGTTAGCGATGTCTGACCATGAGGTGGAATCACTATTAATGATGTCCGACCTTGAGGTGGAATCACTAGTTGAGGGTTGAGGCGGGTTGGCCTCTGGAGCCCTGGTATGGTTTTGAATTATGTGTTTGATGAAGTCCGACATTCATGCTTGGAATATGGCATGGGGGTGACTGGCTGAAGTGATATATGGGTCAGATAAGTCTATGGTTGGGTGGAACATGGAAGTCCCAAACCCAGTTTCATTTTTCTTATGGAAATAACAGTTATTTTGATGAGTAATTATTCTAGTTATCATTTGGATTTTATGGTTGATGTCTACTTCAGATTTCTGTGGTTATTATGCTGGTTACGAGCATGTATTATATCAATGGTGATGTATGATTCTCTCCATGTTTTTACTTGAAAATGAATGGACAATGTATCTATGGTCATATAGATGGTAATGCAGCTAATGATGTATGGGAAAAATGCTTCTTAGCGATTCTTAGATAAGTATGAGACCCCTATGCTCAGATTTTTTGTATACACCTGTAGTTTACATGTTTGTGATATGTTTGACGAAATGTTTGTCATGGTTAGCAGGGTTATGGTTGAATCCTTGAAGATATGTTTGCTTCTACATCATTTTCCTGTTGTTATTTATCATGTCTGAACTTTTCATGAAGTTATTGGCAGTGGCCTGGGTTCTAGGCGTAGAAAAGTGGCTCAAATCGCAAGGATGCAGGCATAACACTGAGGATTTGGGTCTCTGGAAATTGGCATGCTATGTTATGCCTACGTCTAAAGCCTTCTGGTCGCTGGCTTACAAGCGTGTGCCTACATCTATGGCTTAAAGAGTTAAAAAATCCAGTGTGACCCAGGTGTAAGAGGCTTGAAAGGTTGGGTTGGCTCCTGGGGGTATTAATGTTGATGTTCAAGGTTTATGTAATGTGTTTACATTGATTCTACTTCCTTAAGGTCACTTAGGAGTTTGAATCTCATAATTGTGGCCTCTCGTCGCATGTTTACCCCGGTTGGTTGGTTACTTGGGTAGATGTGGGATGAGGGTGTTATAGAGTGGTATCAAAGCATGGTTCAACTCTCAAACTGGATGGGTGGTTTGTTTATCATGCATTTATGTTGGTTGCATGTGTGTTTAGTATGCTTATGGTCTATGTGTGTTTGTTTCATGTGCATGGTGTTGGTCATGGCTACAGTGATGTCGCCATGAGGAATTCGTTGGTGTCGTCGTGACATGTGTCGTCATGTGTGTATGACTCCTTATGTAATGTTCATGCTTATGTATTGCCCGTGCATGCTTGCTTACATGTTGTACTTGGATTTCTTGTTTATACTAGGCCACATATTAGTCATGCTTGTGTGTTGATCATTGCTAATTTTGGACAACTAGGTCCAAACTCCATGTTGTGATGCTCAAATGAAGATGCCAATATTTTTATTGGATTCCTCTTTCGGAGAGGTGCAAGATCGATCTATAGATCATCTTGATCCAATGAGCAGAACATTTATTTTGAATTTATTCAAAATATGTGTAGGTCGGCCTGAAATTAAATGTAGGTTTGAAGCCCCAGCAGTTGTGTCACACACCCTCATTGATGGATATAAATAAGTCAACGTTGGAGGTCATTTTCCACTCATCCATCACATCACATTCTCTCCTCATTTGATTGTTTAGATCATTTGTTGGAATCTCTTCTTCTCGCATGTGGGAAAACGCAGCAAGAAGATTTTCGTTTTTCGACCTAGGGTTTTTCAGCATGGAGTTGACCAGCATTGACTTTGGTCAATGCTTGGTCAAACTGACCCAAATATTGGCCAAAATTCCGATTTCTGCAATCCGCTTTTTCTGGCACAGAAATCGAGGTTGACCATTGACTTTGACTTGGCTTCGTTGACTTTTTGCTACGATTGTTTTGCGTTGACCGTTGACTAGGACAACATTGACTTTCATTGACTTTGGGTTGATTGATATTGCTGTCCGAGAGGGTTGTGTGACACTTATGGTTGGCTGACTGTATTGAGACTTTGTTGGTTGAAGCATCCCGTTGACCGCCGTAATGGACCAACACACATATATTTTTGGCTTGTTTTCTGTCGATCTACTAGTATGTTCTATCAACATTTTACTTTCTTGTTTATGTGATTGCTGGTTGATATTGGGGATAAAAAGTAAAGTTGTGTCAAGCATAGAACATCTACAAAAATTTACATGGTGTCAGAGCTGAGGTGAAGACAAAGCCCAAGTTTGTAGCAATCACCGAAGAAGAGCATGGGTACCTCAAACTACAAAGGCTTTAAAGCTGATGACAAATTGACTGGGAAGGAAGACTTCCATGCTTGGAAGATGACATTGGATCTTATGTTGGAAGACCAAGATGTCATGGACTATGTGCAGCATAAAATCCAAGAGCCTCCATCATCTGCACCTGCTCCCACCAAGTCAAAGTATAAGAAGGGGGAAATCCAAGCGAAGATGATGATCAAGGACTGAATTCATAAGAGCTTTGTTGCCTACATCTCTGAGCTGGGCACATCCAAGGAGATGTATGATAAGTTGGTCAACATGTTCAAGGCCAACAATGCAAATCAAGTCCTATTCTTTAAAAATCAACTGAAGAATTTGAAGAAAGGCAAGGATGAATCCGTTCAATCCTATTTTCTGAAGTTGATCGAAACCAGAAATAATATTTTGGCTATTGGGGAGACAATAGCTGATCGAGAGATGGTTCTCACCGCGCTTGGAGGTATTCAACACTACCATTTTCAATAACAATGTGATACCTGATTTTGACGAAGTACTATCGAGATGCATACAAGAAGAGACAAGGATGAAGGAATATGAAAATGAAGGAAATGTTGCCTTCACTGCTCGTGCTAAGAAGAAGAACTTTGGTGGTTTGAGGAACAAAGGAAGAGCAGGGGCCCAAGGGAAGAAAGGAAAAGGTTACACATGTCACAAGACCGGCCACTATGCTAGAGAATGCCCTTTCAAGAATGATTCTCTTGAGGATGATGACAATGACAACAACAACAATCGAAGGAATGGCAATCAAAGGAATAACAGATTCAAAGGAAAAAAGATGACTCCCTATGGCGAAAATGTGCAACTTTACAAAAGGTCGAGAAATTCCAGGTATGAGAAATCAAATGTTGTTTGTAATGAATAAAATAATATAAATAATGATTAATTAGTTAATTAGTAATTAGGTTGAAAGGGCATGTCTGATGAGACATGACCTTTTGTGAAGAGGCACCTGCTTAGGTATATAAGTAGGCCACATTTGTAATTATCAATCATCTCATATCTCATTCTTCATACTATCTAATATAATACTTGTATCCTCATGGATATTTTCATATTCCAAGTGTTCTGGAGTATTTAACTTGAGAAGGAACTTTGTTCGCTTCATTTGGTATCAGAGAGTTTGATTTTTTGGCCGCTCACGCTGCACAGAGCCACGCTTTGCGATCTAGGTCCTTGACCATAAAAATCGTCAACTTTGTTGCCGTCGTGACTAAAGCATTCGCTACAAATATTGGAGTTTCTCTGTTTTTGATTTTGTCAGAGGCCTTTGGCCATAATAAAAATTAAAAAAAAAGGAAGAAATATATATATATATATATATTAATAATAAATAAATAAAAGAGAGAAGGAAATTTTAAAAAAAAGGGAGTATTATAAGGAATTATTAAGACAATTAATATTAAGGAAAAGTAAGATTTAAAAAAATTAACTATTCTGAAAGTCAAACATCTTCTTAGTAATTAAAGAAGGTTTCATAAAAAGAAATCAAGGAAGTAATTTCAAAAAAACAAAAGGAAAAATATTATCAAGGATTTCTTAAAATATTAAGGAATCATTATAAAAGTTGAAGGTATATGAAAGGAAAAAGAGGTTATTAAAGGTTTAAGTACTGGAAAAGTGGAAAAGGAGATGGCATAAACAAGATAAGGGAAAATAAAACCAAAAAAGTTCCCTATCAACATCCAAATCATGGGAGCAGACAACTCGACCAAGCTATGTATTCAGAACAGAAACAACAAGCTGATATTCCGAAGAATAATGTCGGTGCAATCCACTCATCTGATAATAAGTCGTCACAAGTTTCCAGTCATCGCAATATTCCACAAAAGATTGATTTAGGATGGTCCGATCCATTCTTAGTGTGATGGTTTTGTTTGTCACTTAGAGTATCATATCAACTTGTATCGAAAAGAATGACTGCCCTAAGACAAGAAGACATTCGTAGCAGGAAAGTAAATCAAGGCCTTTCATCAACAAGCTTTGAGGACAACTTTTTGAGGAGGAAGGCAATGTAATGAATAAAATAATATAAATAATGATTAATTAGTTAATTAGTAATTAGGTTGAAAGGGCATGTCTTATGAGACATGAAATTTCGTGAAGAGGCACCTGCCTAGGTATATAAGTAGGCCTCATTTGTAATTATCAATCATCTCATATCTCATTCTTCATACTATCTAATATAATATTTATATCCTCATGGATATTTTCATATTCCAAGTGTTCTGGAGTATTTAACTTGAGAAGGAACTTTGTTCGCTTCATTGTTGATGATAAAAGAAATGAATTCATTCTTGTATCTGCCCTCTCTGCTGCATCTCCACCCGACACTATGGATGTCTGGTTGATAGATAGTGGTGCCTTAAGACACATCACCAGGTTCAAGGAAGCACTTTCTGACATGGTTGAGAAGGATGTTAATCTGAAAATTATCCTTGGAGATAATGCCACATATCCCGTGAAAGGGACAGGGATTGTGACCCTCCACTTGTCTCAAGGTAAAATCCTTCGCTTGGGATACATTAGGGGAATTTTGAGGTCTAAAATGGGCCTCCTAAGAAAAATGTACAACAAAAATAAACTTTGTAACAACCAATAGGATTCAAGATGATGATGTCAACCATGGGGGATGATTTACCATTTTTTAAATAAAAGGGTAAAAATATTAAAAAATAATAAAATAATAAAACTAGTTTTTCAACTCGTATTTTCAACTTATCTCCCAAAATTTTTACTCAAATTTCGAGTGGGAGTACTCGTTGGATGCAAAATTTAATTCCTCATCCAAGGAGTACCCATGTTGCATACTTTCAATGAACTCTACTACACGAAAAATGAGAAATACATAAAAAACGTGATTGTAATCACGTTTTTTTTATGTATTTCTCATTTTTCGTGTAGTAGGACCCATCGAAAGTATGCAACATAGGTACTCCTTGGATGGGGAATTAAATTTCGCATCCAACGAGTACTCCCGCTTGAAATGTGAGTAAAAAATTTGGGAGATAAGTTGAAAATATGAGTTGAAAAAGTAGTTTTTCCATTTTTCCCTCTAAAATTTGATGATGTCATCAAATCTTATTTGATTTTTCCCACTATTATTTTATAATTTCCTTAGGAGGCCCATGTGGTTCCAAGACCGAAGGACAAATCAGTTGTCACCGCAAAATGGCTCTACAAGATCAAGAATGGATCTGATGGAAGTACTGAAAATTTCAAGGCAAGATTTGTTTCCCATGGCTTCTCTCAAAAGGAAGGAATAGATTATGATGACATATTTTCACCTGTGGCACGATATACCACCATTCGATCAATCATAGCCCTTGTTGCTACGCAAGGATGGAGTCTTCATCAGATGGATGTCAAGACCGCTTTTCTGCATGGTGTAATAAAAGAAGAGGTGTGGGTGGAGCAACCTCTGGGGTTCAGGGTGGGGATCAAGACACCCATGTTTGCGGGTTGAAGAAAGCCCTCTATGAGTTGAAGCAAGCTCGAGCTTGGTATGAGGAAGGATAGATGAGTGTGTGAATTTTTGGCTTCACTCGTAGTAATGCTGATCGAACCTTTTACTTCAAGATTGATAGAAAAAAGCCTCTCATTACGGTTTTGAATGTGGACGACACTCTTCTTGATAGGTGCGACCCTCTCATTCATCGGTGTAAGAGGGAGCTCGGCTGGCCGAGTTCGAGATGAAGGACCTAGGACTAATGCATTACTTCCTAGGCCTCGGTGGCGAGAACCCCATGGATCCCCACCTCTTTCTCATGGAAAATATATTGTGAAGCTTTGAAATATTTGGAATGATAGACTGTAAGTTCATGTCGACACCGATGGAGCTCAACTTTAAGAAGTTGAGTGGCAGCGCTGCTAGGCCTGTGCTAGCAAATCCTACTGAGTTTCGTCAACTCGTAGGGGCCCTGATGTTCTTAGTGAACACCCGTCCAGATGTATGTTTGCAGTGAACACTTTGAGTCAAAATATGGTTGAACCTCATCACATTCACTGGTTGGTGCCAAGGATCTATTGAGATATCTTCGGGGCAGGATAAACCATGGGCTGAGATACATTGCTGGGAGCGTGACACTCCATGGATATACTAATGTCGATTGGGCTGGCAGTGTGGTGGATCGTAAGAGCACATCGGGATGCTACTTTACACTTGGGTTTGCTTAGATATCATGGATGAGAAGGAAGCAGAAGTCGGTGACTTTGAGCACCGCGGAGGTCGAATAAATTACAGCGAGTATGGCCTTTGTGAAGAAGTTTGGTTGCGAAATCTCTTCAGTGAGTTGTTCAGGCATGTGCTAGATACCACCGTGATACTCTGTGATAACTAGAATGGGATTCGGTTGTTCAAGAATCTCGTGTTCAACGATCGATCCAAGCATATTGATATCAGGTACCACTTTATTCGGGATATGGTACAGCGAGGCGCCGTAAGGCTCGATCATATAGGAACTGATGAGCAAGTCACAGATATTCTCACAAAGCCCTTGGGGAAGGTCAAGTTCCTAACCTTCCATGAGAATCTTGGTATCGTGAACAACCCAATGCTGAGGGTCCTATTGGACGATGAGTTCTGGGAGGATTTGGGGATAGCTTCTCAGAGCTATAAGCACACATGGGGCTAGGCTTGCTGAACCTTGTGGTGCTTCTCCCCACCGTTATGATGTTGAGTTGGTTCACCTCTCATGATTTGTGCCCCGTATGCATCCTACCCATTGAGTCCCGGACTCATGGGAAGTACCTCTCATTTGGCCAGTGAGGTGGGAAAAGCTAGAGACCAGTAGCAAATAATGATGGACACATCAGAGATTGACGTACTCTCTATGTCTAGGATGGCACGTGTTCAACCACTTGATCTGGGATCAAGTCTAGTGAGGTTTCAGACCTCCAACTGACTTCGGGTCAGGTAAACCAACTTCGGGTTGGTATGAAACTCTTTTGAGTCCTATAGAGGTTTCAAACCTCTGGGCTGAATCTGTCAGCCGGGAATGATGTCTTTGTGACTGACCCACCTTTGTTCTCAAATAAAGAAGCCAGCAAAGCAAGTTACGGCGGGATGACACACGATGTTTGGATGGAACAGGTGGATGGAGTTCTCCCTAGTTGAGAGGGAGTGTTAATTTTGGACACCTAGGTCCAAAATCCATGTTGTGATGCTGAAATGAAGATGGCAATATTTTTATTGGATTCCTCTTTCGGAGAGGTGCAATATTGATCTAAAGATCATCTTGATCTGATGAGCGGAACATTTATTTTGAATTTATTCAAAGTATGTGCAGGTTGGCCTGAAATGAAATGTAGGTTTGAAGCCCCAGCAGTTGTGTCACACACCCTCTTTGATGGATATAAATAGGTTAACGTTGGAGGTCATTTTTCACTCATCCATCACATCGCATTCTCTCTCCTCATCTGATTGGTTTGATCATCTATTGGAGTCTCTTCTTCTCACACGTGCAAAAACGCAGCAAGAAGATTTCTATTTTTCAACCTAGGGTTTTTCAACGCAGACTTGACCAGCGTTGACTTTGGTCAATGCTTGGTCAAACTGACCCAAATCTTGGTCAATTCCGATTTCTGCAGCCTGCAATTTTGGCACATAAATCAAGGTTGACCGTTGACTTTGACGGGGTTGCGTTGACTTTTTGCTGCTGCTGTTTTGCGTTTACCGTTGACTGGGACAGCATTGACTTTCGTTGACTAGGACAACATTGACTTTCATTGACTTTGGGTTGACTGATATTGATGTTCGAGAGGGTTGTGTGACACTTTTGGTTGGCTGACCGTATTGAGACTTTTCTGGTTGAAGCATCCTGTTGACTGCCGTAACGCACCAACACACATATATTTTTGGTTTGTCTTCTGTCAATCTACTGGTATGTTCTATTTGCATTTTACTTTCTTTTTTATGTGATTGCTGGTTGATATTGGAGATAAAAAGTAAAGTTGCATCAAGCACAAAACATCTACAAAAATTTAAATCATGCATGCTTGCTTATGTGATTCTATATGTTGAATATGCATTGGTCGTTCATGTTTGGTTATACATGTCAAGTGAGCGCATATGGTAATGTTTGAATTGGTTTGGTTGAGGTTGTCATGCATTAGGTCATGGAGTGCATTGGTATGGTTATGCATTCATTTATGGAGTGTATTTGGCATGGTCATGCATTCATGACTGGACTCCAACTAGAGTAATGTTTATGCGTTGATATATCATATGTTATGAGATTATATGTTGTTATGATTATGTATATACATGTATTATGCTAATTGGTTGATCTGGCAGAGGAGGTATCTCCTCGAATTATGTTAAGGTACATTGGTTTATTTTGATTTGGTTTAGCTGACATAGGATACATTGCAGGAAGAAATCAAAGATGAATAGCACGATGATAGACTACAGAGATTCTCCCTGCGAGCTGGGTGGAATTTGATCACTCACAATCCATATTAGAGCTTCTAGAAACCATTTCCAAGTGTCGGATTTCATTTTAGAGTGATGCTACTACCTTAACCATGGATATGGCTATGGAATCTTGGTTGAGCTGCAGAATCTAGAACTTGTCAAACTGTCATTAGTAAAACCATGCAAAAATCTTCTTAATTCATTAAAAATAATGGAAATAATAATAATAAACCATGTAAACATGTATGCGGAAATTTGGTTCATTTATGAAGAAATATGGTAAATAATGATGATAATGGGTGAGTGGAATGATGCAAAAATGGATGGTTTGATTAGCAAAAAATGACAAATTGGAGGCCAATTGGAGGCCCAACAGATACAGGCCTACGAATTCGACATTGAGTATGTCAAATGGAAGAACAACGTGGTGGCAGATGCCTTGTCACGCAGGCCAGCGGAATTGTCCTTGATGAGCTTAGACGCAAATTGGAGGGCTCAACTACTAGTGGAGTATTCGAAGGACTGCTTTGCCTATGAGGTGTTGGATGGCCAAATTATAGATGACAGGTATCGGGTGATGGATGAGGTCATCTATTACTGGGACAGGATCTTCTTGACTAGTAATTCCCAACTTAAGGAGAAGATACTACACGCATCCCATGATTCACTGCTATCAGGCCACTAGGGGTTCACAAAGACCTACAGGGCCATCGGGGAGAGGTTCTCTTAGAGAGACCTCAAAGAGGCTGCACTCTGACATGTCAAGGAGTGTGAAGTGTTAGAGGAATAAGGGAGAGATGAGCCACCTTGGTGGTTTTCTACAGCCGCTTCCCATTCCGGAAGGAAAGTGGGAAAGCATCTCCATTGACTTCACCACAGGGTTGCCCACAATGCAAGGCAAGGATTGCATCTTTGCAGTTGTTGATCGACTAACAAAGTATTCCCATTTCTTCATCGTATACGTACGGTACACAACTTCATAGGTGGTCGAGCTATTCTTTCATGATGTTTTCAGACTGCATGGCTCCCCAATACCATAGTCAGTGACAAGGACAGTCGTTTCATGGGCGGATTTTGGTAGGAGCTCTTTCGTTTGGAGGGTACTGAGTTAACTCCCAGTACCAGCTACCACCCACAGACAGATGGGCAGACAGAGATAGTGAACAAGTGACTGGAATTCAACTTGTGGAACTATGTCACGGGGTAGCAGAGGGCACGCCTGGGAGATACTGCTACAACACCACTTTCCATATGTCTATCAGTATGTCTCCATTTTATGATTTGTATGGATATAATGTTCTGACTTTCGCTGATGTTATGTTTGGAGATAGCAAGGCCCCCAGGGCCAAGGACTGGATCCAAGAGAGCCAAGATATACTCCAGGATCTTAAGGACAACTTGGCTACAACATAGAACCAACAGAAACTATATGCATATAGAGGGCGGATAGAGAAACAGTTTGAGGTAGGTGATTTGGTCTACCTACGACTTCAGCCATACAAGCAGTCTACGCTGAAGCAAATGGGGGCTGAAAAGCTTAAGCCCCGCTTCTATGGGCCTTACAGAGTGAGCATGCAGGTAGGAGAAGTTGCATAAGAGTTGGAACTGCCGGTTGGGAGTAGGATACATAATATTTTCCATGTGTCATGCCTGAAGAAGGCTTTGGGACAACAGGTGAGCTCCCACCCACGAATGATGAGGTGCATCTAGTGTTACAACCGGAGGCTATTTTAGACACCCGAGATAGACAGTGGCGGAGTAGGACAGTCAAGGAGTACTTGGTGAGATGGAGGAACCTTCCAGATGAGGATGCCACTTGGGAGGGTGAGAAGATCCTGCAGCATCTATCCTTGCAGTTGCTTGAGGACAAGCAACATTTTGGCAGGGAGGACTGTAATATTCCCACTTAGCAGCAGCTAATTGGCAATATTATTTTGTTCAAATTTTTTCTTTCTAATGTTAAGCCATAAATAAAAAGGGTGTTGGGACCCATAACCCAACTTAGGAGAAATAATCTTCCTAAAGTTACTTGGCCAACATAACACATTTAGCGTGGGGCCCAGGGGGATCAAGTGGCAGCGCAGGAAGAGGGATAACATAGGGATAGCGCGGGCCAGGAAACCCAGTGGCAACATGGGCTAGACAATGCAGAGTAGGCAGGGACAGCGTGGCAAAGAGGACAGCGCAATGCAGTGGGGCCTAAGGGGACGTTGGGGCCTCAAGCATAAAACGGAGTGAGGGCCCAGCTTCTCATTCATTCTATCATTCATCTTCAGAATTTCTGTCTAACAGATATTGAGTACGCTTACGCTATTTAGCTAAGTCTGAAAGTGTTGTTCAACACATGGGTGTCTTCGAGCAGAGATCCCAACCTTAGCCTCGGGGGACTTCGAGTGCCCGCTCAGGTGAGGAGCTTCATCATCAGTTTTCTGAGAAGGGACCAGGAGTTACGGAGTTCACTAGGAAGCGCAATCACTCAGAGGGATTACAAAGTTTTGGAGGAGGGCATCTCCGGGAGTGAGGGATACTTAGGAGTTTCAGTCTAGGGGATCAACCCTTCACAAGTTTAGTTTTAGAGAAGTGAGAGGCCAATATTTCCATTAGATCAGCTCATAGGCCAGCGTACTCACTAGGAGTGCGTAATCTTCCCAAGGGTGTCAAATTTCGGGGTCAACCTTTCCGGAATTCCTTCCCGCGTTTTTCTGGGTTTTAGGAGGAGAGCTCATAGCCGGAGTTTCAAAATTTTCTCAGTAGGGAAACAACCCCAAAGAGCAACTCCATTCCAGCTAGTAGCAGCACATTCCAGCAGCAACAACAACCCAAAGAGTTAAGTAGTCACTACAGGAGCAACCATTCCATAGCAGGGTTTGGAGAGATATTTTAGCTTGCCTTGAAAAGGCCAAGGTGCCATCATTCTGATCACCTTTGTACTCATTCCCTATTTCTGGAAATATAATAAAATGGCTTAGCTTTCTGAATTGTTTGCAGTTATTTTTATGGTGCATCTCTATTTGTTGTAGTTTTTGTTTATGTTTCTTTGTATTAATGTTTGTTCCATTTTTGGGATATTACAACAAGTAATTTTGCTTCCTACCAGGACTCCTCCCATCAATGAAAGTCTATAAAGAGCAGAGAATATTGACTGAGGTGACAGTGGGTCTTTTTCCCATTGTTTTCTCTTGGTTTAGTAGTTTCCCCATAGGTTCCCCTCCTAGGAACTTGCTATATTGTGTGGCAATATTTTTCGCTCTATTGTCGGGGAGGAAGCAGATCTACCTCCTTGGTTAAACATTTGAAGAGGTGATTCCTTTAACAACAATATAAATCCTCTTCTGGTGACTCCATTGGAAGAACGAAGACTTTGTTCTTCATTGAACGTCAAATTCAATGCTAGTAGGGTGGAGCAAGCATCTATCAGGGCATCATAAATTCCACCTGGAGACTCCTGCATAGGTTGACATGAATACCGTAGCAAAATGGTCATGCTTCATAAGACGTTTCCTGCCTTGGCCATTACTACCATTTCTGGGTATCTAAATATCCTTGAACCAAGTAAGAGATTTAGGGCACCCAAATATGATGGCAATCCAATCTCTGCCCTTGATCATGTCAAAATGTTTGCCCAACATATCCTAGAAGTTGGTGTGGTTCATCAAGATTCTCTTATTCATATATTCATAACATCCCTTCAAGGATATGACTCATTGTTATGTAATGGTAGTGAACCTAAGAGAATCCCATCTCTTGAAGTACTAATTGATAAATTTCTATACCATGAGGTTCTTAAATACCAAACTATTGAAAATCCCCCTCAAAGTGAGAAACAAACCGACAAAGACAACATTAGTGACATTGATCAAGAAGAGTACTATGAGTAAGGAAATGAAAAGGAGCAGGGGACATTGACTGAAGTGACAGTAGGTCTTTGTCCCATTTTTGTTACTTTGTCTAGTAGTTGTCCCCTTGATTCCCCTCATATGGTCCTGCTAGATTGTGTGGAAGCATTTATGGGACAAAGACCCACTATCACCTCAGTCAATGTCCTGTGTTCTTTATGGACTTTCATTGATTGGAGGAGTCCCAATAGGAAGGAAAACACTTGAAATGATAACGTCAATGACAAATTATGAAGTGACACCAAAGGACCATTCAAGGAGAGGCACAATATTGTTTTAATGCTTCAATGAAGCTAAAGGCTCTACAAGAAATACCTATGATGGAGATCAAAATTTAGGGCTCGAGACTTTGCAACGAAAATAGGCTCGCCTAATATCAAGGCTTCAAAGGTGAGATAGGACCTCTCAAGAAGCTTTGAAGATGATTTGACACCTTAAATAGGATCCTCACGTTTCTTGAGAGACCTAGAAAGGGCTTACGCTAGACCTAGGGTTTTAGGGATACACATGGGAAGAAGTTCCTCCAAAGTATTCACTAGGTCAAGGTAAGAGAGAGGAAATGGTCTCTTATGATTTATTCTATCAAATACAAGGCTCATACAACCCTCAAGAAATCCACATACCCAAGGAAAACAAGTTAGGTTCCCTTCTAGGGCACACTTAGGGAACAAGGAATTATGGAGATTTAACTGTGAGAATTCCACCAAAATTTGAGTTCATCATGGGGGGGACACTAACGAAGAGTTCTATCCGAACGGAATCCAAAAATTCCTTCTCCAATAGAATTCACTTGATGCCCTACCTAGCCACCCTACGATAGAAGGGCCAAAATTTTTAGAGAGGAAAAAGAGAGAGAAAGGAAATGTTGATCACCAATTTTCTTGGACTAGTGTCTAATCCCTGGGCTATGGAGTCTAGTATGATTCAAAAATTTCCAAAACCGTCTTCAAGGATGCTAAAGAATGATGCCTTAGCAACCAATATTTAACATTTACCCACCCAAGATTTATGAAGTTTCATGGAAGAAAATGAAAATCTCATCCACTAAGAACATTCATCAATTGTCACGCAATGACTATTATATGCAATTGCCAACCAGATAGCTTTCCAAAATAATATTCAACAAATTACAGGACAAGCGCATTTACTAGTTGTAACAATTCCATACATTAGACATATTACAAGAAAAATATTGAACAAAAATCACTTACAAGATGACAATATGATATATCCGTTCACAAATCATGATGCATCTCTAAAGAATATTGAAATTCTAGCTTCCAAAGATATCAAAATGCATCAAAGAGTCTCCACTTGTTGTAATATTCCTAATTAGCAACAATTAATTGGAATATTCGATTTTTGTATAGTTTTGCCGACTATAGTTTATTAATAAATAAAAGTGAGAATCACTTAAGTAAAATAAAGTATCTCCCTAGTAGCACAACGTTATAACTTATGGGGAGCCATGGGGGTCCAACACCACGTAGAGGAGGGGGCCCACGTAGCCTCTAGGAGCTTTTGCGCAGATTGAGGAGGAGCACGTGGAGGAGAGGGAGACCATGTTAGGGTTTTGGAGAGAGGCCAGCGTTATAAAAGGTGGGAGAGCCTTCTCATTTGGTATTCTTGTTGTTGATGATATTTGAGCTAGACTTTTGTCTTCTTGAGCACGCTGGCTGTTTAGCCTGTCTGCAGCACTGTTTAGTGCGTTGAGTGTCTCCGATCGGAGATCTCACCCTTAGCCCCGGGGGACTTCGAGTGCCTGCTCGGGTAAGGTCATTTCTTTAGTCTTTAGCGGGAGGTTTGGTTGGTTGTTTTGCTGAGGAGCTGGGCTTCTCTTGTGACTGCGCAGTCCCTGGGAGAGAGGACGCAGTTCTACTTGGAGGTGTTCCGGTGCGGGGTTTTCTGCAGGAGTTTCAGTTAATATCCGGAGGAGAGGATCAGTCTTTGCCAGTAGGAGGTTTCCTGAGGAGTTTGTGGCACAGTTTCAGCTATTATCATTTGGCATCTGCGCTGAGCCTTGCAGAGGCAGCATAATTCCTTGAGGAGGGTTTCTTTGGTGATTTTCGGAGGCTGACCATTTTTGATATGGTTTCTGGGTTTTGTCCGGGGTGGTGAGTACAGGTGGTCTGCAGATTTTCAGCTCATTCCGGCAAGGGGATTAGCCCCTAGTTTCAGTCCATTCCAGCAGCAACAGTTTTACGGTAGTTTTCCAGCAGCTGGGACGCAGTTTCTTATAGCAGCCATTTCCTGTTTTTCTGAGAGAGTTCTTCACTTGCCTTGAGCAAGAATAGGTGCTATCATTCTGATCATCTATTGTATTTCATTATATTC
>CM076574.1:1020292732-1020482231 GCA_034641835.2 Pinus albicaulis
GGTTGCAGCAGAGTACAGGTACAGGTGGTACAGGTATAAGTTGTGGTACAGGTACATATACAGATTTTGGCACAGGTACAGGTTGTGGTAGAGGTATAGGTACAAGTTGTGGCATAGGTGAATGTGGTACATGTACAACTACAGGTTGTGGCATAGGTACAGGTTATGTTAGAGGTTCAGGTACAGGTTGTGGTACAGGTTATGTTAGAGGTTCAGGTACAGGTTATGTTACAAGTACAGGTACATGTACAGGTGTAGGTGTACAGGACGTGGAGTATTGTCTCAAGGCAGATGGATTGGTTAGGTTTAGAGACAAGATATATGTTTAAGATGACGGTGAGCTGAAGAAGGTGATATTGAGGGAGTTTCATGCAAAACCATATTCAGGTCACCCAAGCTATCAAAAGACATTGCCTGTAGTGAAGAAGTTCTATTATTGGAGGAATTTAAAGAGAGACGTAGAAGAGCTTGTGGCTAGGTGTCTGGATTGTCAAGAGGTAAAGGCAAAGTGGAAGTAGGAGGTCATTTCCAGGGACTTCATTATAGGTGTGCCGAAGACAGTGAGACGACATGATTCTATAATAGTTGTTGTTGACAGGTTGACGAAGGTAGCGCACTTCATTCTAGTGAAGTCGACATTCTTAGCGAACGATGTAGCACAAGTCTTCATCAGCAATGTAGTCAGATTACATGGTGTTCCAAAGAATATTGTTTCAAACAGGGCTTTGAAGTTCACTTCCAAGTTTTGGAAGAAGCTATTTGTAGTATTAGGTACAAAGTTGACCTTGAGCACAATTTATCATCCACAATAAGATGGACAGATCGAGAGGGTCAACAGGATATTGGAGGACATGTTGAGGATGTATGTGATGCATCAAAAGTGAAAGTGAGAAGAGTATATTGCACTGGTAGAGTTCAACTCCAACAATGGGTATCATGAATATTTGAGGATGAGTCGGTTTGAGGCATTGTATGGGCAGAGTTGCAATACTCCCATCAGTTGGAGCGATCCGGTTAACAGGGTATTGATTGGACCAGACATGTTGGCAGAGATGGAACAACAAATGCAGGTTATGAAGAAGAATTTGAAGGCAGCACATGATAGGTAGAATATTTATGCAGATCAGAACAGGTTGTTCAAGGAGTTTTAGGTTAGGGAACAGGTATACTTGCGTATCAAGCCCAAGAAGAGCTCCTTTTCGATTGGATCATGTTCCAAGATGGCACGACGGTTTTGTGGACCTTTCACGATTATTGAGAGGATCGGACCGGTAGCCTCTCGACTTTCACTACCCCCGATAGTGAAATTCCATGATGTTTTCAATATATCATTGCTTAAAAAGTATTTTAAATATGTTGATCATTTGGTTGACTGGTCTATGTTGTAGGTGGAATCGGAAGGAAAATTCCAGCCAAAACCAAAGTGTATTTTGCAAAGAAAAACGCTCATGCTCCGGAATCGAGCAACTGAGCAAGTTAAAGTGCAATGGAAGTACTTTGGGCCCGATGAAGCTACATGGGAGATGGCCGATCAGATGCAGGCTATGTATCCTTCTTTATTCATTGGTTGAGCAAAAATATTGATGTGATGTTTGGTATTTGATTTGGAATATGTTCGGTATATTTTTTGGTATATGTTGGTATGATTTTTTGGGTATGTACATATGTATATGGATAATACCGCCATGAGCTTTGTTATAAATTTCCAATAAGCGATATGGGTGTCATGTCATTGTAGTTGTCATGTTGCTATGTTGTAATGTTGGTTTGATTTTCAGCGGGTTAATCATTGTAAATACTCCATCGAGCTATGTTTGCTATAAAGCTTCATGAGCAGTATGTTTGCCTTTCAGCGTCTTTGCTGAGGTATATGTGTTGTTGAACACTGACTACGATGTCTCCCAAGAGACAGAGTTCTATAACAACCCCGGTGGTAATTCCATGTAATAAAAGTTAATAAAGGTAAAATAATAACCATGATTATGGGACATGTATTCCAAGCTGAATGTTGGGAAAAACATCCTAGTGTGTATGTTCATATTGTTTGTTATGGCTAATGGAAATTGGCAAAGGCAATGGATAAGGCTTTGGAAAGGAAAAGTGGCATTTATTGGCATTTAGTTATGAAAATAATGGAAAATAGGAGAAAATGGAGGTGAAAGGTCACAGGTTGTATGTGAGGAGGAAAATGAAGGAAAATAATGGAAAATTGAAGAAATTAGAAGCCTCATTAATAAAAAGACTTATTAGGAATAGTTTGTACCATTTGTCAGTGCATTTTTGGAGCTCTCTCATTATTCTCTCTCTCTCTCATACTCTTGGATACTTAGATTTTTCTTGGAGCACTTTTGGAGAGTGTGGCATACTTGGTGCTTTGGAGCAAGAAGGCAAAGGAAGAGCAGGAAAGTGCATGAGGGCATCAGAATAAGCATCTACAACAGGTTCTGAGTGTAGGTATCGAGTTGCATGTATGATTTCCTCACTAGCTTTGGCATGCATGGTATTGCATGTGGTTTCTTGATTATGATCTGTCATTGGCACATAGGATTTCCTGGATTGACAGTGGATTTGCCTAGACTTGCCATTTCCTGGATAGCCATGGTGATTGTGGGTTTATCTCCATTGATTGTTTTCTGGTTGGTTCTCATGTTGTCTTTAGCTGTGGGTTGAGTTATTAGTTTCTAGAGCCTTGGTTGGACAAATGCTCTGCAGCTCGATGAACAAATATTCGGTTGAGTTACTAGTCCTGGATCCTTGGTTTAAAAAACGCTTTGGAGCCCTACATAGGTTGAGTTACAAGCCCTGGAGCCTTGGTTGGAGAAATGCTCTGGAGCTCGAAAACAACTAGGGTTGAGTTACTAGTCCTGGAGCTTTGGTTGGAACAAACACTCTCGAGCCCTGAGCAGCTTGGGTATAGACCAATCCATGCTGGTTAGCGATGTCCAACCATGAGGTATAATCGCTAGTTAGTGATGTTCGACCGTGAGGTGGAATCACTTGTTGAAGGTTGAGGCAGGTTGGCCTCTGGAGCCCGAGTTTGGTTTTGAATTATGCGTTTGATGAAGTCCCACATTCATGCTTGGAGTATGGCACGGGGGTGACTAGCTGATGTGATATATGGGTCAGCTATGTCTATGGTCGGGTGGAACATGCAAGTCCCAAACCCAGTTTCATTTTTCTTATGGCAATGAGAGTTATTTTGATGAGTAATTATTCTAGTTATCATTTGGATTTTATGGTTGATGTCTACTTCAAATTTTTGTGGTTATTATGTTGGTTATGATTCTCTCAATGTTTTTACTTGAAAATGAATGGACAATGTATCTATGGTCATATAGATGGTAATTCAACTAATGATGTATGGGAACAAATCTTCTTAGCAAACCTCAGATAAGTATGAGACTCCTACGCTCATATATTTTGTATACATCTGTAGTTTACATGTTTGTGATATGTTTGACGAAATGCTTGTCATGGCTGGAGGAGTGTGAGGCCAGTTTTGAGCAGCTTAAGCAGTTGTTGACACATGCTCTAGTGTTAAATATTGCAGATCCAAACACGGAGTTTGTAGTATGTATAGATGCATGCAAGAAAGGACTTGATGGATCTCTTATGCAGGAGGGACAGGTAGTATGCTATGAGTCACGGAAACTGAATGAGCATGAGAAGAACTATCCAACACATGATCTTGAGTTGGAAATGATCATTCATGCATTGAAGATATGGATACATTATCTTATGGGCAAATAGTTTGTATTGATGAGTGATCGTTGAATTGTTGTATCTATTCAACTAGCTGAATCTTAATGCTAGACAAGCTAGATGGTTGGCTATGATCAGTGATTCGACTTCGAGATCAGGTATATTAAAGGTAAAGAGAACAGGGTCGCAGATTCTCTTAGCACGCAAATACAGGTGAATCACATAGCGGGTATGAGTTCCTACGGGATGGATTTACAGGATAGGATCTTGCAGGCCGGTCAACAAAATCACAGGTATATGGAGATTGTGCACAGGTTGTAGGAGAGTACAGGTACAAGATGTAGTACAAGTATAGGTTGTGGTACAAGTACAGGTATAACTTGTGGCACAGGTACAATTTTTTGTACAGGTAGAGGTTAATGCAGTAGTACATATCTCTAGTGACAAAGGTAAGGAAGTTAAGTATGTAGATGTTTAGAGCAGGTATCCAGTTCTACAGGAGTTTCAAGATGTATATCGTCTTCGAGATCAGGTATACTAGAGGCAAGGAGAACATGTCACAGATGCTCTTAGTAGGCAGATGCAGGGAAATCACATAGCAGGGATGAGTTCCTATGGGACATATTTACAGGATAGGCTCTTGCAGGTAGGTCAACAGGATCACAAGTATATGGAGACTATGCACAGGTTGCAGCAGAGTACATGTACAGGTGGTAAAGGTACAGATACAGGTTTTGGCACAGGTACAGGTTGTGGTACAGGTATAGGTACAAGTTGTGGCAAAGGTACACATGGTACAAGCAGAGGTACAGGTTGTGGCACAGGTACAAGTTATGTTACAGGTACAGGTACAAGTTATTGTAAAGGTATAGGTACATGTACAGGTGCAGGTGTACAGGATGTGGAATATTGTCTCAAGGCAGACGGATTGGTCAGTTTTAGAGACAGGATATATGTATTGGACGACGGTGAGCTCAAGAAGGTGATCTTGAGGGAGTTTCATGCGAAACCATATTCAGGTCACCCAAGCTATCAAAAGACATTGATTGCAGTGAACAAGTTCTATTATTGGAGGAATTTAAAGAGAGACGTAGAAGAGCTTGTGGCTATGTGTCTGGATTGTCAAGAGGTGAAGTCAGAGTGGAAACAGTGAGATGACATGATTCTATAATGGTTGTTGTGGAGAGGTTGACGAAGGTAGCGCACTTCATTCTAGTGAAGTCTGCATTCTTAGTAAACGATGTAGTAGAAGTCTTCCTCAGAGATGTAGTAAAATTACATGGTGTTCCAAAGAATATTGTGTCAAACAGGGATGTGAAGTTCACTTCCAAGTTTTGGATGAAGTTATTTGTAGGATTAGGTACAAATTTGACCGTCAGCACAATTTATCATCCGCAAACAGATGGACAGACCAAGAGGGTCAACAGGATATTGGAGGACATGTTGAGGATGTATGTGATGCATCAGTAGTGAAAGTGAGAAGAGTATATTCCACTGGTAGAGTTCACTTCCAACAATGGGTATCAAGAATCTTTGACGATGAGTCTGTTTGAGGCGTTGTATGGGCGAGGTTGCAATACTCCCATTAGTTGGAGTGATCTGGTTAACAAGGTATTGATTGGGCCAGCCATGTTGGCAGACATGGAACATGAAATGCAGGTTATAAAGAAGAATTTGAAGGAAGCACATGATAGGAAGAAGAGTTATGCAGATTGGAACAGGTTGTTCAAGGAGTTTCAGGTTAGGGAACAGGTGTACTTGTGTATCAAGCCCAAGAAGAGCTTCTTGCGGATTGGATCATGTTCTAAGATGGCACGATGGTTTTGCGGACCTTTCACGATTACTGAGACGATCGAACCAGTAGCATCTCGACTTTCACTACCCCCGACAATGAAATTCCATTATGTTTTCAATATATCATTGCTTAAAAGGTATGTTAAAGATGTTGATCATGTGATTGACTGGTCAATGTTGCAGGTGGAACCAGATGGATAATTCCAGCCAGAACTAGAGAGCATTTTGCAAAGAAAAATGCTCATGCACCGGAATCGAGCAACCGAGCAAATTAAAGTGCAATGGAAGCACTTTGGGCCCGATGAAGCTACATGGGAGATGGCTGATCAGATGCAGGCTATGCATCCTTCCTTATTGATTGGTTGAGCAAATATTTTGGTGTGATGTTTGGTATTTGTTTTGGCATATGTTCGGTAATGTATATATGTTGGTATGATGTTTTGTGTATGTACATATGTATATGGATGTAAATACCGCCATGAGCTATTTTATAAATCTCCAATAAGCAATATGGGTGTCATGTCATTGTAGTTGTCATGTTGCTATGTTTTCATGTTGGTTTGTTTTTCAGCGGGTTAATCATTGTAAATACTCCATTGATCTATGTTATAAAGCTTCATGAGTAGTATGTTTGCCTTTCAGCGTCTTTGTTGAGGTATATGTGTTGTTGAACACCGACTAAGATGTCTCCCAAGAGATAGGGTTTTGTAACAACCCCGGTGAAAATTCCATGTAATAAAAGTTAATAAAGGTAAAATAATAACCATGACTATGGGACATGTATTCCAAGCTGAATGTTGGGCAAAACATCCTAGTGTGGATGTTCATATTTTTTGTTATGGATAATGGAAATAGGTAAAGGCAATGGATAAGGCTTTGGAAAGGCAAAGTGGAAATGGGAGTTAATTTCCATGGACTTCATTACAGATGTGCCGAGGAGAGTGAGACGACATGATTCTATAATGGTTGTTGTGTAAAGGTTGACGAAGGTAGTGCACTTCATTCCAGTGAAGTCTGAATTCTTAGCGAACGATGTAGCACAAGTATTCATCAGAGATGCAGTCAGATTACATGGTGTTCCAAAGAATATTGTGTCAAACAAGGATGTTTTGTTGAACACCGACTACGATGTCTCCCAAGAGACAGGGTTCGGTAACAACCCCGGTGATAATACCATGTAATAAAAGTTAATAAAGGTAAAATAATAACCATGATTATGGGACGTGTATTCCAAGCTAAATGTTGGGCAAAACATTCTAGTGTGGATGTTCATATTGTTTGTTATGGCTAATGGAAATTGGCAAAGGCAATGGATAAGGCTTTGGAAAGGCAAAGTGGAATTTATTGGCATTTAGTTATGAAAATAATGGAAAATAGGAGAAAATGGAGGTGAAAGGTCATAGGTTATATGTGATGAGGAAAATGAAAGAAAATAATGGAAAATTGAAGAAATTAGAAGCCTCAACAATAAAAAGGCTTATGAGGAATAGTTTGTACCATTTGTCAGTGCATTTTTGGAGCTCTCTCATTATTCTCTCTCTCTCTCATACTCTTGGATACTTAGATTTTTCTTGGAGCACTTTTGGAGAATGTGGCATACTTGGTGCTTTGGAGCAAGAAGGCAACAGAAGAGCAGGAAAGTGCATGAGGGCATCGGAATAAGCATCTACAGCAGGTTCTGAGTGTAGGTATCTAGTTGCATGTATGATTTCCTCACTAGATTTGGCATGCATGGTATTGCATGTGGTTTCCTGATTATGATCTGTCATTAGCACGTAGGATTTCCTGGATTGACAGTGGATTTGCCTAGCCTTGCCATTTCCTGGATAGCCATGGTGATTTGGGTTTATCTCCATTGATTGTTTTCTCGTTGGTTCTCATGTTGTCTTTAGCTATGGGTTGAGTTATTAGTTTCTGGAGCCTTGGTTGGACAAATGTTTTGCAGCTCAACGAACAAATATTGGGTTGAGTACTAGTCCTGGATCCTTGGTTTAAAAAATTCTTTGGATCCCTACGTAAGTTGAGTTACAAGTCCTAGAGCCTTGGTTGGAGAAATGCTCTAGAGCCCAAAAACAACTAGGGTTGAGTTACTAGTCCTGGAGCCTTGGTTGGAACAAACACTCTCGAGCCTTGAGCAACTTGGATAGAGACCAATCCATGTTGGTTAGCGATGTCCAACCATGAAGTAGAATCGTTGGTTAGTGATGTCCGACCTTGAGGTAGAATCACTAGTTGAGGGTTGATGCGGGTTGGCCTATGGAGCCCTGGTTTGGTTTTGAATTATGCGTTTGATGAAGTCCCACATTCATGCTTGGAATATGGCACGAGGGTGACTGGCTGAAGTGATATACGAGTTAGCTATGTCTATGGTCGGGTGGAACGTGCAAGTCCCAAAGCCTGTTTCATTTTTCCTATGGCAATAAGATTTATTTTAATGAGTAATTATTCTAGTTATCATTTGGATTTTACGGTTGATGTCTACTTCAAATTTTTGTGGTTATTATGTTGGTAATGAGCATGTATTATATCAACAGTGATGTATGATTATCTCAATGATTTTACTTGAAAATGAATGGAAAATGTATCTATGGTCATATAGATCGTAATGGAGCTAATGATGTATGGGAACAATGCTTCTTAGCAATTCTCAGATAAGTATGAGACCCCTATGCTCATATTTTTATTATACACCTGTAGTTTACATGTTTGCGATATGTTTGACGAAATGCTTGTCATGGCTAGAGGAGTGTGAGGCCAGTTTTGAGCAGCTTAAGCAGTTGTTCACACATGCTCCAGTGTTAAAGATTGCAGATCCAAACACGGAGTTTGTAGTATGTACAGATGCATGCAAGAAAGGACTTGATGGATCTCTTATGCAGGAGGGACAGGTAGTATGCTATGAGTCACAGAAACTGAATGCGCATGAGGAGAACTATCCAACACATGATCTTGAGTTGGAAATGATCATTCATGCATTGAAGATATGGATACATTATCTTATGGGCAAATAGTTTGTATTGATGAGTGATCGTTGAATTGTTGTATCTATTCAACCACCCGAATCTTAATGCTAGACAAGCTAGATGGTTGGCTACAATCAGTGATTCGACTTCGAGATCAGGTATATTAGATGTAAAGAGAACAGGGTCGCAGATGCTCTTAGCACGCAAATACAAGTGAATCACATAGTGGCTATGAGTTCCTACGGGATGGATTTACAGGATAGGATCTCGCAGGCCGGTCAGCAGAATCACAGGTATATGGAGATTGTGCACAGGTTGTAGGAGAGTACAGATACAAGATGTCGTACAGGTATAGGTTTTGGTACAAGTACAGGTATAACTTGTGGCACAGGTACAAATTTTTGTACAAGTAGAGGTTAATGCAGTAGTACATATCTCTAATGACAAAAGTAAGGAAGTTAAGTATGAAGATGTTCTGAGCAGTGATCCAGTTCTACAGGAGTTTCAGGATGTAAATCATCTTCGAGATTAGGTATACTAAAGGTAAGGAGAACAGGGTCACAGATGCTCTTAGTAGGCAGATACAGGGAAATCACATAGTAGGTATGAGTTCCTATGGGACATATTTACAAGATAGGATCTTGCAGGTAGGTCAACAGGATCACAGTTATATGGAGATTATGCACAGGTTGCAGCAGAGTACAGGTACAGATACAGGTCTCGGCACAGGTACAAGTTGTGGCACAGGTACACGTGGTACAGGCAGAGGTACAGGTTGTGGCACAGGTACAGGTTATGTTACAGGTACAGGTACAGGTTATGGTAAAGGTATAGGTACATGTACAGGTGCAGGTGTACAGGACGTGGAGTATTGTGTCAAGGCAGATGGATTGGTCAGGTTTAGATACAGGATATATGTGTCGAACGACATTGAGCTCAAGAAGGTGATCTTGAGGGAGTTTCATGCAAAACCATATTTAGGTCACCCAAGCTATGAAAAGACATTGATTGCAGTGAAGAAGTTCTATTATTGGAGGAATTTAAAGAGAGACGTAGAAGAGATTGTGGCTAGGTGTCTGGATTGTCAAGAGGTAAAGTCAGAGAGGAAAAAGAAGGTCATTTCCATGGACTTCATTACAGGTGTGCCGAGGACAGTGAGACGACATGATTCTATAATGGTTGTTGTGGAGAGGTTGACAAAGGTAGTGCACTTCATTCCAGTGAAGTTTGCATTCTTAGCAAACGATGTAGCAGAAGTCTTCATCAGAGATGTAGTCAGATACATGGTGTTCCGAAGAATATTCTGTTAAACAGGGATGTGAAGTTCACTTCCAATTTTTGGAAGAAGTTATTTGTAGGATTAGGTACAAATTTGACCGTTAGCACAATTTATCATCTGCAAACAGATGGAGAGACCGAGAGGGTCAACAGGATATTGGATGACATGTTGAGGATGTATGTGATGCATTAGTAGTGAAAGTGAGAAGAGTATATTCCACTGGTAGAGTTCACTTCCAACAATGGGTATCAAGAATCTTTGAGGATGAGTCTGTTTGAGGCGTTGTATGGGCGAAGTTGCAATACTCCCATGAGTTGGAGTGATATGGTTAACAACGTATTGATTGGACCAGACATGTTGGCAGACATGGAATAGGAAATGCAGGTTATAAAGAAGAATTTGAAGGAAGGACATGATAGGAAGAAGGTTATGCAAATTGGAACAGGATGTTTAAGGAGTTTCAAGTTAGGGAATAGGTGTACTTGTGTATCAAGCCCAAGAAGAGCTCCTTGCGGATTGGATCATGTTCCAAGATGGCACGACGGTTTTGTGGACCTTTCATGATTATTGAGAGGATCAGACCAGCAGCCTCTCGACTTTCACTACCCCCGACAATGAAATTCCATGATGTTTTCAATATATCATTGCCTAAAAGGTATGTTAAAGATGTTGATCATGTGATTGACTGGTCTATTTTGCAGGTGGAACCAGAAGGAGAATTCCAGCCAAAACTGGAGTGCATTTTGCAAAGAAAAATGCTCATGCTTCGGAATCGAGAAACTGAGCAAGTTAAAGTGCAATGGAAGCACTTTGGGCCCGATGAAGCTATATTGGAGATGGCTGATCAGATGTAGGCTATGCATCCTTCCTTATTCATTGGTTAAGCAGATATTTTGGTGTGATGTTTGGTATTTGTTTTGGCATATGTTCGGTAAATGTTTTGGTATATGTTGGTATGATTTTTTGTGTATGTACATATGTATATGGATGTAAATACCGCCATGAGTTGTGTTATAAATATCCAAGAAGCGATATGGGTGTCATGTCATTGTAGTTGTCATGTTGCTATGTTGTCATGTTGGTTTGTTTTTCAACGGGTTAATCATTGTAAATACTCCATTGATCTATGTTATAAAGCTTCATGAGCAGTATGTTTGCCTTTCAGCATCTTTGTTGAGGTATATGTGTTGTTGAACACCGGCTACGATGTCTCCCAAGAGACAGGGTTCTGTAACAACCCCGGTGAAAATTCCATGTAATAAAAGTTAATAAAGGTAAAATAATAACCATGATTATGGGACATGTATTCCACGTTGAATGTTGGGCAAAACATCCTAGTGTTGATGTTCATATTTTTTGTTATGGATAATGGAAATTGGCAAAGGCAATGGATAAGGCTTTGGAAAGGCAAAGTGGAAATAGGAGTTAATTTCCATGGACTTCATTACAGGTGTGCCGAGGAGAGTGAGACGACATGATTCTATAATGCTTGTTGTGGAAAGGTTGACGAAGGTAGCGCACTTCATTCCAGTGAAGTATGCATTCTTAGCGAACAATGTAGCACAAGTATTCATTAGAGATGTAGTCAGATTACATGGTGTTCGAAAGAATATTGTGTCAAACAGGGATGTGTTGTCGAACACCGACTACGATGTCTCCCAAGAGATAAGGTTCTGTAACAACCCCGGTGAAAATTCCATGTAATAAAAGTTAATAAAGGTAAAATAATAACCATGATTACAGGACATGTATTCCAAGCTGAATGTTGGGAAAAACATTCTAGTGTGGTGTTGCAGTGGAACTTGTAGATTTGGTTTCTGTAGCAGCAAGACTTGTATGCTTGTTGGTTTAATAGCAAAAATGGCTTTAATTATAAAAATACACAAGAGGTATTTATAATAATAAATATTTATTAATATGATATGAATAAGATATAATATTATGATTGAATGATTACAATAAGACCTGCTTTTATACCTATGCAAGTGACCTTTCATGAACAGGCATGTCTTTTAGACATGCCTTTTCAGCTAACTTAATCACTAATTTACATAATTACTATTTAACTATTAATGACTATATTTATTACATTAGTTATGAATTAGATTCATAACATTGCCTTCTTCTCGAAAAGCTTTGTCCTCGAAGCTTAACTTTTCGACAATTTCCTTTACTTGGGATTATCTCTGGTACCTTCACTGTATGATTCGCTTGTACATTGTCCATGTTTCCATTTTGCCTCAAATTTTTTTTTTTTTTTTTACAATTAAACTAATATGTATATATATATATATATATATATATATATATATATATATATATAATTTTTATTTTTTTTTGAATATATATATACATATTTTTTTTATAATATATATATATATATATATATTTATTATTATTATTATTTTTAGATTAAATAATAATAATTTATATATATATATATATATATATATATATATATATAAATTATATAATTATAATATATATATAAATATTATAACTTTTAATTATGATTTTAATTAAATGGAAACCTCGCGTCTTTAAACGTCACACCGTTTTTTAA
The DNA here is from genome assembly GCA_034641835.2 of Pinus albicaulis. Classification (NCBI taxonomy): domain Eukaryota; kingdom Viridiplantae; phylum Streptophyta; class Pinopsida; order Pinales; family Pinaceae; genus Pinus; species Pinus albicaulis. The sequence continues at coordinate 1,020,305,034 of CM076574.1, forward strand.
TTTCACCAACTATTAACCTTCCTGTTACCTCATTGCCGAACGTAATGAAAGGGCTACATGATTTCCCAGCAAGAGCTCGAGGATTGCTAAGCTGAGTAATTGCAGAAATAGCTCTGCAAATCAGATTCAGTGTTTTTCTGTACTCGCCAATATCATTTTAGCTTTGTTGTCAGTAGATACTCCGGGAGAGTGAAACGAAACCATGACTCGGAAGAGGTCACGTCGTTCTGAAGAAGATGGAGAATTTTCGACTTCCAAAAGGTTCCGCCCTTGTAATTCAAATACAAATCCAGATGCAGTAGCCGCCATTCCAGTTAATGGTTGTGAGCGGGTCGAGTTTCTTGCATCGGTTTGTCGAACTACAGAAAACTGGCCACTCCTCGAGCTAAGACAACTGCTTCCGCATTCTTCTTTTATTAGAATCCTTATCACCCTTAGTTGGGCCCTTCCGCATATGGGGGGTAGTCTCGGGCCAACAGAATTATGAAAGTTTCTAGAACCATGAGAAGAGGATACCGACCTTTTGAGAGACGACGACAAAGTCAGGTGCCAGGCATTTATAGGGTTAGCAACTGGCCCGAAGATTTTATCTGTATTACACTTCTCTGCTGTCGTGTTATGCTTTGGGTTTAGGCTATTTGGGCTGGCCGAATCAAGGGCTATGAATTTTAATAATTTAGTCCAAACGTCATGTTGAACTTGAACCGACAGAAAGGTCACACCCTTTTGATCGGCGGCTCCGAACATGTTATTCAATGTGCAGATAGCGGAATCGATGTGGTAGACTGACGTGTCTAATTTTTTTTGTTTGGAAACAGATGCTTGTATAGGCGTTCCAAACGATGTGGCTGGGGTTTTGAATGCCGATGCCGAGGTCCCACTCGATGGAACTGCGCTCGAAGTGGCTGTGTGGGTGTCCCAAAAGAAGGTCCTGGGCTCGACCCTGGCTAGGACGCTGCACCGAAAGACATGCCACTGGTTGAAAATGACGACGCCGGGGTCTAAAAAGAGAACCTGAGGCTGGAGCCGACGATGCACGGACGTACTGAATGGGAAACTCGCGGATGAATTTATAATGTAATTGCGCCTAAATTCTTGCAGCAATAACTTAACATGTGAATCATACTCATCGACCACGTTGCTTACTATTAAATCGCCAAAAACCCGTACAACGTCGTCCACTCCACTGAGTCTCTGTAAGAAAGGAAGGAGCTGTGTGAGCTCTGAGTCCGACTTCAGACCTTCGAAGCGTTTGATGGAGGCTGTTTCAGGTTGTTTTCGATCCCGCCTTTCAGAGTGCCCACTATCACTGTCACAATCAGACCTTTCAGAATGCCCACTATCACAGCCTGTGTGTATGGATATTCCATCTCTACAACTGTTATGCTGACTGCTTGTTTCACTATCTTTAATGGGGATTGGTATTTCAACTTTATATGTCTTCTGGTTGCTTTCATATTCTCTGTATTTCTGTTTTTCATCCCCAGAACTTAAATGGCCGATTTCAGAGCCACCTCTGCTATTGGTTATTACATGTCTACAAATTTTATGGCTGTGGGTTTCACTACCTGTCATGACCATCGGTATCTCAAGTCTATAACTGTGTTCACTGGTATTAGATTCTGTGTCACTAGGTCTCTCATCACTCAATCTTTGATGGCTGATTTCAAAGTCTCTGTTCCTGGGTGTTTCATCACTATTGAATTCTTCTCTGCATTCTCTATAAATTGTGTGGTTGCTGGTTTCAGAATATCTGCAAATCCCTTACTTGTACCTTGAATGAACTTCTCTGCTACGGGGCTTTCGGGAGATACCAATATTATTCGTGTAGTCCGGTAATGTTTCTAGTTGCCCCATATTATTTTGGTTAACTGTTTTAATATTAGCATGATCCCAAACCTTATTGTCTTTATCAGCATCATCTTTTTCTGGATCAACCATTTTCACATCTTCTTTTTCCACATTTTTATGAAATTGTTCATCTTCTCTATTATGGATTACTGCAAAAAAAAAATTTAAATGGTTTGTGACTTCTGCACATGAATTTGTGACTTCTACACATGAATTCTCTAATTGCTAAAGCTTTTCTAGAATTTTATTAATTTTTTCACTTTCTTCAGGTTTTTCACGTAATGGCACATTGTATGGTAAACAATGTTCCCAGACTTGTATACTACGTTCATAAGCTTGTAAGACGATGTTGTGCGACATGGCTTCAACTTGGCTTCGATATGGCTCTGATATGCCTCTGATACCACTGTAGCAGCGGAACTTGTAGATTTGGTTTCTGTAGCAACAAGACTTGTATGCTTGTTGGTTTAATAGCAAAAATGGCTTTAATTATAAAAATACACAAGAGGTATTTATAATAATAAATATTTATTGATATGATATGAATAAAATATAATAATATGATTGAATGATTACAATAAGACCTGCTTTTATACCTATGCAGGTGACCTTTCATGAACAGGCATGTCTTTTAGACATGCCTTTTCAGCTAACTTAATCACTAATTTACATAATTACTATTTAACTATTAATGACTATATTTATTACATTAGTTATGATAAGGCTTTGGAAAGGCAAAGTGGAAATGGGAGTTAATTTCCATGGACTTCATTACAGGTGTGCCGAGGAGAGTGAGACGACATGATTCTATAATGCTTGTTGTGGAAAGGTTGACGAAGTTAGCGCACTTCATTCCAGTGAAGTCTGCATTCTTAGTGAACGATGTAGCACAAGTCTTCATCAGAGATGTAGTTAGATTACATGGTGTTCCAAAGAATATTGTGTCAAACAGGGATGTGTTGTCGAACACCGACTACGATGTCTCCCAAGAGATAGGGTTCTGTAACAACCCCAGTGAAAATTCCATGTAATAAAAGTTAATAAAGGTAAAATAATAACTATGATTACAAGACATGTATTCCAAGTTGAATGTTGGGAAAAACATTCTAGTGTGGATGTTCATATTGTTTGTTATGGCCAATGGAAATTGGCAAAGGCAATGGATAAGGCTTTGGAAAGGCAAAGTGGCATTTATTGGCATTTAGTTATGAAAATAATGGAAAATAGGAGAAAATGGAGGTGAAAGGTCACAGGTTGTATGTGAGGAGGAAAATGAAGGAAAATAATGGAAAATTGAAGAAATTAGAAGCCTCATTAATAGAATGGCTTATGAGGAATAGTTTGTACCATTTTTCAGTGCATTTTTGGAGCTCTCTCATTATTCTCTGTCTCTCTCTCATACTCTTGGATACTTAGATTTTTCTTGGAGCACTTTTGGAGAGTGTGGCATACTTGGTGCTTTGGAGCAAGAAGGCAAAGGAAGAGCAGGAAAGTGCATGAGGGCATCAGAATAAGCATCTACAACAGGTTTTGAGTGTAGGTATCGAGTTGCATGTATGATTTCCTCACTAGCTTTGGCATGCATGGTATTGCGTGTGGTTTCTTGATCATGATTTGTCATTGGAACATAGGTTTTCCTGGATTGACAGTGGATTTGCATAGCCTTGCCATTTCCTGGATAGCCATAGTGATTGTGGGTTTATCTCCATTGATTGTTTTCTGGTTGGTTCTCATGTTGTCTTTAGCTATGGGTTGAGTTATTAGTTTTTGGAGCCTTGGTTAGACAAATGTTCTGCAGCTTGACGAACAAATATTGGGTTGAGTACTAGTCCTAGATCCTTGGTTTAAAAAATGCTTTGGAGCCCTACGTAGGTTGAGTTACAATTCTTGGAGCCTTGGTTGGAGAAATGCTCTGGAGCCCAAAAACAACTAGGGTTGAGTTACTAGTCCTGGAGCCTTGGTTGGAACAAACACTCTCGAGCCCTGAGCAGCTTGGGTAGAGACCAATCCATGCTGGTTAGCGATGTCCAACCATGAGGTAGAATCGCTGGTTAGTGATGTCCGACCGTGAGGTGGAATCACTAGTTGAGGGTTGAGGTGGGTTGGCCTCTGGAGCCCTGGTTTGGTTTTGAATTATGCGTTTGATGAAGTCCCACATTCATGCTTGGAATATGGCATGATGGTTTCTGGCTGAAGTGATATATGGGTCAGCTATGTCTATGGTCGGGTGGAACGTGCAAGTCCCAAAGCTAGTTTCATTTTTCCTGTTGCAATAAGAGTTATTTTGATGCGTAATTATTCTAGTTATCATTTGGATTTTACAGTTGATGTCTACTTCAAATTTCTGTTGTTATTATGTTGGTTATGAGCATGTATTATATCAATGGTGATGTATGATTCTCTCAATGTTTTTACTTGAAAATGAATGGACAATGTATCTATGGTAATATAGATCGTAATGTAGCTAATGATGTATGGGAACAATGCTTCTTAGCAATTCTCAGATAAGTATGAGACCCCTATTCTCATATTTTTTGTATACACCTGTAGTTTACATGTTTGTGATATGTTTGACAAAATGCTTGTCATGGGTAGAGGAGTGTGAGGCCAGTTTTGAGAAGCTTAAGCAGTTGTTGACACATGCTCCAGTGTTAAAGATTGCAAATCCAAACACAGAGTTTGTAGTATGTACAGATGCATGCAAGAAAGGACTTGTTGGATCTCTTATGCAGGAGGGACAGGTACTATGCTATGAGTCACGGAAACTGAATGTGCATGAGAAGAACTATCCAACACATGATATTGAGTTGGAAATGATCATTCATGCATTGAAGATATGGATACATTATCTTATGGGAAAATAGTTTGTATTGATGAGTGATCGTTGAATTGTTGTATCTATTCAACCAACCGAATCTTAATGCTAGACAAGCTAGATGGTTGGCTACAATAAGTGTAATATCCATTTTCAGGGATATCCCTCAAACACAAGCAAACTCCAACCAGAGATGGACTGGGAGGGCGTTTACCAGATATGTCGCCCCTGAAAAGAGGACGAGATCTGGAGGCTACCTGGCCCTTTCCAGACTCTATCTAAGAGTATAGGGGAAAAACACACACAAGTGGTATAGTAGCTGGGATGCTCAAAGAGAAGATAACAGTAGTGCAAGCATACAATAGCATATACATGGAATATAAGAAAATACTCAAGAAATGCAGAGAGAAATGCTAAGCCATTTTATTATACTGAGAAATATAAGGGAGTACAATAGGTGATCAGAGTGATGGCACCTAGACTTGCTCAAGGCAACTGAAGAAATACTCTCAGAATGACAAGGAAATGGCTGCTCTCTGATCTGCGTCCAAGATGCTGGAAAATTGCCGTGTAGCTGCTACTGCTGAAACAAATGAGGATTTGGGGCTGCTCCCCTCCTCGGAATGAGCTTAAACTCTGGAATCTGCCTCTGCTCACCAAACCCAGATTGCTTGTCCTCAAGCAATGCCTGAACAAGCCTCCTCCAGTTGTGGTACAGGTTATGTTACAAGTACAGGTACATGTACAGGTGCAGGTGTATAGGACGTGGAGTATTGTCTCAAGGCAGATGGATTGGTTAGGTTTAGAGACAGGATATATGTTTCGGACGACGGTGAGCTGAAGAAGGTGATCTTGAGGGAGTTTCATGCAAAACCATATTCAGGTCACCCAAGCTATCCAAAGACATTTCCTGTAGTGAAGAAGTTCTATTATTGAAGGAATTTAAAGAGAGACGTAGAAGAGCTTGTGGCTAGGTGTCTGGATTGTCAAGAGGTAAAGGAAAAGTGGAAGTAGGAGGTCATTTCCATGGACTTCATTATAGGTGTGCCGAAGACAGTGAGACGACATGATTCTATAATGGTTATTGTTGACAGGTTGACGAAGTAGCGCACTTCATTCCAGTGAAGTCGGCATTCTTAGCGAACGATGTAGCACAAGTCTTCATCAGCGATGTAGTCAGATTACATGGTGTTCCAAAGAATATTGTTTCAAACAGGGATTTGAAGTTCACTTCCAAGTTTTGGAAGAAGCTATTTGTAGTATTAGGTACAAAGTTGACCTTGAGCACAATTTATCATCCACAATAAGATGGACAGATCGAGAGGGTCAACAGGATATTGGAGGACATGTTGAGGATGTATGTGATGCATCAAAAGTGAAAGTGAGAAGAGTATATTGCACTAGTAGAGTTCACCTCCAACAATAGGTATCAAGAATATTTGAGGATGAGTTGGTTTGAGGTGTTGTATGGGCGAAGTTGCAATTCTCCCATCAGTTGGAGCGATCTGGTTAACAGGGTATTGATTGGACCAAACATGTTGGCAGAGATGGAACAACAAATGCAGGTTATGAAGAAGAATTTGAAGGCAGCACATGATAGGCAGAAGAGTTATGCAGATCAAAACAGGTTGTTCAAGGAGTTTTAGGTTAGGGAATAGATATACTTGCGTATCAAGCCCAAGAAGAGCTCCTTGTCGATTGGATCATGTTCCAAGATGGCACGACGGTTTTGTGGACCTTTCACGATTATTGAGAGAATCGGACTGGTAGCCTCTTGACTTTCACTACCCCCGATAGTGAAATTCCACGATATTTTCAATATATCATTGCTTAAAAAGTATTTTAAATATGTTGATCATTTGGTTGACTGGTCTATGTTGTAGGTGGAATCGGAAGGAAAATTCCAGCCAGAACCGAAGTGCATTTTGCCAAGAATAACGCTCATGCTCCGGAATCGAGCAACTGAGCAAGTTAAAGTGCAATGGAAGTACTTTGGGCCGGATGAAGCTACATGGGAGATGGCCGATTAGATGAAGGCTATGTATCCTTCTTTATTCATTGGTTGAGCAAAACTATTGATGTGATGTTTGGTATTTGATTTGGAATATGTTTTGTATATTTTCTGGTATATGTTGGTATGATTTTTTGGGTATGTACATATGTATATGGATAATACCGCCATGAGCTGTGTTATAAATCTCCAATAAGCGATATGGGTGTCATGTCATTGTAGTTGTCATGTTGCTATGTTGTAATGTTGGTTTGATTTTCAGCGGGTTAATCATTGTAAATACTCCATCGAGCTATGTTATAAAGCTTCATGAGCAGTATGTTTGCCTTTCAGCGTCTTTGCTGAGGTATATGTGTTGTTGAACACCGACTACAATGTCCCAAGAGATAGGGTTCTATAACAACCTCGGTGATAATTCCATGAAATAAAAGTTAATAAAGGTAAAATAATAACCATGATTATGGGACATGTATTCCAAGCTGAATGTTGGGCAAAACATCCTAGTGTGGATGTTCATATTGTTTGTTATGGCTAATGTAAATTGGCAAAGGCAATGGATAAGGCTTTGGAAAGGAAAAGTGACATTTATTGGCATTTAGTTATGAAAATAATATGAAAATAGGAGAAAATGGAGGTGAAAGGTCACAAGTTGTATGTGAGGAGGAAAATGAAGGAAAATAATGGAAAATTGAAGATATTAAAAGCCTCATTAATAAAAAGACTTATGAGGAATAGTTTGTACCATTTGTCAGTGCATTTTTGGAGCTGTCTCATTATTCTCTCTCTCTCTCATACTCTTGGATACTTAGATTTTTCTTGGAGCACTTTTGGAGAGTGTGGCATACTTGGTGCTTTGGAGCAAGAAGGCAAAGGAAGCGCAGGAAAGTGCATGAGGGCATCAGAATAAGCATCTACAACAGGTTCTGAGTGTAGGTATCGAGTTGCATGTATGATTTCCTCACTAGCTTTGGCATGCATGGTATTGCATGTGGTTTCTTGATTATGATCTGTCATTGGCACATAGGATTTCCTGGATTGACAGTGGATTTGCCTAGCCTTGCCATTTCCTGTATATCCATGGTGATTGTGGGTTTATCTCCATTGATTGTTTTCTGGTTGGTTCTCATGTTGTCTTTAGCTGTGGGTTGAGTTATTAGTTTCTGGAGCCTTGGTTGGACAAATGCTCTGCAGCTCGACGAACAAATATTCGGTTGAGTTACTAGTCCTGGATCCTTGGTTTAAAAAACACTTTGGAGCCCTACGTAGGTTGAGTTACAAGCCTTGGAGCCATGGTTGGAGAAATGCTCTGGAGCCCGAAAACAACTAGGGTTGAGTTACTAGTCCTGGAGCCTTGGTTGGAACAAACACTCTCGAGCCCTGGGTAACTTGGGTATAGACCAATCCATGCTGGTTAGCGATGTCCAACCATGAAGTAGAATCGCTAGTTAGTGATGTTCGACCGTGAGGTGGAATCACTAGTTGAAGGTTGAGGCAGGTTGGCCTCTGGAGCCCTAGTTTGGTTTTGAATTATGCGTTTGATGAAGTCCCACATTCATGCTTGGAATATGGCACGGGGGTGACTAGATGAAGTGATATATGGGTCAGCTATGTCTATGGTCGGGTGGAACGTGCATGTCCCAAACCCAGTTTCATTTTTCTTATGGCAATAAGAGTTATTTTGATGAGTAATTATTCTAGTTGTCATTTGGATTTTACGGTTGATGTCTACTTCAAATTTTTGTGGTTATTATGTTGGTTATGAGTATGTATTATATCAATGGTGATGTATGATTCTCTCAGTGTTTTTACTTGAAAATGAATGGACAATGTATCTATGGTCATATAGATGGTAATGCAGCTAATGACGTATGGGAACAATGCTTCTTAGCAAATCTCAGATAAGTATGAGACCCCTATGCTCATATATTTTGTATACACATGTAGTTTACATGTTTGTGATATGTTTGACAAAATGCTTGTCATGGCTGGAGGAGTGTGAGGCCAGTTTTGAGTAGCTTAAGCAGTTGTTGACGCATGCTCCAGTGTTAAAGATTGCAGATCCAAACACGGAGTTTGTAGTATGTATAGATGCATGCAAGAAAGGACTTGATGGATCTCTTATGCAGGAGGGACAGGTAGTATGTTATGAGTCACGGAAACTGAATGAGCATGAGAAGAACTATCCAACACATGATCTTGAGTTGGAAATGATCATTCATGCATTGAAGATATGGATACATTATCTTATGGGCAAATAGTTTGTATTGATGAGTGATCGTTGAATTGTTGTATCTATTCAACCAGCCGAATCTTAATTCTAGACAAGCTAGATGGTTGGCTACGATCAGTGATTCGACTTCGAGATCAGGTATATTAAAGGAAAAGAGAATAGGGTCGCAGATGCTCTTAGCACGCAAATATAGGTGAATCACATAGCGGCTATGAGTTCCTACGGGATGGATTTACAGGATAGGATCTTGCAAGCCGGTCAGCAGAATCACAGGTATATGGAGATTGTGCACAAGTTGCAGGAGAGTACAGGTACAAGGTGTAGTACAGGTATAGGTTGTGGTACAAGTACAGGTATAACTTGTGGCACAAGTACAACTTTTTGTATAGGTACAGGTTAATGCAGAAGTACATATCTCTAGTGACAGAGGTAACGAAGTTAATTATGCAGATGTTCTGAGCAGGTATCTAGTTCTACAGGAGTTTCAGGATGTATATCGTCTTTGAGATCAGGTATATTAAAGGTAAGGAGAACAGGGTCATAGATGATCTTAGCAGGCAGATACAGGGAAATCACATAGCAGATACGAGTTCCTATGGGACATATTTACAGGATAGGCTCTTGCAGGTAGGTCAACAGGATCACAAGTATATGGAGATTATGCACAAGTTGGAGCAGCATACAGGTACAAGTGGTAAAGGTACAGATACAGGTTTTGGCATAGGTACAGGTTGTGGTACATGTATAGGTACAGGTTGTGGCACAGGTACACGTGGTACAAGCAGAGGTATAGGTTGTGGCACAGGTACAGGTTATGTTACAGGTACAGGTACAAGTTATGGTAAAGGTATAGGTACATGTACAAGTGCAGGTGTACAGGATGTGGAATATTGTCTCAAGGTAGATGGATTGGTCAGGTTTAGAGACAGGATATATGTGTCAGACGACGGAAAGCTCAAGAAGGTGATCTTGAGGGAGTTTCATGCGAAACCATATTTAGGTCACCCAAGCTATCAAAAGACATTGATTGCAGTGAATAAGTTCTATTATTGGAGGAATTTAAAGAGAGACGTAGAAGAGCTTGTGGCTAGGTGTCTGTATTGTCAAGAGGTAAAGTGAGAGTGGAAAAAGAATGTCATTTCCATGGACTTCATTACAGATGTGCCGAGGACAGTGAGACGACATGATTCTATAATGGTTGTTGTGGACAGGTTGATGAAGGTAGCACACTTCATTCCAGTGAAGTCTGCATTCTTAGTAAACGATGTAGCAGAAGTCTTCATCACAGATGTAGTCAAATTACATGGTGTTCCAAAGAATATTGTGTCAAACAAGGATGTGAAGTTCACTTCCAAGTTTTGGAAGAAGTTATTTGTAGGATTAGGTACAAAGTTGACCGTCAACGCAATTTATCATCCGCAAACAGATGAACAGACCGAGAGGGTCAACAGGATATTGGAGGACATGTTGAGGATGTATGTGATGCATCAGTAGTGAAAGTGAGAAGAGTATATTCCATTGGTAGAGTTCACTTCCAACAATGGGTATCACGAATCTTTGAGGATGAGTCTGTTTGAGGCGTTGTATGGGCAAAGTTGCAATACTCCCATCAGTTGGAGTGATCTGGTTAACAAGGTATTGATTGGACCAGACATGTTGGCAGACATGGAACAGGAAATGCAGGTTATAAAGAAGAATTTGAAGGAAGCACATGATAGGAAGAAGAGTTATGTAGATTGGAACAGGTTGTTCAAGGAGTTTCAGGTTAGGGAACAGGTGTACTTGCGTATCAAGCCCAAGAAGAGCTCCTTGCGGATTGGATCATGTTCCAAGATGGCACGATGGTTTTGTGGACCTTTCACGATTACTGAGAGGATCGGACCAATAGCCTCTCGACTCTCACTGCCCCCGACAATGAAATTCCATGATGTTTTCAATATATCATTGCTTAAAAGGTATGTTAAAGATGTTGATCATGTGATTGACTGGTCTATGTTGCAGGTGGAACCAAGGAGAATTCCAGCCAGAACTGGAGTGCATTGTGCAAAGAAAAATTCTCATGCTCCGGAATCGAGAAACCGAGCAAGTTAAAGTGCAATGGAAGCACTTCGGGCTTGATGAAGCTACATGGGAGATGGTTGATCAGATGCAGGCTATGCCTCCTTCCTTATTGATTGGTTGAGCAAATATTTTGGTGTGATGTTTGGTATTTGTTTTGGCATATGTTCGGTAATGTTTTGGTATATGTTGGTACGATTTTTTGTGTATGTACATATGTATATGGATGTAAATACTGCCATGAGCTGTGTTATAAATCTCCAATAAGCGATATGGGTGTCATGTCATTGTAGTTGTCATGTTGGTTTGTTTTTCAGCGGGTTAATCATTGTAAATACTCCATTGATCTATGTTATAAAGCTTCATGAGCAATATGTTTGCCTTTCAGCATCTTTGTTGAGGTATATGTGTTGTTGAACACTGACTACGATGTCTCCCAAGAGACAGGGTTCTGTAACAACCCCGGTGAAAATTCCATGTAATAAAAGTTAATAAAGGTAAAATAATAACCATAATTATGGGACATGTATTCCAAACTGAATGTTGGGCAAAACATCCTAGTGTGGATGTTCATATTTTTTGTTATGGATAATGGAAGCTGGCAAAGGCAATGGATAAGGCTTTGGAAAGCCAAAGTGGCATTTATTTATGAAAATAATGGAAAATAGGAGAAAATGGAGGTGAAAGGTCACAGGTTGTATGTAAGGAGGAAAATGAAGGAAAATAATGGAAAATTGAAGAAATTAGAAGCCTCATTAATAAAAAGGCTTATGAGGAATAGTTGTTACCATTTATCAGTGAATTTTTGGAGCAAGAAGGCAAAAGAAGAGCAGGAAAGTGCATCAGGACATCAAAATCAGCATCTACAGCAGGTTCTGAGTAAAGGTATCGAGTTGCATGTATGATTTCCTCATTAGCTTTGGCATGCATGGTATTGCATGTGGTTTTTTTATTATGATCTGTCATTGGCACATAAGATCTCCTGCATTGATAGTGGATTTGCCTAGCCTTGCATTGATAAGATCTCCATGTTTTTACTTGAAAATGAATGGACAAAATATCTATGGTCATATAGATGATAATGTAGCTAATGATGTATGGGAACAATGCTTCTTAGTGAACCTCAGATAAGTATGAGACCCCTATGCTCAGATTTTTTGTATACATCTGTAGTTTACATGTTTGTGATATGATTAATGAAATTCTTGTCATGGCTAGAGGAGTGCGAGGCCAGTTTTGAACAACTTAAGTAGTTGTTGACACATGCTCCAGTGTTAAAGATTGCAGATCCAAACATAGAGTTTTTAGTATGTACAGATGCTTGCAAGAAAGGAATTGATGGATTTCTTATGCAAGAGGGACAAGTAGTACGCTATTTGTCACGGAAACTAAATGAGCATGAGAAGAACTATCCAACACATGATCTTGAGTTGGAAATGACCATTCATGCATTGAAGATATGGAGACATTATCTTATGGGCAAATAGTTTGTATTGATGAGTGATTGTTGGATTGTTGTATCTATTCAACCAGCCGAATCTTAATGCTAGACAAGCTAGATGGTTGGCTACGATCACTGAATTCGACTTTGAGATCAGGTATATTAAAGGTAAAGGGAACAGGGTCGCAGATGCTCTTAGCACACCAATACAGGTGAATCACATAGCAGTTATGAGTTCCTATGGGATGGATTTACAGGATAGGATCTTGCAGGCCGGTTAGTAGAATCACAGGTATATGGAGATTGTGCACAGGTTGCAGGAGAGTACAGGTACAAGATGTAGTAGAGGTATAGGTTGTCGTACAAGTACAGGTACAATTTGTGGCACAGGTACAACTTTTTGTACAGGTATAGGTTAATGCAGTAGTACATATCTCTAGTGACAAAGGTAAGAAAGTTAAGTATGCAGATGTTCTGAGCAGGTATCCAGTTCTATAGCAGTTTCAGGATGTATATCGACTTCGAGATCAGGTATACTAAAGGTAAAGAGAACAGGGTCGCAGATGCTCTTAGCAGGCAGATACAGGGAAAGCACATAGCAGGAATGAGTTCCTATGGGACAGATTTACAGGATAATATCTTGAAGGCAGGTAACGAGGATCATAGGTATATGGAGATTATGCACAGGTTGCAACAAAGTACAGGTACAGGTGGTACAGGTACAAGTTGTGGTACAGGTAGAGATACAGGTTTTGGCACAGGTACAGCTTGTGGTACAGGTATAAGTACTGGTTGTGGCACAGGTATATGTGGTACAGGTACAGGTACAGGCTGTGACACAGGTACATGTTATGTTACATGTACAGGTATAGGTTATGGTACAGGTACAGGTACATGTATAGGTGCAGGTGTACAGGACATGGAGTATTGTCTCAACGCAGATGGATTGGTCAAGTTTAGAGACAGGATATATGTGTCAGACGATGGTGAGCTCAAGAAGGTGATCTTGAAGGAGTTTCATGCGTAACCATATTCAGGTCACCCAAGCTATCAAAAGACATTGACTGCAGTGAAGAAGTTCTATTATTGGAGGAATTTAAAGAGGGACGTAGAAGAGCTTGTGGCTAGGTGTCTAGATTGTCAAGAGGTAAAGGCAGAGTGGAAATGGGAGTTAATTTCCATGGACTTCATTACAGGTGTGCTGAGGATAGTGAGTGTTGTACATATTTACCCCTGCCCATGAATTTTGGCCTATTGCCCCACTCGAATCTGATACGAAGCTCCACCGTGGCCTAAAGTCCCACGCTCCCGTTTTATATAAATGTCTCCGCCCGAAAATTCACTCCACAAAGGTTGAAGACCCGTCATTTAAATTATATCGGGCCGAAGCCCCAAGTCCTTAGCCCCTCTCCTTATTGCTTTCATACGACCCGAGCCCAAGAACCACAGGATAAAGGGAAGAGGGCTTATTGTTTTATGCTATCGGGAGGGATAGCAGCCGTCCGATTGAATTAAATCAACGAAGCGGTGAGCGTTACAGTCGGAGGGCCCCGCGCATGCCAGAAACCGGCGGTATTACCCCGCACCGTTTCCACCGGGCCGACGGTATTCGGCATAGACCAGCGATTCCATTAGAGAGGAGCCACGCGTCTCTTGTACGGGCCCTAAAACCATTTTTCCCCGCGCGTTAAAGCCTGTACGCTCGCCGGGCAGCGGAATTAGTTTGAATCGTCCGATCTGCCGATCGCCATCCAACGGCGGATACGTACCAAAACTGCCCGCTTGTTAACGTGTGTCCGCTGTGATTTGTGGCCCACCATCGTGTCGCTCCCGTCCATTCCTAGCCGCTGATTTACGTTTATAATCCGACGATCCAGATCCCAGTCTCCCCGTCCGTTGACTCCGCTGCCACGTCAGTCCCCACCCGTCCATCGTACATCCACGTGTCTCTGTCCCGTGCATCCATAATATCCCTCTGCGCGCTATATATATATATATATATGTTTTAAAATGACAAAGAAGGCGTTTTAGTTTACCGCCTCCATTGCAGAGATCAAAGAGCATACCAAAGGACATATTCTGCTGGTGAAATTTAAAGAGGAAGCTGAGGGTAGGTGGGAGAGATGACCACCATTAAAGAAGACAAAGATATGGATCAATAGAACCCTCCAGAGAAATTTTCACCGCATTAAAGATCCAGGATTCGAATCCAAAATCAACGGCCGAGAGTACAATACAAAATTGCGGAATATTACAGGTCTCTTACGGCAGCAGATTTTCCCTCAGCAGAAGGCAACACACTGTATATATTTTATTATTTGTGTCTTGTATATAAGGAGATTTTTATCTCCCAGCATTTATTTCTATAGACAGTTTGTAAAGTACATTCGTTTATATTTAGTCATTCAGAGATGGGCGCGAATGTTTTCCGCCATCTGATTGAAAAGAAGTCATTAAATGTGCTTCATCTACCTCCGCCTCCTCTAGAATTCTCTATCTTCCCTATAAAGGCTCAAAAAGAAGACATTGTAGGGTCTACATATATCGAAATAGCGTACGTAGAAAGACTTAAGCATACATTTTTGTAATATTTTTGTATGAAGCTTGGGCCGAAGAGATAGGTGAGAGGGAGTTATATTTGTAATGAGTTACAGGATTCTGGTCTCTGGTATCTCACAGTATGTAATTTCTCTTATGTGTTAATACAATATCTCTTTCATGCTATTTATCTTCTTGTATCATGTTCTAGAATGCGAGTGGCTCACTAGTTTGCTGATGAGATTCATGCTTATTTGATGCCACTTTGCAGGAGATTAGTCAAGCGCTTTAAATAGGCCTAGTCATGATATCTTGTTCCATATTCCTCTTTCCATATTTTTACTGCTATATTAGTTGCTTGAGGAGGGTGCTTTTAAAAAGCACCATTGTCATATAAGGATTAAGTAAATTGGTGCGCCCATATGTAAGTTGTTCTGTATCTGGGTATCAGTCTCATGTTAACTAATATCTTCTCTATGTTTCCTCACTGCACTCTCTTCCTGATATTTGATTTCTGTGATATATTATTTGAACTGGCCCTCTTTACAGTAAACTGTCTCTTAACTGTCTGATGCCTTTGTATTGGTGTTTTACATGATGTTCCTACATTATTCTTATCTTTGTGTCAACTTCTGAGAGAGTTTGGTCCCATTCAAAACTTATTTCTTTGTTTTACAAGAGATAGTAAGTGAGCTTTTGGATTGACAACCCAAGCTATATGAAGAGCTCCTTGCTATATTAAGATGTCCTAGGCACTGGTCTATGGCAACTCTAGGCTGTCTCTAGGGGGGTGACAAAATCATCCACAACATCTTTCCAGCGCCGTTGCCGGGGACGAATTCAAGAATATCTGTTTCCTTGGGTTTGACATCTCATATTCACTCTCTAATCAGGTGAGCACAGAGAGGTGACGAGTTGCAGATTTCTCACCTTGGCGTCTCCACTGGTCTTTATTTGATAAATTTTATTGGAAGTCCTGGCTTCCCGAAAGCCCCATTTGAGGTCAGATACCTCACAGCCGAAAACACCTGTGTCTGACCCGGAGAAGATCATTCATAAAAGAGTTTGGAAGGAGAGGAAATCAGTTCATGCTAAAAACCCTGAATATTCCATTGAAGATTATCCACCCTCTTCTTCTCAAGAGATTAGAACAGAAAATCCTGAGTTTTACTCAGAAACTCCACGTAGAGGAAGTGTCTAGATTGAAGAAGATTCTCACCCTACTCCCGAGGCTGAGGAAATTAAAGAAGTCACAGAAGTAGTTACTGTTAACCGTGAACTATTCCCATCCACACCGCAGGCTCCTGTGCAATTTATTCCCATTGTTATACATACCCAACTTCCTCCTACTCCTCTTCCTTTATCTGTATCTCAGACTGTTGCACAACCCCCACCTCCTCCAATGGCTAATGTTCCTGCTTTTCTATTAAACAAATATGCTCCACTGGCCTTACCCCAAGTATTAAATGATATGCCACAGGATTATTTGAAGATTCAAGATTATGCCCAGAAGTTTAATGGTGAGAATGAGGTCGATGCTCGAGAAGCACCTCGAGACCTTCTGCTCTTTTGCGGAAAAGCTTAAATATTGAACATTTAGATGTGGTAATGAGGTGTTGTGCAATCTTTGGATAGGTAAAGAATCCAGAAAATGGTTCAAGACATTGGGAAACTGGATTACGTGCTCACAGGATGACACGGAGAATACTTTTCTCGAGGAAATGGGGAGAAAAGAAAGATTATGGTCAATGCCTTACAAAATTCAATACTTTGAAGAAGAAACATAATGAGTGAGTGGCAGAGTTTATCAAAATATTTAATAAGATGTATTTGAGCCTTCCTGCTGATATGAATCCTCATCAAATTGCTACTAAATTTTTTTTTGTAGCAGCCTTTGACTCAGAATTTGGTTTCTGTCTGCGGGAAAGAATGCCTGTCACTTTGGATGATGCTCAGACAGATGCTCTAGAATTAGAAGCAGATTTTGCAGCCACTAGAAAATCAAAAGGAAAAGTCGAGCATGATGCCAGAAGAAGAGGTGAAGAGGAGGTATCTACTTCCAACCAAGATAAATATTCAGACCGAATGGAAGAAATAAGTAAAATGATCGAAAATATAGTTAAGCTTGAATGGGAAGCCCTGAATCCAGCCCCCAAAAATTTTCAGAATGTTCCAAACAGAGGTTATAATCCTCAGTATAGAAGACCACCATTACAAATATTGCCAAGGGAAGCAAAGGAGCAGCATGATCAGGTACTACACCCATTGCACCTGGAAGGTCTAGTAGATGACTCCACCGAAGGTGTTGCCTATGGACTGGAAGATGGGAATCTTTCCTTTTCAAATAGTGACGGAGAAAAATCCTCTTTTGCTTTCAATTTACAAAAAGAACTTGAGAAGATCAAAATCCTAGTCCCCTTGACTGAACTGTTGAAACAACCAGCATATCAATCTCAAGTCTCCTCTTTCATACTTCCTCCAGAAGCAACACTCACCCCAAATAATATCAAGCACTGCCAGGTCTTTTAGGATGAAGAACAGATGACGGGATTCTTAGAAATAGAAGGTGAATTATTTAACATGGAGATCGATGCTGATGAAAGAAATTTGACACCTCTTGATAGTCAAAGAAAGGAGGAAGGAAATTCGATGGAAGATTTTAACTCATGGAATGAAGAAATCAGGTTGCTGGAGATTATGTTGGATAAATATGAAGTTAGATACGGAAGGAGAACCTCAATTTCTAAATTGGGAATTGCGGGATGTAAAGATAAAAAGGAAATGAACACGGTGAAGACTACGGAATCCTGGGAGAGACTTAAGATTTCTGATAAAAGAATTGGTGACTGAATCATCAAGTAAGATTTTTGGGTCTCATGATTTCGAAACTGACAATATGGCTGTGTTGACAGGTAT
The DNA here is from genome assembly GCA_034641835.2 of Pinus albicaulis. Lineage (NCBI taxonomy): Eukaryota > Viridiplantae > Streptophyta > Pinopsida > Pinales > Pinaceae > Pinus > Pinus albicaulis. The sequence goes on from CM076574.1 coordinate 1,020,322,894, forward strand.
TGCAGAAGACAATCCACCCTTTGGAGTTGTCTTGGATACAGATGAATTATCGCAGAAGAAGGAAGGTGAGGCAACCCTGTCTCATGTGAAGGAACTTATTATTACTGATAATGACAAGAAGAAGCTGATGTATCTGATAGATAAAGAGAGGACTAGAGGACAGAATTTTGGAGCTACTACAGTGATGGGGAATCAGAATTCCATTCTGATAGAAGATAAGGTCAAGATCTGAAAAACGATTTCGGTCATAATTATAGATCAAGCGGGTAAGGAAAATTGCGAAAATTGTCAAGGAAAAGAAGAAGAAGAAGAGTATGCTGAAACAAATATGCAGCATATTGATGAAATGCTTGTAGACAAATGGTTGAATTGTTTGCTGAAAACATTTAGAGAAGAGAACGAAATTGCAGGCGCTGAAGTGAAAATTCCTGAAGTTGTGAAAGGAGCAGGAGTAGATACTAGTTTGCAGAATTTAAATATGCTTACTAGTACACAAGGAAGAATGAACGATTATGCTACTGCAGTTAAAGAATTAAAAGTTAATTTACCTTTTAAAGGTAAATTTGCAGGTGATGAACAAAAGAATGTTGCAGAAGGAGGTATCCTGAGAGATATTCAGGAATTTTGTGAAGTAGCCACATTTTTAGAAAAAGAGGCAACATCGATAGTAATGTTAAGGGAACCCGATGGCAAATAACAAAAATCGAAGACGACGGTGGGCAAAAGTAACTGGGACAAAGGAAAAGGTTGGACATAGGGGTGTGACATCAAAAGACTGATGATGAAGGTGCCTTAGAAACAGCAGATAGCAGCAAGAAAGCAAAGAAAGTTTGGCAATGGAAAAACAAAAACAAAATGTGAAAGCATAGCTGGAGGCAAATTGCAGAATAAAATAGGGAAACATGGAGGGGTACAACTGAAGAATAATGCAACTAATGGACACCAGCAAAGTAGAGTATGGGACCCGGGAGGCCAAGAAAGCCTGGTGTATTATATTGTACATTAGTTTTCTTTTGTTTTATCATTCTTTTAATAAGGAATGGGTGCTAATGAGTTTTGAAGAAGCGCAGGGGAATTGAAGAACGGAGTGAAATATTCAGTGGTCTGCGTGTTCTCGAAGATCCATGCCCGAACATGCGAATCCCAGATGGAGCCGATGTGTACACATATTTACCCACAACATGAATTTTGGCCTATTGCCCCACTCGAATCTGATACGAAGCTCCACCGTGGCCTAAAGTCCCACGCTCCCATTTTATATAAATGTCTCCGCCCGAAAATTCACTCCACAAAGGTTGAAGACCCGTCATTTAAATTATATCGGGCCGAAGCCCCAAGTCCTTAGCCCCTCTCCTTATTGCTTTCATACGACCCGAGCCCAAGAACCACAGGATAAAGGGAAGAGGGCTTATTGTTTTATGTTATCGGGAGGGATAGCAGTCGTGCGATTGAATTAAATCAACGAAGCGGTGAGCGTTACAGTCGGAGGGCCCCGCGCACGCCAGAAACCGGCGGTATTGCCCTGCACCGCTTCCACCGGGCCGGCGGTATTCGGCATAGACCAGCGATTCCATTAGAGAGGAGCCACGCGTCTCTTGTACGGGCCCTAAAACCATTTTTCCCCGCGCGTTAAAGCCTGTACGCTCGCCGGGCAGCGGAATTAGTTTGAATCGTCCGATCTGTCGATCGCCATCCAACGGCGGATACGTACCAAAACTGCCCGCTTGTTAACGTGTGTCCGCCATGCTTTGTGGCCCACCATCGTGTCGCTCCCGTCCATTCCTAGCCGCTGATTTACGTTTATAATCCGACGATCCAGATCCCAGTCTCCCCGTCCGTTGACTCCACTGCCACGTCAGTCCCCACCCGTCCATCGTACATCCACGTGTCTCCGTCCCGTGCATCCATAATATCCCTCCGCGCGCTATATATATATATATATATATATATGTTTTAAATGACAAAGAAGGCGTTTTAGTTTACCGCCTCCATTGCAGAGATCAAAGAGCATACCAAAGGACATATTCTGCTGGCGAAATTTAAAGAGGAAGCTGAGGGTAGGTGGGAGAGATGACCACCATTAAAGAAGACAGAGATATGGATCAATAGAACCCTCCAGAGAAATTCGCACTGCATTAAAGATCCAGGATTCGAATCCAAAATCAAGGGCCGAGAGTACAATACAAAATTGCAGAATATTACAGGTCTCTTACGGCAGCAGATTTTCCCTCAGCAAAACCAACACGCTGTATATATTTTATTATTTGTGTCTTGTATATAAGGATATTTTTATCTCCCAGCATTTATTTCTATAGACAGTTTGTAAAGTACATTCGTTTATAGTTAGTCATTCAGAGATGGGCGCGAATGTTTTCCGCCATCTGATTGAAAATAAGTCATTAAATGTGCTTCATCTACCTCCGCCTCCTCTATAATTCTCTATCTTCCCTATAAAGGCTCAAAAAGAAGACATTGTAAAGGTTCCAGATTTCTATCAGCAAACTGTGCAGTGAGAAGACTTCTGTATACATTTTGTAACATTTCTGTATGAAGTTTCAGAGCCCGTAGGGTCTCAGTGATGAGGGGTTATAACAGTATTGAGGATTCTGGTCTTTGGTATCTCACAGTATGTAATTTCTCTTACGTGTTAATACATTATCTCATTTCATGCAATTTATCTTCTTGTATCATGTTCTAGAATGCGAGTGGCTCACTAGTTTGCAGTAAGGATTCATCTTAAGTGGTGCCCTTTCTAGAATTAGTCAAGCGCTTTAAATAGGCCTAGTCATGATATACTGTTCCATGTTCACTCTTTCCATATTTTCTGCTATATTAGTTGCTTGAGGAGGGTGCTTTTAAAACGCCATTGTCATATAAGGATTCGTAAATTGGTGCGCCCTTATATGGTTCTGTTGTGTATCTGGGTATCAGTCTCATGCCAGCTAATATATTCTTATGTTTCCTCACTGCACTCACTTCCTGATATCTGATTTCTGTGATATATTATTCGAATCGGCCCTCTTTACAGTAAGCGGTCTCTTAACTGTCTGATGCTTTCATGCTGAAGTTTTACAGGATGTTCCTACATTATTCTTATCTTTGTGTCAGCTTCTGAGAGAGATTGGTCCCATTCAAAACTAATTTCCTTGTTCAAACAAGAGATAGTAAGTGAGCTCTTGGACTGACAACCCAAACTATAAAGGGCTCCTTGCTATATTTAGATGTCCTAGGCACTGGTCTATGGCAACTCTAGGCTGTCTCTAGGAGGGTGACAAAATTATCCACAACAGTGAGACGACATGATTCTATAACGGTTGTTGTGGAAAGGTTGACGAAGATAGCGCACTTCATTCCAGTGAAGTCTGCATTCTTAGCGAACGATGTAGCACAAGTCTTTATCAGAGATGTAGTCAAATTACATGGTGTTCCAAAGAATATTGTGTCAAACAGGGATGTGAAGTTCACTTCCAAGTTTTGGAAGGAGCTATTTGTAGGATTAGGTACAAATTTGACCTTCAGCACAATTTATCATCCGCAAACAGATGGACAGACCGAAAGGGTCAACAGGATATTGGAGGACATGTTGAGGATGTATGTGATGCATTAGCAGTGAAAGTGAGAAGAGTATATTGCACTGGTAGAGTTCACTTCCAACAATGGGTATCAAGAATCTTTGAGGATGTGTTCGTTTGAGGTGTTCTATGGGCAAAGTTGCAATACTCCCATCAGTTGGAGTGATCCAGTTAACAGGGTATTGATTGGAACAGACATGTTTGCAGACATGGAACAGGAAATGCATGTTAAAAAGAAGAATTTGAAGGTAGCACATGATAGGCAGAAGAGTTATGTAGATCGGAACAGGTTGTTCAAGGAGTTTCAGGTTATGGAAGAGGTGTACTTGCGTATCAGGCCCAAGAAGAGCTCCTTGCGGATTGGATCATGTTCCAAGATGGCACGACAGTTTTGTGGACCTTTCACGATTATTGAGAGGATTGGACCAGCAGCCTCTCAACCTTCATTGCCCTTGACAGTGAAATTCTATGATGTTTTCAATATATCATTGCTTAAAAAGTATGTTAAAGATGTTGATCATGTGATTGACAGGTCTATGTTGCAGGTGGAATCAGAAGGAGAATTCTAGCTAGAACCAGAGTAAATTTCGCAAAGAAAAACGCTCATGCTCCAGAATCGAGCAACCGAGCAAGAGCAATGGAAGCACTTTGGGCCCAATGAAGCTACATGGGAGATGGCTGATCATATGCAGGCTATGTATCCTTCTTTATTCATTGGTTGAGAAAATATTTTGGTGTGATGTTTGGTATTTGTTTTGGCATATGTTCGATTTATGTTTTGGTATATGTTGGTATGATTTTTTGTGTATGTACATATGTATATGGATGTAAATACCGCCATGAGCTGTGTTATAAATCTCCAATAAGCGATATGGGTGTCATGTCATTGTAGTTGTCATGTTGCTATGTTGTCATGTTGGTTTGTTTTTCAGCGGGTTAATCATTGTAAATACTCCTTTGATCTATGTTATAAAGCTTCATGATCAGTATGTTTTCCTTTCAGCGTCTTTGTTGAGGTATATGTGTTGTTGAACATCGACTACGATGTCTCCCCTGAGAGAGGGTTCTGTAACAACCTAAGTGAAAATTCCATGTAATAAAAGTTAATAAAAGTAAAATAATAACCATGATTATGGGACATGTTTGCGAAGCTGAATGTTGGGAAAAACATCTTAGTGTGGATTTTCATATTGTTTGTTATGGCTAATGGAAATTGGCAAAGGCAATGGATAAGGCGTTGGAAAGGCAAAGTGGCATTTATTAGCATTTAATGGAAAATAGGAGAAAATGGAGGTGAAAGGTCACAGGTTTTATGTGAGGAGGAAAATGAAGGAAAATAATGGAAAATTGAAGAAGTTAGAAGCCTCATTAATAAAAAGGCTTATGAGGAATAGTTTGTACCATTTGTCAGTGCATTTCTGGATCTCTCTCATTATTCTCTCTCTCTCTCATACTCTTGGATACTTAGATTTTCTTAGAGCACTTTTGGAGAGTGTAGCATACTTGGTGCTATGGAGCAAGAAGGCAAAGGAAGAGCAGGAAAGTTCATGAGGGCATCGGAATAAGCATCTACAGCAGGTTCTGAGTGTAGGTATCGAGTTGCATGTATGATTTCCTCACTAGCTTTGGTATGCATGGTATTGCATGTGGTTTCTTGATAATGATTTGTCATTGGCACATAGGATTTCCTGGATTGACAGTGGATTTGCCTAGCCTTGCCATTTCCTGGATAGCCATGGTGATTGTGGGTTTATCTCCAATGATTGTTTTCTGGTTGGTTCTCATGTTGTCTTTAGCTGTGGGTTGAGTTATTAGTTTCTGGAGCCTTGGTTGGACAAATGCTCTGTAGCTCGACGAACAACTATTGGGTTGAGTTACTAGTCCTGGATCCTTGGTTTAAAAAACACTTTGGAGCCCTACGTAGGTTGAGTTACAAGTCCTGGAGCCTTGGTTGGAGAAATGCTCTGGAGCTCGAAAACAACTAGGGTTGAGTTACTAGTCCTCGAGCCTTGGCTGGAACAAACACTCTGGAGCCCTAGACAGCTTGGGTAGAGACCAATCCATGATGGTTAGCGATGTTCGACCATGAGGTAGAATCGCTGGTTATTGATTTCTGACCGTGAGGTGGAATCACTGGTTGAGGGTTGTGGCGGGTTGGCCTCTGGAGCACTGGTTGGTTTTGAATTATGCATTTGATGAAGTCCCACATTCATGCTTGGAATATGGCACGGGGGTGACTAGTTGAAGTGATATATGGGTCAGCTATGTCTATGGTTGGGTGGAACGTGGAATTCCCAAACTCAGTTTCATTTTTCTTATGCCAATAAGAGTTATTTTGATGAGTAATTATTCTAGTTATGATTTGCATTTGTTGATGTCTACTTCAGATTTCTGTGTTTATTATGCAAGTTATGAGCATGTATTATATCAACGGTGATGTATGATTCTCTCCATGTTTTTACTTGAAAATGAATGGACAATGTATCTATGGTCATATAGATGGTAATGTAGCTAATGATGTATGGGAACAATGCTTCTTAGTGATTCTCATATAAGTATGAGACCCCGATGCTCAGATTTTTTGTATACACCTGTAGTTTACATGTTTGTGATATGTTTGACGAAATCCTTGTCATGGCTAGAGGAGTGCGAGGCCAGTTTTGAGTAGCTTAAGTAGTTGTTGACACATACTCTAGTGTTAAAGATTGCAGATCCAAACACAGAGTTTGTAGTAAGTACAGTTGCTTGCAAGAAACGACTTGATGGATTTCTTATACAGGAGGGACAGGTAGTATGCTATGAATCACGGAAACTGAATGAACATGAGAACTATCCAACACATGATCTTGAGTTGGAAATGATCATTCATGCATTGAAGATATGGAAACATTATCTTATGGGAAAATAGTTTGTATTGATGAGTGATCGTTGGATTATTGTATCTATTCAACCAGCCGAATATTAATGCTAGACAAGCTAGATGGTTGGCTACGATTAGTGAATTCGACTTCGAGATCAGGTATATTAAAGGTAAAGGGAACAGGGTTGTAGATGCTCTTAGCACGCAAATACAGGTGAATCACATAGCAGCTATGAGGTCCTATGGGATGGATTTACAGGATAAAATCTTGCAGGCCAATCAGTAGAATAACAAGTATATGGAGATTGTCCATAAGTTGCAATAGAGTACAGGTACAAGATGTAGTACAGGTTTAGGTTGTGGTATAAGTACAGGTAAAATTTTTGGAACAGGTACAGATTAATGTAGTGGTACATATCTCTAGTGACAAAGGTAAGGAAGTTAAGTATGTAGATGTTCTGAGCAGGTAACCAGTTCTACAGCAATTTCAGGATGTATATCGACTTCGAGATGTAGTCCGATTAAATGGTATTCCAAAGAATATTGTGTCAAACAGGGATGTGAAGTTCACTTCCAAGTTTTGGAAGGAGCTATTTGTAGGATTAGGTACAAAGTTGACCTTCAGCACAATTTATCATCCACAAACAGATGGACAGACCGAGAAGGTCAACAAGATATTGGAGGACATGTTGAGGATGTATGTGATGCATCAAAAGTGAAAGTGAGAAGAGTATATTGCACTGGTAGAGTTCACTTCCAACAATGGGTATCAAGAATCTTTGAGGATGAGTCTGTTTGAGGCGTTATATGGGCGAAGTTGCAATACTCCCATCAGTTGGAGCGATCCGGTTAATAGGGTATTGATTGGACCAGACATGTTGGCAGACATAGAACAGTAAATGAAGGTTATAAAGAAGAATTTGAAGGCAGCACGCGATAGGCAGAAGAGATATGCAGATCGGAACAGGTTGTTTAAGGAGTTTTAGGTTAGGGAACAGGTGTACTTGCGTATCAAGCCCAAGAAGAGCTCCTTGCAGATTGGATCATGTTCCAAGATGGCACGATGGTTTTGTATACCTTTCACGATTATTGAGAGGATCGTACCAGTAGCCTATCGAATTTCACTACCCCCGACAATGAAATTCCATTATGTTTTCAATATATCATTGCTTAAAAAGTAAGTTAAAGATCTTGATCATGTGATTGACTGGTCTATGTTGCAGGTGGAACCGGAAGGAGAATTCCAGCCAGAACCGAAGTGCATTTTGCAAAGAAAAATGCTCATGCTCCTGAATCGAGCAACCGAGCAAGTTAAAGTGCAATGGAAGCACTTTGGTCCCGATGAAGCTACATGGGAGATGGCTGATCATATGCAAGCTATGTATCCTTCCTTATTCATTGGTCGAGCAAATATTTTGGTGTGATGTTTGGTATTTGTTTTGGCAGATGTTCGGTATATGTTGGTATGATTTTTTGTGTATGTAAATATGTATATGGATGTAAATACCACCATGAGTTGTGTTATAAATCTCCAATAAGTGATATGGTTGTCATGTTGCTATGTTGTCATGTTGGTTTGCTTTTCAGCGGGTTAATCATTGTAAATACTCCATCGAGCTATGTTATAAAACTTCATGATCAATATGTTTGCCTTTTAGCATCTTTGCTGAGGTATATGTGTTTTTGAACACCGACTACGATGTCTCCCAAGAGACAGGGTTCTGTAACAACCCCGGTGAAAATTCCATGTAATAAAAGTTAATAAAGGTAAAATAATAACCATGATTACGGGACATGTATTCCAAGTTGAAGTTTGGACAAAATATCCTAGTGTGGATGTTCATATTGTTTGTTACGGCTAATGGAAATTGGCAAAGGCAATGGATAAGGCTTTGGAAAGGCAAAGTGGCATTTATTTATGAAAATAATGGAAAATATGAGAAAATGGAGGCCAAAGGTCACAGGTTGTATGTGAGGAGGAAAATGAAGGAAAATAATGGAAAATTGAAGAAATTAGAAGCCTCATTAATAAAAAGGCTTATGAGAAATAGTTCGTACCATTTGTCAATGCATTTTTGGAGCTCTTTCATTATTCTCTCTCTCTCTCTCATACTCTTGGATACTTAGATTTTTCTTGGAGCACTTTTGGAGAGTGTGGCATACTTGGTGCTTTGGAGCAAGAAGGCAAAGGAAGAGTAGGAAAGTGCATGAGGGCATCGGAATCAACATCTATAGTAGGTTCAAAGTGCAAGTATCGAGTTGCATGTATGATTTCCTCACTAGCTTTGGCATGCATGGTATTGCATGTGGTTTCTTGATTATGATCTGTCATTGGCACAAAGGATTTCCTGGATTGATAGTGGATTTTCCTAGCCTAGCCATTTCCTAGATATCCCTGGTGATTGTTGGTTTATCTCCATTGATTGTTTTAATGTTGGTTCTCATGTTGTCTTTATTTGTGGGTTGAATTATTAGTTCCTGGAGCCTTGGTTGGACAAATGCTTTGCAGCCCGACAAACAATTGTTGGGTTGAGTCACTAGTCCTCTTGGATCCTTGGTTGGAAAAGCACTTTGGAGCCCTAGGTAGGTTGAGTTACTAGTCTTGGAGCCTTGGTTGGACAAATGCTCTGGAGCCCGAAAACAACTAGGGTTGAGTTACTAGTCCTGGTGCTTTGGTTGGAACAAACACTCTGGAGCCCTGGGCAGCTTGGGTAGAGACCAATCCATGATGGTTAGCGATGTCTGACCATGAGGTGGAATCACTATTAATGATGTCCGACCTTGAGGTGGAATCACTAGTTGAGGGTTGAGGCGGGTTGGCCTCTGGAGCCCTGGTATGGTTTTGAATTATGTGTTTGATGAAGTCCGACATTCATGCTTGGAATATGGCATGGGGGTGACTGGCTGAAGTGATATATGGGTCAGATAAGTCTATGGTTGGGTGGAACATGGAAGTCCCAAACCCAGTTTCATTTTTCTTATGGAAATAACAGTTATTTTGATGAGTAATTATTCTAGTTATCATTTGGATTTTATGGTTGATGTCTACTTCAGATTTCTGTGGTTATTATGCTGGTTACGAGCATGTATTATATCAATGGTGATGTATGATTCTCTCCATGTTTTTACTTGAAAATGAATGGACAATGTATCTATGGTCATATAGATGGTAATGCAGCTAATGATGTATGGGAAAAATGCTTCTTAGCGATTCTTAGATAAGTATGAGACCCCTATGCTCAGATTTTTTGTATACACCTGTAGTTTACATGTTTGTGATATGTTTGACGAAATGTTTGTCATGGTTAGCAGGGTTATGGTTGAATCCTTGAAGATATGTTTGCTTCTACATCATTTTCCTGTTGTTATTTATCATGTCTGAACTTTTCATGAAGTTATTGGCAGTGGCCTGGGTTCTAGGCGTAGAAAAGTGGCTCAAATCGCAAGGATGCAGGCATAACACTGAGGATTTGGGTCTCTGGAAATTGGCATGCTATGTTATGCCTACGTCTAAAGCCTTCTGGTCGCTGGCTTACAAGCGTGTGCCTACATCTATGGCTTAAAGAGTTAAAAAATCCAGTGTGACCCAGGTGTAAGAGGCTTGAAAGGTTGGGTTGGCTCCTGGGGGTATTAATGTTGATGTTCAAGGTTTATGTAATGTGTTTACATTGATTCTACTTCCTTAAGGTCACTTAGGAGTTTGAATCTCATAATTGTGGCCTCTCGTCGCATGTTTACCCCGGTTGGTTGGTTACTTGGGTAGATGTGGGATGAGGGTGTTATAGAGTGGTATCAAAGCATGGTTCAACTCTCAAACTGGATGGGTGGTTTGTTTATCATGCATTTATGTTGGTTGCATGTGTGTTTAGTATGCTTATGGTCTATGTGTGTTTGTTTCATGTGCATGGTGTTGGTCATGGCTACAGTGATGTCGCCATGAGGAATTCGTTGGTGTCGTCGTGACATGTGTCGTCATGTGTGTATGACTCCTTATGTAATGTTCATGCTTATGTATTGCCCGTGCATGCTTGCTTACATGTTGTACTTGGATTTCTTGTTTATACTAGGCCACATATTAGTCATGCTTGTGTGTTGATCATTGCTAATTTTGGACAACTAGGTCCAAACTCCATGTTGTGATGCTCAAATGAAGATGCCAATATTTTTATTGGATTCCTCTTTCGGAGAGGTGCAAGATCGATCTATAGATCATCTTGATCCAATGAGCAGAACATTTATTTTGAATTTATTCAAAATATGTGTAGGTCGGCCTGAAATTAAATGTAGGTTTGAAGCCCCAGCAGTTGTGTCACACACCCTCATTGATGGATATAAATAAGTCAACGTTGGAGGTCATTTTCCACTCATCCATCACATCACATTCTCTCCTCATTTGATTGTTTAGATCATTTGTTGGAATCTCTTCTTCTCGCATGTGGGAAAACGCAGCAAGAAGATTTTCGTTTTTCGACCTAGGGTTTTTCAGCATGGAGTTGACCAGCATTGACTTTGGTCAATGCTTGGTCAAACTGACCCAAATATTGGCCAAAATTCCGATTTCTGCAATCCGCTTTTTCTGGCACAGAAATCGAGGTTGACCATTGACTTTGACTTGGCTTCGTTGACTTTTTGCTACGATTGTTTTGCGTTGACCGTTGACTAGGACAACATTGACTTTCATTGACTTTGGGTTGATTGATATTGCTGTCCGAGAGGGTTGTGTGACACTTATGGTTGGCTGACTGTATTGAGACTTTGTTGGTTGAAGCATCCCGTTGACCGCCGTAATGGACCAACACACATATATTTTTGGCTTGTTTTCTGTCGATCTACTAGTATGTTCTATCAACATTTTACTTTCTTGTTTATGTGATTGCTGGTTGATATTGGGGATAAAAAGTAAAGTTGTGTCAAGCATAGAACATCTACAAAAATTTACATGGTGTCAGAGCTGAGGTGAAGACAAAGCCCAAGTTTGTAGCAATCACCGAAGAAGAGCATGGGTACCTCAAACTACAAAGGCTTTAAAGCTGATGACAAATTGACTGGGAAGGAAGACTTCCATGCTTGGAAGATGACATTGGATCTTATGTTGGAAGACCAAGATGTCATGGACTATGTGCAGCATAAAATCCAAGAGCCTCCATCATCTGCACCTGCTCCCACCAAGTCAAAGTATAAGAAGGGGGAAATCCAAGCGAAGATGATGATCAAGGACTGAATTCATAAGAGCTTTGTTGCCTACATCTCTGAGCTGGGCACATCCAAGGAGATGTATGATAAGTTGGTCAACATGTTCAAGGCCAACAATGCAAATCAAGTCCTATTCTTTAAAAATCAACTGAAGAATTTGAAGAAAGGCAAGGATGAATCCGTTCAATCCTATTTTCTGAAGTTGATCGAAACCAGAAATAATATTTTGGCTATTGGGGAGACAATAGCTGATCGAGAGATGGTTCTCACCGCGCTTGGAGGTATTCAACACTACCATTTTCAATAACAATGTGATACCTGATTTTGACGAAGTACTATCGAGATGCATACAAGAAGAGACAAGGATGAAGGAATATGAAAATGAAGGAAATGTTGCCTTCACTGCTCGTGCTAAGAAGAAGAACTTTGGTGGTTTGAGGAACAAAGGAAGAGCAGGGGCCCAAGGGAAGAAAGGAAAAGGTTACACATGTCACAAGACCGGCCACTATGCTAGAGAATGCCCTTTCAAGAATGATTCTCTTGAGGATGATGACAATGACAACAACAACAATCGAAGGAATGGCAATCAAAGGAATAACAGATTCAAAGGAAAAAAGATGACTCCCTATGGCGAAAATGTGCAACTTTACAAAAGGTCGAGAAATTCCAGGTATGAGAAATCAAATGTTGTTTGTAATGAATAAAATAATATAAATAATGATTAATTAGTTAATTAGTAATTAGGTTGAAAGGGCATGTCTGATGAGACATGACCTTTTGTGAAGAGGCACCTGCTTAGGTATATAAGTAGGCCACATTTGTAATTATCAATCATCTCATATCTCATTCTTCATACTATCTAATATAATACTTGTATCCTCATGGATATTTTCATATTCCAAGTGTTCTGGAGTATTTAACTTGAGAAGGAACTTTGTTCGCTTCATTTGGTATCAGAGAGTTTGATTTTTTGGCCGCTCACGCTGCACAGAGCCACGCTTTGCGATCTAGGTCCTTGACCATAAAAATCGTCAACTTTGTTGCCGTCGTGACTAAAGCATTCGCTACAAATATTGGAGTTTCTCTGTTTTTGATTTTGTCAGAGGCCTTTGGCCATAATAAAAATTAAAAAAAAAGGAAGAAATATATATATATATATATATTAATAATAAATAAATAAAAGAGAGAAGGAAATTTTAAAAAAAAGGGAGTATTATAAGGAATTATTAAGACAATTAATATTAAGGAAAAGTAAGATTTAAAAAAATTAACTATTCTGAAAGTCAAACATCTTCTTAGTAATTAAAGAAGGTTTCATAAAAAGAAATCAAGGAAGTAATTTCAAAAAAACAAAAGGAAAAATATTATCAAGGATTTCTTAAAATATTAAGGAATCATTATAAAAGTTGAAGGTATATGAAAGGAAAAAGAGGTTATTAAAGGTTTAAGTACTGGAAAAGTGGAAAAGGAGATGGCATAAACAAGATAAGGGAAAATAAAACCAAAAAAGTTCCCTATCAACATCCAAATCATGGGAGCAGACAACTCGACCAAGCTATGTATTCAGAACAGAAACAACAAGCTGATATTCCGAAGAATAATGTCGGTGCAATCCACTCATCTGATAATAAGTCGTCACAAGTTTCCAGTCATCGCAATATTCCACAAAAGATTGATTTAGGATGGTCCGATCCATTCTTAGTGTGATGGTTTTGTTTGTCACTTAGAGTATCATATCAACTTGTATCGAAAAGAATGACTGCCCTAAGACAAGAAGACATTCGTAGCAGGAAAGTAAATCAAGGCCTTTCATCAACAAGCTTTGAGGACAACTTTTTGAGGAGGAAGGCAATGTAATGAATAAAATAATATAAATAATGATTAATTAGTTAATTAGTAATTAGGTTGAAAGGGCATGTCTTATGAGACATGAAATTTCGTGAAGAGGCACCTGCCTAGGTATATAAGTAGGCCTCATTTGTAATTATCAATCATCTCATATCTCATTCTTCATACTATCTAATATAATATTTATATCCTCATGGATATTTTCATATTCCAAGTGTTCTGGAGTATTTAACTTGAGAAGGAACTTTGTTCGCTTCATTGTTGATGATAAAAGAAATGAATTCATTCTTGTATCTGCCCTCTCTGCTGCATCTCCACCCGACACTATGGATGTCTGGTTGATAGATAGTGGTGCCTTAAGACACATCACCAGGTTCAAGGAAGCACTTTCTGACATGGTTGAGAAGGATGTTAATCTGAAAATTATCCTTGGAGATAATGCCACATATCCCGTGAAAGGGACAGGGATTGTGACCCTCCACTTGTCTCAAGGTAAAATCCTTCGCTTGCAAGATGTACTATATGTACCTGATTTGAAGAAGAACGTTGTGTCTATTTTGGCCATGGAAGACAAAGGTTTCAATTTGGCATTCATTGATGGGAAAGTGTGCATCTGGAATAAAAGTTTCAAGGAAGCTACCATGATTGGGTTTAGAGTTGATACACTCTACCAGGTTGGAGGAAGTCCACTGGAAGCGATGACATGTGATACTATCCGACAGACTGAACTATGGAACTAGAGGTTTGGACACCTTCACTACAAAGCCCTTCCCAAAGCAAGGAAGGTGGTCACGGGGATGCCCGAGTTCACAAATGATCATGAAGGTGTATGTCAGGATTGTGCCGAAGGAAAGCATACAAGGGGACCTTTCCCCTCAAGCGTCACAAAGACATCTGATGTCTTGCAATTGGTACATTTTGATATGTCTGGTATGCTGCCCGTGACATCCTTGGGAGGATGTTCTTATTATATGATGTTCATAGATGACTTCTCTCACAAAACCTAGATATACTTCTCGAAGAAGAAGGACGAGGCCTTCATGTGGTTCCATACCTTCAAAGCCTTGGTGGAAAATCTAACAGGGAATAAGATCAAGATATTGAGGACCGATAATGGCACTGAATATGAGACGAACGAGTTCAAGAACTTTTGCAGAGAAGCTGGATTCAAGAGGGAGACCACAACTATCTATACTCCTGAGCAAAATGGCGTTGTTGAAAGAAAGAACAGGACCATTGTGGAAGCTGCCCATGCCATGATATGTGACCAAGGTCTTCTGAAGTTTTTGTGGGGAGAAGCTGCGACCACAGCTATGTACATACAAAACCGATGCCCGCATTCCACTCTGGACTCCAAAACTCCCGAAGAGGTTTTCTTTGGTAATAAACCTAACATCTCATATTTTAGAGGTTTTGGATGTCTTGTTAATTTTCATGTACCGAAGGAGAAGAGGAGCAAGCTGGATGCTTTTGGAAAGAAGGGAATTTTTGTGGGCTATAGCAAAACTTTGAAGGCCTATAGAGTCTATGTGCCTGGTCAAAGGGAAGTGGAGATATGTCACGATCTTACCTTTGACGAAGATGCTTCCCCATGGAAAGTAATCAATCTTCCGAGATCTGAGGAAGATCATGAAGTAAGGCCTGGAAAGCAAGAAGAACCAAAGGATGAGACAATGCCCGATGTTGGACCGATGGACCCAATTGATCCATCTCCTTCAATGAGGAAGAGACCATCATGGCTCAGGGACACTCTCGAGGATGCCGAGAGACATATGGTCCCAAGGGGGACATTCTGTGAAAGCAAGAATCCGAATAGATACCAAGGGTACCTAGCAGCCATGAGTACAATCGTATAATCTGAGCCTAGATCTTTTGAAGAAGCCGTCAAGCATCAAGTCTGGAGGGATGTTATGCATGAAGAATATGATTCCATTATGAAGAATGATGTTTGGGATGTGGTTCCAAGACCGGAGGACAAAGCAGTTGTCACCTCGAAATGGCTCTATAAGATCAAGCATGGATCTGATGGTAGTGCTGAAAAGTTCAAGGCAAGATTCGTTTCCCATGGCTTCTCTCAAAAGGAAGGCGTAGACTATGATGAGATATTTGCACCCGTGTCCCGATATACCACCATCTGATCTATCATAGCCCTCGCTGCTACGCAAGGATGGAATCTTCATCAAATGGATGTGAAGACCGCATTTTTGCATGGTGAGATAAAGGAAGAGGTGTAGGTGGAGCAAGCTTTGGCGTTCAAAGTCCAGGATCGGGACACCCATGTTTGCGGGTTGAAGAACACCCTCTATGGGTTGAAGCATGCACGTAGAGCTTGGTACAAGAGGATAGATAGGTACCCGATGAAGTTGGGCTTCACTCGTAGTAATGTTGATCCGAACCTTTACTTCAAGGTTGATATAGAAAAGCCTCTCATTCTGGTGTTGTACGTGGACGACCTCTTCCTGACAGGTGCTGACCCTCTCATTCATTAGTGTAAGAGGGAGCTCGCTGCTGAGTTCGAGATGAAGGACCTAGGACTGATGCATTACTTCCTAGGCTTAGAGGTCTAGCAGAGACCTGGCGCGATTTTCCTTTCTCATGGAAAATATATTGTGAAGCTTCTGGAAATATTTGGAATGGTGGACTGTAAGTTCATGTCGACACCGATGGAGCTCAACTTTAAGAAGTTGAGTGGCAGCGCTGCTAGGCCTGTGCTAGCAAATCCTACTGAGTTTCGTCAACTCGTAGGGGCCCTGATGTTCTTAGTGAACACCCGTCCAGATGTATGTTTGCAGTGAACACTTTGAGTCAAAATATGGTTGAACCTCATCACATTCACTGGTTGGTGCCAAGGATCTATTGAGATATCTTCGGGGCAGGATAAACCATGGGCTGAGATACATTGCTGGGAGCGTGACACTCCATGGATATACTAATGTCGATTGGGCTGGCAGTGTG
The DNA here is from genome assembly GCA_034641835.2 of Pinus albicaulis. NCBI lineage: Eukaryota > Viridiplantae > Streptophyta > Pinopsida > Pinales > Pinaceae > Pinus > Pinus albicaulis. The sequence goes on from CM076574.1 coordinate 1,020,339,322, forward strand.
GTGGATCGTAAGAGCACATCGGGATGCTACTTTACACTTGGGTTTGCTTAGATATCATGGATGAGAAGGAAGCAGAAGTCGGTGACTTTGAGCACCGCGGAGGTCGAATAAATTACAGCGAGTATGGCCTTTGTGAAGAAGTTTGGTTGCGAAATCTCTTCAGTGAGTTGTTCAGGCATGTGCTAGATACCACCGTGATACTCTGTGATAACTAGAATGGGATTCGGTTGTTCAAGAATCTCGTGTTCAACGATCGATCCAAGCATATTGATATCAGGTACCACTTTATTCGGGATATGGTACAGCGAGGCGCCGTAAGGCTCGATCATATAGGAACTGATGAGCAAGTCACAGATATTCTCACAAAGCCCTTGGGGAAGGTCAAGTTCCTAACCTTCCATGAGAATCTTGGTATCGTGAACAACCCAATGCTGAGGGTCCTATTGGACGATGAGTTCTGGGAGGATTTGGGGATAGCTTCTCAGAGCTATAAGCACACATGGGGCTAGGCTTGCTGAACCTTGTGGTGCTTCTCCCCACCGTTATGATGTTGAGTTGGTTCACCTCTCATGATTTGTGCCCCGTATGCATCCTACCCATTGAGTCCCGGACTCATGGGAAGTACCTCTCATTTGGCCAGTGAGGTGGGAAAAGCTAGAGACCAGTAGCAAATAATGATGGACACATCAGAGATTGACGTACTCTCTATGTCTAGGATGGCACGTGTTCAACCACTTGATCTGGGATCAAGTCTAGTGAGGTTTCAGACCTCCAACTGACTTCGGGTCAGGTAAACCAACTTCGGGTTGGTATGAAACTCTTTTGAGTCCTATAGAGGTTTCAAACCTCTGGGCTGAATCTGTCAGCCGGGAATGATGTCTTTGTGACTGACCCACCTTTGTTCTCAAATAAAGAAGCCAGCAAAGCAAGTTACGGCGGGATGACACACGATGTTTGGATGGAACAGGTGGATGGAGTTCTCCCTAGTTGAGAGGGAGTGTTAATTTTGGACACCTAGGTCCAAAATCCATGTTGTGATGCTGAAATGAAGATGGCAATATTTTTATTGGATTCCTCTTTCGGAGAGGTGCAATATTGATCTAAAGATCATCTTGATCTGATGAGCGGAACATTTATTTTGAATTTATTCAAAGTATGTGCAGGTTGGCCTGAAATGAAATGTAGGTTTGAAGCCCCAGCAGTTGTGTCACACACCCTCTTTGATGGATATAAATAGGTTAACGTTGGAGGTCATTTTTCACTCATCCATCACATCGCATTCTCTCTCCTCATCTGATTGGTTTGATCATCTATTGGAGTCTCTTCTTCTCACACGTGCAAAAACGCAGCAAGAAGATTTCTATTTTTCAACCTAGGGTTTTTCAACGCAGACTTGACCAGCGTTGACTTTGGTCAATGCTTGGTCAAACTGACCCAAATCTTGGTCAATTCCGATTTCTGCAGCCTGCAATTTTGGCACATAAATCAAGGTTGACCGTTGACTTTGACGGGGTTGCATTGACTTTTTGCTGCTGCTGTTTTGCGTTTACCGTTGACTGGGACAACATTGACTTTCGTTGATTGGGACAACATTGACTTTGGGTTGCGTTGACTTTTTGCTGCTGCTGTTTTGCGTTTACCGTTGACTGGGACAGCATTGACTTTCGTTGACTAGGACAACATTGACTTTCATTGACTTTGGGTTGACTGATATTGATGTTCGAGAGGGTTGTGTGACACTTTTGGTTGGCTGACCGTATTGAGACTTTTCTGGTTGAAGCATCCTGTTGACTGCCGTAACGCACCAACACACATATATTTTTGGTTTGTCTTCTGTCAATCTACTGGTATGTTCTATTTGCATTTTACTTTCTTTTTTATGTGATTGCTGGTTGATATTGGAGATAAAAAGTAAAGTTGCATCAAGCACAAAACATCTACAAAAATTTAAATCATGCATGCTTGCTTATGTGATTCTATATGTTGAATATGCATTGGTCGTTCATGTTTGGTTATACATGTCAAGTGAGCGCATATGGTAATGTTTGAATTGGTTTGGTTGAGGTTGTCATGCATTAGGTCATGGAGTGCATTGGTATGGTTATGCATTCATTTATGGAGTGTATTTGGCATGGTCATGCATTCATGACTGGACTCCAACTAGAGTAATGTTTATGCGTTGATATATCATATGTTATGAGATTATATGTTGTTATGATTATGTATATACATGTATTATGCTAATTGGTTGATCTGGCAGAGGAGGTATCTCCTCGAATTATGTTAAGGTACATTGGTTTATTTTGATTTGGTTTAGCTGACATAGGATACATTGCAGGAAGAAATCAAAGATGAATAGCACGATGATAGACTACAGAGATTCTCCCTGCGAGCTGGGTGGAATTTGATCACTCACAATCCATATTAGAGCTTCTAGAAACCATTTCCAAGTGTCGGATTTCATTTTAGAGTGATGCTACTACCTTAACCATGGATATGGCTATGGAATCTTGGTTGAGCTGCAGAATCTAGAACTTGTCAAACTGTCATTAGTAAAACCATGCAAAAATCTTCTTAATTCATTAAAAATAATGGAAATAATAATAATAAACCATGTAAACATGTATGCGGAAATTTGGTTCATTTATGAAGAAATATGGTAAATAATGATGATAATGGGTGAGTGGAATGATGCAAAAATGGATGGTTTGATTAGCAAAAAATGACAAATTGGAGGCCAATTGGAGGCCCAACAGATACAGGCCTACGAATTCGACATTGAGTATGTCAAATGGAAGAACAACGTGGTGGCAGATGCCTTGTCACGCAGGCCAGCGGAATTGTCCTTGATGAGCTTAGACGCAAATTGGAGGGCTCAACTACTAGTGGAGTATTCGAAGGACTGCTTTGCCTATGAGGTGTTGGATGGCCAAATTATAGATGACAGGTATCGGGTGATGGATGAGGTCATCTATTACTGGGACAGGATCTTCTTGACTAGTAATTCCCAACTTAAGGAGAAGATACTACACGCATCCCATGATTCACTGCTATCAGGCCACTAGGGGTTCACAAAGACCTACAGGGCCATCGGGGAGAGGTTCTCTTAGAGAGACCTCAAAGAGGCTGCACTCTGACATGTCAAGGAGTGTGAAGTGTTAGAGGAATAAGGGAGAGATGAGCCACCTTGGTGGTTTTCTACAGCCGCTTCCCATTCCGGAAGGAAAGTGGGAAAGCATCTCCATTGACTTCACCACAGGGTTGCCCACAATGCAAGGCAAGGATTGCATCTTTGCAGTTGTTGATCGACTAACAAAGTATTCCCATTTCTTCATCGTATACGTACGGTACACAACTTCATAGGTGGTCGAGCTATTCTTTCATGATGTTTTCAGACTGCATGGCTCCCCAATACCATAGTCAGTGACAAGGACAGTCGTTTCATGGGCGGATTTTGGTAGGAGCTCTTTCGTTTGGAGGGTACTGAGTTAACTCCCAGTACCAGCTACCACCCACAGACAGATGGGCAGACAGAGATAGTGAACAAGTGACTGGAATTCAACTTGTGGAACTATGTCACGGGGTAGCAGAGGGCACGCCTGGGAGATACTGCTACAACACCACTTTCCATATGTCTATCAGTATGTCTCCATTTTATGATTTGTATGGATATAATGTTCTGACTTTCGCTGATGTTATGTTTGGAGATAGCAAGGCCCCCAGGGCCAAGGACTGGATCCAAGAGAGCCAAGATATACTCCAGGATCTTAAGGACAACTTGGCTACAACATAGAACCAACAGAAACTATATGCATATAGAGGGCGGATAGAGAAACAGTTTGAGGTAGGTGATTTGGTCTACCTACGACTTCAGCCATACAAGCAGTCTACGCTGAAGCAAATGGGGGCTGAAAAGCTTAAGCCCCGCTTCTATGGGCCTTACAGAGTGAGCATGCAGGTAGGAGAAGTTGCATAAGAGTTGGAACTGCCGGTTGGGAGTAGGATACATAATATTTTCCATGTGTCATGCCTGAAGAAGGCTTTGGGACAACAGGTGAGCTCCCACCCACGAATGATGAGGTGCATCTAGTGTTACAACCGGAGGCTATTTTAGACACCCGAGATAGACAGTGGCGGAGTAGGACAGTCAAGGAGTACTTGGTGAGATGGAGGAACCTTCCAGATGAGGATGCCACTTGGGAGGGTGAGAAGATCCTGCAGCATCTATCCTTGCAGTTGCTTGAGGACAAGCAACATTTTGGCAGGGAGGACTGTAATATTCCCACTTAGCAGCAGCTAATTGGCAATATTATTTTGTTCAAATTTTTTCTTTCTAATGTTAAGCCATAAATAAAAAGGGTGTTGGGACCCATAACCCAACTTAGGAGAAATAATCTTCCTAAAGTTACTTGGCCAACATAACACATTTAGCGTGGGGCCCAGGGGGATCAAGTGGCAGCGCAGGAAGAGGGATAACATAGGGATAGCGCGGGCCAGGAAACCCAGTGGCAACATGGGCTAGACAATGCAGAGTAGGCAGGGACAGCGTGGCAAAGAGGACAGCGCAATGCAGTGGGGCCTAAGGGGACGTTGGGGCCTCAAGCATAAAACGGAGTGAGGGCCCAGCTTCTCATTCATTCTATCATTCATCTTCAGAATTTCTGTCTAACAGATATTGAGTACGCTTACGCTATTTAGCTAAGTCTGAAAGTGTTGTTCAACACATGGGTGTCTTCGAGCAGAGATCCCAACCTTAGCCTCGGGGGACTTCGAGTGCCCGCTCAGGTGAGGAGCTTCATCATCAGTTTTCTGAGAAGGGACCAGGAGTTACGGAGTTCACTAGGAAGCGCAATCACTCAGAGGGATTACAAAGTTTTGGAGGAGGGCATCTCCGGGAGTGAGGGATACTTAGGAGTTTCAGTCTAGGGGATCAACCCTTCACAAGTTTAGTTTTAGAGAAGTGAGAGGCCAATATTTCCATTAGATCAGCTCATAGGCCAGCGTACTCACTAGGAGTGCGTAATCTTCCCAAGGGTGTCAAATTTCGGGGTCAACCTTTCCGGAATTCCTTCCCGCGTTTTTCTGGGTTTTAGGAGGAGAGCTCATAGCCGGAGTTTCAAAATTTTCTCAGTAGGGAAACAACCCCAAAGAGCAACTCCATTCCAGCTAGTAGCAGCACATTCCAGCAGCAACAACAACCCAAAGAGTTAAGTAGTCACTACAGGAGCAACCATTCCATAGCAGGGTTTGGAGAGATATTTTAGCTTGCCTTGAAAAGGCCAAGGTGCCATCATTCTGATCACCTTTGTACTCATTCCCTATTTCTGGAAATATAATAAAATGGCTTAGCTTTCTGAATTGTTTGCAGTTATTTTTATGGTGCATCTCTATTTGTTGTAGTTTTTGTTTATGTTTCTTTGTATTAATGTTTGTTCCATTTTTGGGATATTACAACAAGTAATTTTGCTTCCTACCAGGACTCCTCCCATCAATGAAAGTCTATAAAGAGCAGAGAATATTGACTGAGGTGACAGTGGGTCTTTTTCCCATTGTTTTCTCTTGGTTTAGTAGTTTCCCCATAGGTTCCCCTCCTAGGAACTTGCTATATTGTGTGGCAATATTTTTCGCTCTATTGTCGGGGAGGAAGCAGATCTACCTCCTTGGTTAAACATTTGAAGAGGTGATTCCTTTAACAACAATATAAATCCTCTTCTGGTGACTCCATTGGAAGAACGAAGACTTTGTTCTTCATTGAACGTCAAATTCAATGCTAGTAGGGTGGAGCAAGCATCTATCAGGGCATCATAAATTCCACCTGGAGACTCCTGCATAGGTTGACATGAATACCGTAGCAAAATGGTCATGCTTCATAAGACGTTTCCTGCCTTGGCCATTACTACCATTTCTGGGTATCTAAATATCCTTGAACCAAGTAAGAGATTTAGGGCACCCAAATATGATGGCAATCCAATCTCTGCCCTTGATCATGTCAAAATGTTTGCCCAACATATCCTAGAAGTTGGTGTGGTTCATCAAGATTCTCTTATTCATATATTCATAACATCCCTTCAAGGATATGACTCATTGTTATGTAATGGTAGTGAACCTAAGAGAATCCCATCTCTTGAAGTACTAATTGATAAATTTCTATACCATGAGGTTCTTAAATACCAAACTATTGAAAATCCCCCTCAAAGTGAGAAACAAACCGACAAAGACAACATTAGTGACATTGATCAAGAAGAGTACTATGAGTAAGGAAATGAAAAGGAGCAGGGGACATTGACTGAAGTGACAGTAGGTCTTTGTCCCATTTTTGTTACTTTGTCTAGTAGTTGTCCCCTTGATTCCCCTCATATGGTCCTGCTAGATTGTGTGGAAGCATTTATGGGACAAAGACCCACTATCACCTCAGTCAATGTCCTGTGTTCTTTATGGACTTTCATTGATTGGAGGAGTCCCAATAGGAAGGAAAACACTTGAAATGATAACGTCAATGACAAATTATGAAGTGACACCAAAGGACCATTCAAGGAGAGGCACAATATTGTTTTAATGCTTCAATGAAGCTAAAGGCTCTACAAGAAATACCTATGATGGAGATCAAAATTTAGGGCTCGAGACTTTGCAACGAAAATAGGCTCGCCTAATATCAAGGCTTCAAAGGTGAGATAGGACCTCTCAAGAAGCTTTGAAGATGATTTGACACCTTAAATAGGATCCTCACGTTTCTTGAGAGACCTAGAAAGGGCTTACGCTAGACCTAGGGTTTTAGGGATACACATGGGAAGAAGTTCCTCCAAAGTATTCACTAGGTCAAGGTAAGAGAGAGGAAATGGTCTCTTATGATTTATTCTATCAAATACAAGGCTCATACAACCCTCAAGAAATCCACATACCCAAGGAAAACAAGTTAGGTTCCCTTCTAGGGCACACTTAGGGAACAAGGAATTATGGAGATTTAACTGTGAGAATTCCACCAAAATTTGAGTTCATCATGGGGGGGACACTAACGAAGAGTTCTATCCGAACGGAATCCAAAAATTCCTTCTCCAATAGAATTCACTTGATGCCCTACCTAGCCACCCTACGATAGAAGGGCCAAAATTTTTAGAGAGGAAAAAGAGAGAGAAAGGAAATGTTGATCACCAATTTTCTTGGACTAGTGTCTAATCCCTGGGCTATGGAGTCTAGTATGATTCAAAAATTTCCAAAACCGTCTTCAAGGATGCTAAAGAATGATGCCTTAGCAACCAATATTTAACATTTACCCACCCAAGATTTATGAAGTTTCATGGAAGAAAATGAAAATCTCATCCACTAAGAACATTCATCAATTGTCACGCAATGACTATTATATGCAATTGCCAACCAGATAGCTTTCCAAAATAATATTCAACAAATTACAGGACAAGCGCATTTACTAGTTGTAACAATTCCATACATTAGACATATTACAAGAAAAATATTGAACAAAAATCACTTACAAGATGACAATATGATATATCCGTTCACAAATCATGATGCATCTCTAAAGAATATTGAAATTCTAGCTTCCAAAGATATCAAAATGCATCAAAGAGTCTCCACTTGCATCCAAGAGAAACAGTGTGAAATTCTTTACAAGAGAAAGATCCAAGTGATGATGATGATTTCTCACAAATGAGACTCATCTCTATTTATATGAGTCTCTCCTAATTCTATTTATCCTAATTAGACCCAAAAATTATAAAATAATGTGTAAATAACAAGTCTTGGTTACAATCCAAGCAAGTAGCCATCATAAGTTATGAAAATCCATCCATGAGTGAGCCGAAATAATGACATCATGAAAAAAGAAGGTCCATTGGAGGGCCTTGTTGAGTCCTCTAAGTGCCATGATGAGAGAGAGGACTCCAATAACGATGAATTAGGATATCGCCCCTAATTTTCCATGTAAGTCATCATGTGGGTCCTAAATGGGTTTGGGGCACATCTGTTGGTCTCATGGGTCTCCAAATGAAAGATAAGAATGTGCAAGGCTCAAAATGAGGGATTTGATGATGGTGCATGCCCTCCCACGTCTCAAGGATTATAAAAGCCTCCTTTGGGCCTTGGATCAGTTTCCCTTATCATGTTAAGTTGGTTGGGTTACGCTAGTCCAAGTGCGTCATCTCGTGAATAATGTGCGGCAATGAACAAATAGTTGAAGGCGTTGAGGGTGCTTGTAAAGCCCCTAAACCATCATTTTTATACATAAACTTATCCTATACATAGATTTAAGCATAAATTCAAATAAATGGAGACCAGCAGTAAATTTAAACTTACATAAGTAACTATTTTATACATAGAAAAATACTTGGAACGAAACTGATGATTTATTGGACTGTGGTTCTCCTCGTGAATGCAGTGGACAGGTTATCGAAATAATCTTTTCCTCCCAGCCAATCTAGGAAACAATCCTAGACCCAGAAGATACCTCTTCTGCCCTCGTGCCCAGAATTCCAAGAACAATGATTCTTCTCTTCAAAACAGTTCATATCCTTCAATATTTCCTTAGACAATAGTGCAGAATTAGCAAAGGAAAGCCTCCCCCTCTCCTTCAGATTCCACTCCTTATATAGCTTTCCTCCACCTCCTCCCATTTATGTAGATATTATAGGCATTTATGTGGATATTATAGGCATTTATGGAGATATTATAGTCATTTATGTAGATATTGACTAAGTCATTTATGGAGATATTATTGTCATTTATGTAGATATTGACTTTGATTAATTATTTTAAGATTAATTTTATTATTTTTGTTTTTAACTTAATTAAATTAACTTTATAATTTTAATTAAATTATATTATTATTTTATTTGTCCACTCACACATAATTTGTACTAAATTATATTTTGTTTTTCTTGAATAACACTCTACCATGCATACGCATATAAGAGCGGTATATGTGTTAAGTATCTTGTTGATATTTCATTATATCACGGCGAGATAAAATGCATTGTGATATTCAATTCGTTACTTTAACTTAGGTTGTCTCAATACTAGCAGGTATGTATACTAGTGCGGTGTATGTGATATATGCATGTGTAGCTATCATATGTATATGTCATATACACGCTAATATTATTTTGCTTATAACTTGGAATGGGTCATGACTCATTACATACCTCCTCCCTTCGGAAAACTTCGTCCCAAAGTTAGGATTTTATATAATCATATTAATAATTGCGTTTTAGAGATTAGGGTGATTGTATAATGCTTGTACTTTAATATTGACTTTCTGTTTGAATATGTACGTATTTGTAATTTAATTGTTACTTTCCATGTCAACCGACTCTCCAAGTTATTTTAGAATCATCCTATCCTTCTTAATCTCTTTCGCCCCCATCCTATCCATCCTCTACGGGAATATGCCATGGCATTAGTTTTACTGATCCAAACCATTCATAGACCTTAAGTGTGTCAGTGTCGCTTACTTTGACCTGATTTACCAGTAGGCATCCGGCAGTCATCATCACACATCTAGGGGAGAGTGACTCGCACAGTTCTCCCATGACTCTAGGTTTTGGAAGATAAACGGTGGGTAACACCTCCACCCCTCCTAGTAGGACCAGGGTCAACACCCTATCATGGAATCTCATGGAGTCTCAACTGTTCTTGGAATTCTTTCATCACGTGATTGATTCGGTAACGATGTGTTCTGCAAGGTAAACACTTGTACACAATCTGCAATGTAAACACTTGTACACACATTACAACATATGCATCCATATATTCAATACAATTTCTCGCTAGATAACAGCTCCTGTATAGTTCATACATGTTGCCATCTACGATATAATGTATTTATCCATTTTCAGTCTATATACTAATATGTTTAGCTTCCATATTTAAAATGTAGTTACTCTTGGGTTTCTATTCTTTCAATCACACTGAGATGCATAATTGAAACGAATTGATAGATAGCCTTATTCATAACATAATTTACGATCTAGACTTCATATTCCCGCAATGTTAATTTAAATGACATATTGCATATTGGCATCCATGCACTAGTAAAGTTAAGCAAATAGCATATATCCTATATCACTAGAGTTAAGTAACATCATATATTTATGGGTATCCATGTGCCAGCAAAGTAAAACTCATCCTTACATGATATTTCAAAATAGGGTCTCAAGTATCAAAATAGAGTAGTCATAAATATATAAGGTTTCCAGTTTCTCAAAATTTAACATAATTTAATGTATTTTTGGAATATGGTCTCAGCATCTTCCCAAGTCGTCGATCTAGGACTGTATTTTTCCACCTGGACTTTAACTTGGTCTATCAGTCGGTTCCTGAGCAGTCAAACCCTACGTTCCAGAATACGTAATGGTTCGACCGTAATGGTTCCCTCGTCCGATACCTGCAGTTCCTTGCATTGAAGATCATGAGATTTGTCAGCAATATAGTTTCGTAAGGTAGGTACATGAAATACATTATGAATTTTGTGCAAGTGGGGTGGCAGTGCAAGACGATAGGCGATAGGTCCAACTTTTTCCAAGACTTCGAACGGCCCAATAAATTGGGGTGATAATTTTGTCCCATTCCCAAACCGAATGGTGCTCTTATTTGGCCTAATGCGGATGAAAACCTGATCTCCTACTACATAGTTTCTATTTGTCCTGTGAGCATCAGCGTAACTTTTCTGTCTATCCTGTGCCTCTTTCAATCGTTGTCTAATCAGCTTTACCTATTCCTCCATCTCTTGGATTAGTTCTGGCCCGACTATTACCTAGTCTTCTAACCTGTCCCAACTCAACGACGTTCTACAGGGTCTCCCATATTGAATTGTGATAACTATTGTTGTATGCAAATTCCACTAAGGGTAAGTACTTTTCCCAGCGCGATTGTTGGTTCATAACATACATCCTTAGCATATCTTCTAGTACTTGATTTACCCTTTTTGTTTGTCCGTTAGTCTCAGGATGATAAACTGTACTCAAATTTAACTAAGTCCCTAAGGCTGATTGCATACAAGTCCATAATCTCGACGTGAATCGAGAATCTCTATCTGATATGATTTTCTTAGGTACTCCATGAAATCTAATAATTTCATTTATGAATACCCGAGCTACATCAGCGACTTCGTAAGTATCTCTTACTGGGATAAAATGGGTGTTTTTTGTTAATTTATCTACAACAACCAAAATGACATTATGCTTTTGTTGTGTAAGGGGCAGCCCAACAATAAAAATCCATAGAAATTATTTCCCACTTGGTCATAGAAATGTCACGAAGTTGTAGGAGACCTGCTGGGTGACAATAATCAGCTTTTACCTGCTGACATTCAAGACACTTAGCGACAAATTAGACAATGTCGTTTTTCATGCATATCCAGAAGAAGTCTCTTAGTGTCAGCATACATCTTCTTTACACCAGGATGTGCATAATACACTGCTCTGTGGGCTTCCTTCAGCATGGTGTTTCGGAGATCTCCACTATCTGATATATACATCCTTCCATGAAATCGTAAAATTCTATCTTCTTCCAGATCATATCCTTCAAACTTAGGTTCCTTTGAATGGTTGCTATCAAGCCCCGACCTTACTTTTAAGTACCAACTATCTCTTACGATATGTTCAAGTACTTGATCTCTTAAGTCCACCCTGATAGGTAAAAGGGAAAATATTCGAAGTCTTCTACTTAAAGCATCTGCTACTACATTTTCCTTCCCTTTTATAAGTGAAATCACAAAATCATATTCACCTAAGAATTCACTCCATCGTCTTTGTCTAGCATTTAAGTCTCTCTGAGTGAACAAATATTGTAAACTTTTGTGGTCACTTTAAAGCACAAAATTTCTCCCTACCAAGTAGTGTCTCCATATCTTTAAAGCTAAAACCACTGCGGTTGGCTCTAAATCATGCGTAGCATAAAGTTCTTCATGGAGCTTTAATTTTCTTGAAGCGTATGATATTACGTCTCCTTCCTGCATCCCCTGTTTAGATGCGTCGGTACACATATTAAAATCTTTATCCATATCAGGTACTCGCAAAACTGGTGCACTAGTCAATAATCTTTTAAGTTTGGAAAATGCTTTTGTACATTCTTCAGTCCATTCATACCTAACACCTTTGCGCTAAAGGGTTGTGATCGGCTTTGAAATTTTGGGGAATCCTTCCACAAACCTTCGATAGTACCTGTTAAACCCATAAAACTACGCACTTCATGTGCATTCTTAGGTATAGGCCATTCCCTGATTGTGTTTAACCTTTTCAGGATCTACAAAGATCCCTTCACCATATATGATATGACCTAAGTAACGAATTTCCTTTTGAAAGAAAGCATATTTGGATAATTTTCCATAAAACTTGTGTTCTCTGAGGCAAGATAATATTATCCGAAGATGCTCTTCATGCTCCTTCTCATTCTTAGAGTAAATGAGAATATCGTCCAGTAAAACTTGCACAAATTGATCGAGGTATTTGCAGAGAACTCTATTCATAAGATTCATGAATATCGCAGGTGCATTGGTCAACCCAAATGGTACCACAATGAATTCATAATGCCAGAAACGAGTTCGGAATGCAGTCTTAGAAACATCACTTTCTTTAAACCTTAGCTGATGATAACCGGATCGCAAATCGATCTTTGAAAACACTGCAACTCCTTTCATTTGGTCAAAAAGGTCGTCAATGCGAGGCATTGGATACCTATTCTTTACAATGGCCCGATTTAAATCTCGATAGTCCACACACAGTCGTAATGAACCATCTTTCTCTTTGACAAAGATTACAGGAGCGCCCCAAGGTGAAATACTGGGTCGAATGTGCTCTATACCCAATAGTTCTTTCAACTGAATTTGTAATTCTTGAAGCTCAGGAGCAGTCATTCTGTAAGGTGTTTTAGATATTGGTTCCGTACCAGGTTTCAATTCTATTGTGAGGTCTAGCTCTCTTTTAGGAGGTAGTCCTGGTAATTCCTTTGGAAAAACATCTGAAAATTCTGACAAAATCGGATATTGTTCTAAGGATGGTCCTTTCTCCTTGCTTACCTCTTGAACTGCATATACCTGGTAACATTTCCTTAAGCACCGTTTCATTTGCATAGATGAGATGAAGCGTAAGGATACTTTCATTTTAATAGCTTGGATTTGGATTGTCTCTCCCTCATCATTCGTGCAAAGTATTGTTTTCTTGAATGTAGAAATTCGATAACCAACCCCGGTTTTCAGTTTCTCCTTATTTCTCCCATAAAGTTAAATGTCCATTCCCATAGCCATACATTCAACAAGCTGGAAAAATAAATATTTTATAAAAACACAAATTTTGGAAATTTCACAGTGCTGAAATGCAGAAATAAAAACTCAGAAAAATAAATCAGCCACACGCAGAATTTTTGATACGCTGATTTTTGGTCAATGTGACCCTGGAAAAACCCCCTACAACTCTTGGGGAAAACCAGTTCGAAAGCTTCTTCTTATTTCTGATAAATGCTTTTACAGTGATCAACAATACATCGTAAAAATTACAGTAAACACTAAAAACCACTTATCCCTTCCACCTTGAAAATCGTACCAAACGAATAGAAAATTACAGAAAAATTATAGCATTAAATGCTGTCCTTGATGCCTCGAAAAATGTGCCAGAACTGCCTGTATGGACTGTACGAATTCTATATGGACAGGAAAGCAGCCCCTTCCTCGATTTTCATGCCTAGAAGCTCTGCCTCGAAAATCGTGCCCCTTTGCTACTGATTCTGCTCCTCGAAAACAGTGTTGTACCTTCCTCAAAATGCGTGCAAACTACTGTATAGATTTTTTGCCTCGATAACCGTGCCAATAAATGCTGCTATATGGATTTTCAGCCTTGGGAAGTGTGCCCTTCTGCTGTACGGATTTGCTGTGTGTCTTTTACTGCTCTCCCTCCGCTCAGAAATTTCTCTTCAGCTTTCTCTTCCTCTCTCAATCTGCTCATGAAAGAATGGATGACCTTTTCCCTTCTTTTCCTCCTTTAACCTAACCCTAAGTGACTTTTGGGGAATCCCTAAATCTAATGGTTGAGATAGCTTTAGATCTAGGGCTGAGATTAAATGCTCATTTAAATCTCCCTTTCTATTTTTTAATTCACTCCACTTTAATAAAAACCCACTTAGTCATTTATTTCGAAAGTCACTTTTCCCTTTCTAATTTCACATTGACTTTATTAAAGTCACTTTAAAATTAGACTTTAGTAACTTTATCACTTAAAGTCACTTTTAAATTAGATTTGACTTTATAACTTTATAAAGCCACTTTAGGAGAAAAATTAAATTCTTTTGGACACTTTTCTCTAGGCCAAAGATCAAAGCCTTAGGGAACCACCTGTCCTCCAGTAGCCAAATTTCAACACTCCCTCTTACCGAGGAAGGTATTCCTCACCACACCCATCTTGTCTCTGAAGTAGACATGTTTGCCCTGTGGTAAGGCTTTGGTAAAAATATCTGCAACCTGCTCATCAGTGATATCTGATGCCGATATGCTTTGACTTGTCATGAAATACTGGATTCTCAGTGAGTTTAATGCAACTCTGATTATCCTAGTATATCACTAAAGGTCTCAACGGCTGAACAAATAATCCAAACAACATCTTGCGAAGCCATATGGCCTCACAACTAACTAGACTAGATGCCATGTACTCTGCTTCTGCTGAACTCAATGTTACTTACTGCTGCTTCCAACTGAACCACGACACCACTACTGAACCCAACCCAAAACAACACCCTGAAGTGCTCTTCTTATCAGAAGCACAACCTGCCCAATCAGAATCAGTGTAACCTGCCAATCTCACTCCATCCCCCTGCCTATAATCCAAACCATACTCCATTGTCTCTAAGTACCGCATAAATGTGTTTACTGCGGCAACCTGGTGCACTCCTCGACGGGCTCACACATGAATAGCTCACTGTGTTGACTACAAAACATATATCTCGGTACCGGTGTTGACCAAATACATCAAGGAACCAATCAGACTCATGTACTACAATGTGGAATCCACCAACTCGTATCTGGCCGTGAAGCTTTGTCCGCTAGTGATCATCAGTCGTACGACATGCAGGTCTCCAATCCTCCATGTGGAATCCGCCAAGGATGTCCACAATATACTTCCCCCCGCCCCGCAGGAAGAAATGCCCTCCTCACCCGCCACACCTCCAAACCGCAAAATTAATGCACATCAAGCCAATGTCCTTCATCTCAAACTCCGACGGAAGATCTCTCTTGCGAGTGCTCTATGCCAGTCTCTCTCGCACCCGTAATGACCAAGTCATCCACATACAACACTAGCAATGCAGAGGCTCCTCACCTATCACAATAAAGTAAAGGTTCGAAATCTCGCCTCACTCTATCTGTGAAACCCATCTCCGCTAAGTATGTATCTATCCTGGGTACCTCAAGCTCTGCGGAGCTGCCTCGAGCCACTCAAGGGCCTTCTTCGAAACTGTACACATGGGACTCCTTCCCCATGCACCTCAAAGCCCCGTGTCTGCTCAATGTACACCTCCTCTGTATGAAGCCATTGCAGAAATGCAGCTTTCACATCCATACACGTGGGTCTTCCAACCCATCTTTTCGTCGCTATCGATATAATGGAGCGGATCGAAGTATATCAAGCCACCCGAGCGAAGGTCTCCTCATAATCAACTCCCTCTACTTGGGAGAACACTCTAGCCACAAACCTTGCTTTGAATTTCTCCTAATGTTGTCATCTGAAGATGCTTTTACCTTGTAAATCCATTTTGGAACTAACTGCATGGATTTTCCTCTGCGATTCAAAGACTCACCTCCCAAACATCATTCTTCATGATAAGAATACTCCTCTTGCATGGCCTCTCTCCAGACTGCTATGCCGCCTCTCATAGCTAGAAGGCTCAGTAGTCAATAATGTTGGCAACCATTGCCATATAGACTCTGAGAACCTCTCAGTGGTACTTCTTGACAGACTTCTAGGGCCCAACAACAGATGTGGCCTCTCTCAAAGGTATCCTCAAGCCACTTGGGCTTCCTCTTCCCCTGAGCACACTTCTCCACCGTGAGAATGAAACTCCTCCTCACTCATCATTAGGAGCACTCGAACTCTCGACGTCCCCGTCTGCCTGTCCCTCCCGCCCGAACACTAAACTTGTAGACGCCGAAAGTACCGTGGCAGAATCGTCCATCAGTGTGACTCCCTAGTCAGAAGCGCCTCGCGGATCGCGTCTACATGCCACCCGAAAGCACCCACCGCCCTTCACGAGCCTGCGGCGAGCCACCATCACCGACGGACCCGACACCGTAATCGATGTACCTCCTGGGACCTTTCAGATCCCTACCCACTGGATCACCTGTGCTCCGACTCAAACTTTGCTCCCGAGGTCCGGCCGATCTGCATCAGCTCTAACTCCCGCGTGACTTCGAAAAGCCCTGGTCCTCCTCAAACTTCACATCTCGCCCGGACAACAACTCTCGCTCGCGGGAATAAAATCCGAAAAGGCTTACAAGGTCTCACTGTAGCCCACAAAGATACCCTTCTTCGGTGGGCTCTCAGTTGTCCCCGGTCCTCTTCTCCTTAGGTACGTAGGAGTATGCAATACAGACTCAAAGATATAAAGATGACCAACATCGAAAGCTATTCCTAGAAAAAGCCTCCTCTCGAGTCACATGCCCCAAGGCACGATGCGCACTCCTCGTCTCGCAAATATATATGCAGTTAAGTTGGGCAGTTTACACTCGCCCAATAAAACAATGGCAATCCCCGATCATGTAGCATGACTTGGGCAAACTCTCTCCAATGGATCCGTTCTTCCTCTACACAACCCCGATTCCCGCCGTTGTAAGGAATAGTCAGAACTCCCTCCCAATGTCTGCCTCGCACAATAACTCAACAAACTCCAGAGGGTGTACTCACCTCCATTGTCCGACCTGACTCAATCTTTTCGACTCTCGTCTCGAGTCTCCACAAGAGCTCTAAACTATTTCGAAAACCGCCAGAGACCCTTTGTTTTACCTTGGTCTTCAAGAAATAAATCCAGGGTCCCTCTTAGAGTGATCATCAATGAATAAAACATAATATCTCATATCCACTCAAGGAAACATGAGACATCCGACCGCACACATCGAGAATGAATCAAATCAGTATCCTAGTCGCTCGCTCACACCGCTTTGAAAAGGAGATTTGGAAAAACTTGCCCATCGCACATCTCTCTCGCAAAGCCATCTACACGTGATCGGTGACTAAAGACTGGCACACCGTAGTGATCTCCCATAATGTCCCCAAGGCCCCAGTGATACATGTGCCCCATCCGCGGTGCTAAATCTCGCACAACTCCCGAACGCTAGCTCGCTACCTGTGCACTATCTTGTTCAATGCCAAAAGGGGGCACAAAGTAATGCAAACTTGTACACCTTTGCATGGTGTACACCAATCACTCTAGCTGAATCAGCCGGAGCGCCCACTAGGACGCTATCGGCACTTGTCCTCTCTCCCCGAACAATATCTCATATCCTCTATCCTCCAATGCTCTGAGACGGATATGAGGGTTCTTCCTCATCTAGCACATATAGAACATCCGACACCTTCAAAGGAGGTTTGGGTTCCCCTATCAAATGTCAATGTCCCCACACACGCACCGCTCTAACATCTTGCTATCATCTCCCGAGTATTACCTCTATATCGGTGCCACTCTCTGCAAGCCTCCGAGAAGTACTCACGGACTCGTCGCACTGACGTGAAGCGCCACGCGTCAACACTACCAGACACTGCCGAAGATGCTCCGCTAGTGGAGGAAATGCACATCCTCTCAACCTCCACTGGCAGTGATCCTGCACTAGTGGAGCTCACAAGCAACGAACCCCAAACTCCCGGTCAAGAAGCCGATCCGTAAAGTCCTCTATCTCTCGCCCGATGCTACCATGCTCTAGTTCTTCCCCTTCTTCTTCTTCTCTGACACACAACCGCATAGTGTCCCATATCACTGACAATTCCAGCAACTTCACCTGTGTACGTCCTTCTTCCGTATTCCCCCGTTTACCTTTACCTTGCCCCCACTACTCGCTTGTGTGAAGCTCAGCTTCTTCCTGCCCTATCTGTGCCTCCCCGCCACCAAAGGTTAAGCCATCCGCATCCACTGTCTGCAATCGGTTTGGTCGCCCCCAAGCCGGTTCTTTTACTGATTTCCTCGTCTCGTATGCAATCATCCTGCATCCCTCTCCCAAGAGAGAAGGGGTCTCACGTGCACAAACTCCATCTCAGCAAAGTTCAACCATGAAGCCCTCGGGAAGACCCTTCACTACAATCCGTCACCAACTCGAGTGGTGGGATATGACCTCTCCAATCTGATACTAAATCATCTCTCACATTAGTAATCTTTAGTGAGATATCCAGCCTCGCACTATTAGTCTTACCCATCTTAATGGTCTTCAACTTCTCCTTAGGACCATTTTCCTGTTCTCATTGGTACTCTCTTCGGTAGAGGTTGGTCAATGCACGTCCACATCTGCGATGAGCAAGTCTTTACTCTCTACGACATGAGAGAATGCAATGGTCTTTGATTCCATCTAGAATCGACGCTGGTCTACATGTGTTATGCTCTTTTATTAAATTCTAGCACAACCGAACGCAAAGACGTAGGGGACATTAACAGGTCCGTGTGGTATGGACCATGATATCCCGTACTTCAGCCTCCTCAAAGATACTCGCATCTTCTCCTTCCATACACTCGTAGTTACTATGCCCATCCAACCTATCCTACCACCCTCAAGCCCAAAGACATGTTTGCATTGTCCCTAGTAAATTGAAAATATATGCTACTCTGTAGTAAAGGTAATGATTTATGTTTGAAAAGTATCAGCTTGTCTAATTTCATGGGTGAAATAAATCAGCTTGCTGTAATTTCTCTTCTAGTTGCTCCCAAACTACGCTTTTTCAAATAAATAGGCGATAACATGTAGAAATTTGATAACCAACTCCCGGTTTTCAGTTTTTCCTTACTTTCTCATAAAGTTAAATGCCTATAGCCATACATTCAACAAGTCAGGAAAATAAATATTTTCTCGAAAACACAAATTCTCAGGAAATTTCACAATGCTAAAATGCATAAATAAAAATCGGGAAAATTAAATCAGCCACATGCAAAATTTTTGGATACGCTAATTTTTGTAATATGACCACTGAAGAAAACTCTACAACTCTTGAAATCTGACCTCGAAAAGCTTCTTCTTATTTCTAATAAATGACTTTAATCGAACAACAATACACAAGAAATTACAGCAAAACACTAAAAACCACTTATCTCGATTTTTTGTGCCACCTTCACACTTGAAATCGTGCCAAACAACAAATAGAAAATTATAGAAAACTACTAGCATTAAATGTTGTCCTTGTCAGCTCGAAAAACATGCAAGAACGCGTCGTGTACTGGACTATGTGCATTCTGCACGTATGATGAGAAAGTGTCCTTCCTATGAGTTTCCGTTATGTCAGAAATTCTACCTCAAAAACCGTGCCCCTTGCTACTCGATTCGTCAGTCACTCGCAGTTGTTGTCTCTTCCCCAAAATGCGTGCAAAATGTTGTAGTAGGCGGATTTTCCGTCTCGGTAAATATATGCTAATAAACTGCTCGGGCTTTGTACTGGGATTTTTAGCCTTGGGAAAGTGTGCTTCCCTGCTCGTCATCGATTTCGTCGCTGTGTGTCTTTTGTTGCTCTCCTCCGCCTCGAAATTTCTCTCCGCATTTCTCCTCCTCTCTCAATCTTCTCATGCCAAAGAATGAATGACCTTTTCCCTCATTTTCCTCCTTTAACCTTAACCCTAAGTGACTTTTGGGGAATCCCTTAAATCTAATGGTTGAGATAGATTTAGATCTTAGTGCTGAGATTAAATGCTCATTAAATCTCACTTTCTATTTTTTAATTCCATTCTACTTTAATATACCCACTTAGTCATTTATTTCAAAGTGACACTTTTCCCTTTCTAATTTACATTAACTATTATTAAAAGTCACTTTAAAATTAGACTTGCAGTAACTGTCTATCACTTAAAGTCACTTTTAAATTAGATTTGACGTTTATAACTGTCTAAAAAGTCACTTTGAGGAGAAAAATTAAATTCTTTTGGACACTTTTCACTTAGAGCAAAGACCAAAGCCTTAGTGAAGCCTTACATGTCTCCTCAAAAGTAACCAAATTTCAACACCCCGAAATGGCCTACCCATGCTTGATGTGACTCTAACCAATCCATTCCCTATCACCACTGTGTCATAAGTTCCTACGAGGCTGCTAAACATATCACTTTTATGATTTGGTCAAACAGCACTCCTAGAATCAACTTTGCGATCCTCAACACTTAATTCACAAAGTTGAAAGATCTCCTCAAAGCCATTTCTACCTGTCTTCATCAAAAATCGCTTTTGTCATGTAGTCGTCAACCCACATTTATTTAATGTATATGATGAAATAAAACTATCAATAGCACCCTGCAGTCAAATAAGATTGTTGAGTTTTTATTCCATTGATTGTACTTGGAAGATTCCACTACGGTGGATTGATGTCTTGTCATGGTTGTTGTTGATGACGCGCATGGATTCTATGATTGCCTTGGGTATTTGATGATGGTCCTTTTCTTTGCTCTCTAGAGAGATCTCCAGGACAATCACACTGAAAATGAGGTCCTCCACACCTCCAACAATCTAACTCGGGTTGGCCCCCTTGATTCTGATTGTATTTCCTGAACCAGGAAGTCTCATTCCCCCTCGGTGCCACTCTCCTCTCCCTATTTCCTTCCTCAGCACCACCAGCCCTCGAGATTTCAAGGACCCGATGTTTGAGGATTCAGCAAGCTATGGCATTAATGGTCATGGGAGCTCCCGCGCCTACTCCTCTTGGGAGGACGACCCTGTTACCATCAGGAGGTAGAGTCTCGAGCTATTTCGTCGGGAAGAAATTTCTGAGGTCTTTCCCGTAAATCTCTATTGTGATGGTTCCCGCTCAGCCTCGAAATCCCTTTTAATCCCTCAGATGTTCTTCAGACATATCGAGCACATTCAACCGTCTATGTGTACCACCGTATGGCTTCCCACATTCTTACCATGGCCCCGATTCGAGGATTTAATCCATATATGCAAACGCCCAAGCACATGTGACGTTCATCAGTGTCTAGATAAGGAACATATTTCTACAAGTTCCATAAACTTCTGATCTTGTATTCTTCCACGGTCTTATTACCTTGAATTAGAGTATGAAGGTCTTGACCTGCTTGCTCTTGAAAGAAAAGTCTGGTAAGTGTTGCGTGGAATAGGTCTACAAACAACTCCCAAAGAATGATATCTCGATGTGATATGTAGTTGTTTTTCTAGATTCCACCACCAAATCAAAGCAAATTTCCCCTTGAGTTGGAATATGACAGATCTTGTTTTAAGAGGTAGAAGATATATTCTCTTGAGATGCGAAGTAACCTTATCATCCCTTCTATCCATGCTTCAGACGTGTTCTCCAAACCCTCAGTCCTCCCGAGAATTCAGGATAGTTCAATATTTTATAGCTTCCTGGAGGCGCTTATCTTCTCTGCTATGTGGCTTATAATCATAATTTTAAGCTTTTCTCGAATGTATTTCCCTCTATATGAGAGTCGTTCTAACTCTGCTATACAATAGTGCAATACGACCTTTTAATGTTTCCAAAATGGCTTCTAATGAGCGCATTACAGTAGTTAGATTGGGTATTGGAGCAACTGGTGCTGATGAAGATCTAGGCGACGGTGATGGTGACGGTGTTGGCGACGATGATGGTGAAAGTGTTAGGGATGGTGATGCATCTTGTTGGTGTTGCTGCCTTTGATATGTTCTTACCATCGTGGTTGTTCTTGGAATACGTGATAAGAGTTATGAGACTCTGGTAAATTTTTAGACTGACTAAATATAATTTTCGTAAAATTGAGCTTGCATACGAGTATAGTTATTTTGCTATTTTACTCGCGCAGTAGTGTCTTACATCGTACCGAGTCAAGGAGGGTGGCATTACGCGACCTTCTTTGTTTTATCGCAGGGATATGCTAGTGCATGATATCTTATAGTGAGATGCTAAGGTTTTCTTAGTAGATAATGATGCTATTTCTATAATCATATTTTCTTAGTAAAATCTGATCCTAAATATGGTTCTAGAGGGGTTACTTGAACTTAATTCACTTACTAGTGTGTAAAATAACAATAGGAAAACATACTCTCTAAAGCAATTTATCAATGAATCATAAAATATTGTCTATTCATGCCCATTTTATACCACTAAATGTTAAAATATTAATCTATCAAAATAATTTTATAGTCAAGAAATCATACCATTACCTTGATACTAAATTTAAAATAAAATGTAAGAACTTTTATTTATTTATTGGCCAAATCTATCATAACAACACTTTTGATATAATTATAATATCATAATACATACTATTTTATGATATTTAATTTAGTTTATAATAATATATTACACTCATATATATATTAATATTATACTATTTGATTGCTATTAGTTAACAAACGGCTTATTTGATTGCTAAGCATTGATTTAAACGACGCTATCTTAAACGAAGCTATGTTTTACATCTTGTAACTTCATTGTTCATATGACACCACTATGAACACGTGCACTATCATACATCCAAGAAAGTACGTGTTTGACAAATGATTGGTATTTAAAATAGATCTCCCCATGTAAATATTACATATCTCTCAAATAAATGAAAATTAATTCAATAAATGGATATTTTAATTTAAATAATTAGTGAAATTAATTTAATGGACTTTTTATAATTTCATATCTCAAAGATTAAAACTTTTTTTTTAACATTTCTATATGAATTTTATTTTAGATTTTTAATAATTTTGTATCGTATAATTGATCACAGTTGAAGTCAACACTTGCGGCATTCACAACTCAAACCAGTGATTTGAATAATATATATATATATATATGATTTGTTTTATTGGCAAGTCACTTGGTGTTAAATTATTCCGTCCCATCAGGTTCACGGGTTCACAATCCCCGCAGATGATTTATATGTATTTGATCACTATTTGTTATAACTGATTTGAAACCCCCACCCAAAACCATGGATTTGAATTATATATATATATATATATATATATATATATATATATATATATATCGGGTTCACCACCATTAAAATCACCGTCACTTAGAGACAGTGGCTCGGAATAATGCGATTCAGTTAGAGCACTTTGTGCACTGTACTCGCTGAATCGAATCAAGAATCCGAGTTCTAATTCCACTGCCAGACGTACATGCAGGGGCTCCGGCTTCGGCTGTGGTTCGCTTCCACTTCATTGGGCCACGAAGGTTCTTGGTGCTACCATAGGAGTTCAGACCGCAGAGAGGAGGTCTTGGTGTCTCTACAGGAGCACAAAATATATGTTTCTCTTATGTTAAGGGCATTGAAATTAATCGATTTTGACAACAACAACAAAAAAAAGCTATTTTCGTTCAAGGATTAGAGAGCAACATATGCATGTTCCCTTTGCACCACTGTGTATTTGTGTTCGTCGAGCTTATTTGCTGGAAGATTCATATAATCAGTTACGGATGTTCAAATCAAGATCTTAATGGGTACCTGTTGACCACACTTTGTCAACGATTCCATAGCAGTACACCCCCATTTTTTAACATGGGATTCATCATGTTCGAAGTGTTCGTGTCATTTAGATGCCATCATCGACTAAGCAGTTTATGAACGATGTAAACCCATTTTGCATGTTTATGATGTCAATGATCTACAATAAGACCATCATGTATGTAACAACCTAGGTAAGCCTAGTATTTTGGTGAGTGTATTTATATCCTAGGGAGATTTTTTTGTCTCACCGATTTGATTGTGTTTTTCGACTACAAGTGATCGATAGAAGTTTTCCCCTCCAAACTTCACTCCACGAAGCCAGGGATGGAATTTGTCTAATCAAGATGCTAAGTGAGTCCTAGTGTTTTCTATCGAGTCTTTTGTAAAAGCAGTTTGGGAATAATCCTAGCTAATTGGCTAGGTTATTTTATCTATCCAAAGCTACTTGAGTATACTAGATCATGTTGGAAATTTTGAGTCGCAGAATTGGGTAACTATTTCTTGAGGGATCTATACTGAATGGGTATTCCCCCTTCATGTGTCTAAATGTATTTATCTTATGTAAAAAGGTTGGAAAAAATAATTAAATCCCCTCTCAGTCAATTAATTAAATTTTCTGGCCAAATTAATTAAAAATCCCAAGCCAGAAATTTAATTAATTTTAAGTCTTAGGTGAGTTAAACTTTTTCAAACGGAAAATTCGTTGGTCCTTAAAAAATGAATTTTTAAGGGTCCCAGGCCAAAGAAATATTGAGAATTTCAAGAGCTGGTTATTTTTGGCCTTCGATTTTTCGTAGATGCATATTGCTGTCGAAAGTTGCACAAGCATTGTGCAACTATTCATTGGGAAACAAGTGGCTACACGGGCTTCGCCCTACAACCTCGTGGTTGTTGAGGCACCTGTTTCAACGATTGCTACCAGATTTCCCATCGGGAAATTCCATGAAAAATTCTAGCAATGTGCTACTCACTGGATCTTAAATGCGAGCGATTATTTTACAAAATGGGTTGAGAGCCATTCTTGCTAAGAATGCCAATGTGAAAAAGGTCATTATGGGACTTTATTGAAAATCAAATCATTACTAGATTTGGTGTCCCTACCAAGATCTACCAATGATAATGCCAAGGCTTCTTTAAAGTTCTTTTGAATTTTTCCATCTTTTGTTTTAAGTATGGCATTAGCTTCATCTCGATTCATCTAACTACTATCCTCAGTAATGACTTAGCTGAATCAAGTAATAAAAATCTTATAACCATTATCAAGAAAGATAGTAGGAGATAATAAGCGATCATGGGATAGTAAAATCAAGTATGCTTTGTGGGCGATAGAATTACTAAAAAGAAAGCCTTTCACTGTAAACTCCTTTTAGAATTAGATTTATGGCTTGGATGTAACTTTGCCCTTGTTCACCTTAAATTACCGAAGCTTACCAACTCCTTCAACATTTTTCGCAATCGATACGTATGTTGTTCAAAATAGAATCTAGATCAAATTGTGGAGTTGGATGAAACTCATAGGAAAGATTTAGATAATATGTGTAAGAATCGATCTAATATTAAGAAAAGCTTTTGATAAATCATCTCGATCTAGATCTTTGCAGGGTTGGAGACATGGTATTACTTTTGGGACTGAAAAAATGAAAATCCCGGAAAACATAAGAAATTTGACAATTTGTGGATGGGACCTTATATTATCGAGGCATTGCTAGACCAAACTCATTCCACTTGAGCACGTTGGAAGGTGAACCACTTCAATTAATTCTACGAATGGAAAATTGCTCAAGAAGTTGTTCTTCCATGTACATCCAGTGATGCCATTGGGCAATCTTTGTATTGTTAATGCGGACTCAGAATTTACACAAGCTCTCTTCTCATACACTTCTTGTTAATTCGCTAGCGAAGCTCTCTCTCGAGTATCCATTTTCTTTTTTTGTAATCCGTCTCAACACAATATATATGGAATTATATGCCCCATGTAATTTTTGCTAATATTCCAGAGGTTCATCCCCATGCTTTCTCAAATCGAATGGATAAATTACCTTCTTTTTCAAGGAAATACTCTGCAGCTTAGTGTCCAAATCTCATTTGTTTGCTTTCACTAATTGGAGGAATATATTTATGAATGCAAATAACACTTGTCGATGATGTAAATATGGGACTCTTTGTTCTTACTTTTGATTTTCAAGATGTTATAGAATGAGTTTCATCGAAAGAAAACCACGATAATTCATTCGATACATTTGAATCAATTGTAGATGCCTTTAAGGACAGAGATATGGTGATAAAAGGGAAGATGGGCATCTCATGAAAAAGAGAGAAATCGAAGTACTGATAAAAAGAAATAAAAATGAAACGATTGAAGAATTTAACGAAGATTTAATGGTACTCCTAGAGAAATATCTCTCAAACTCATAAGCCTCCCGATGGATCTCTTTCCTGAATTTTTACATTGATGCTTTTAATTCCGATACTTCATATGAGTTAAGGCATGATCCAAAACCGCCAATTATAAGGCTTTAGACAATCTGTTAAGTCAAAGAACTTGAAAAGGATAAAAGGGCATCAAGTGGGAAGTCTGAAATTCCACGTTTTGATAGGGCTTCGACTAAATTAAAAGGGCCTAAAGGTAAAGAACCTCTAGAAGATGATGAGCGACCCTATGAAAAAGTTAATGCAAAAGCTTGAAAGTGTGGAGCTTAACCAAGCGAAAGTAATCTCTCGACGCATGCTAAGGGAAATAAGCACTTACAGCCTAGGATTGAGTCCAAATGGAAAGGGCTTAAATACAAAAATTCCCAACCTAGGAATCTATAATAATAATAATCGAGGTAATAATACTTTGTATAAAAAAGGTCACTGAGTGAGCAAAGAGCCTCTCCTAATCCGCTGTGAATCTACTAATATGGTTGATGAAGCTCTCCACTCTTATTGTATGAGCTGCTATGCTTTTCATGAGGAGGTTACTTGTCCCACGGTTAAAAGAATCATGAATAGTGGAATGTTTGGGGCAAGTAATCAGATAAATGTTTTTGGTAAGGAGTTCTCTTTGTCTATGGAAGATTGGATGGAAGTTAAAGAAAAAGTCAAGATGTTAGGCCTTCCACATCTTCGCATAGTATCAATAATTTTGATCATGAGAGGGATTTGCTGATTGAATTATTTGGTGAAAAGCCTCCTCCTGATCAAGTTTTGGAAAATTTCATCAAGGACAAAGGATTAACTTACTCAAAGAAGGGATAAAGAGACCAAGGGTAATAGTCAAACTACCCCTTGAATTTTTAATCCTAGTATCGTGTTTGAATATTGATTTGATGTGCATGGTTGAATAATGTTAAGATCTTGATGTTCATATCTTTGAGATTTTAAAGCTTCCTACTCGAAAGAGCTAAAAAGTTTTAGAGTGTTCTTGGAGTTTCGTATGTTGCTCAAGATAAGACCTCGAAGTTTCTTAGCATAGATGATCCCTATATATCTCAGAAAAATGGGAGATCGTATAACAAGGATCATCAGACACATTTTTGTTACTTTTAATGGTTAATGGATATAAATTGAATAATTGTATGCTAGATTCAGTGCTTCAGCCTTGTGTCACGACTAGAGAGAGGTCACTGGGAACAACTTTAATTTAAGAGTTTCTAGACCATACTATAACATATGATGCGATGGATTCTAAGAGAATTCCTTTGAAGATTCATGGGTTAATCAAGGATTTACAAGTTCATTTATCAATGTACACGACATCACGATTGTTATGGACATAGTTGCTGAGTTGATGTTCCAGATGCTTGGGGTATGTTGTTATCTAGAAAGTGGGCCTCCTGATCCATAGGAGGAAGTATTCATTGATGAATTGGTCTGTATGCTATGATTCCTTCCCCTAGAGGTGAGGGGGTTTGTGAAGCTTAATATGAGAACTAAAGAAGATTCCATGTAAAAGATCCTAAAGACCTCATAATGAAATAATTCAAGGAACAACTCGACATGGGGATATATGCTATTATGTATAATTTCATGGTTCCCTTAGATAACAAGGTTGATGAGAAATTTGAGGAACTAAAGGATCGTGGTTGGTACATGCATTTTGATGGTGCGGCATCTAGGTAAATGGTCGAGGGTGTTGGAAATTGTTTTGAAGTCTCCCTCTTGATGTGTTTTAAAGTTTGCCTATAGACTTGAGTTTGATGCAACCAATAATGTGGCTGAATATGAAGCCTTGTTGTTGGGTTTTGAGTTGGCAAAAGCTTTAAGAATTAAGTTAGCTTAATATCAAGGGAGATTCGATCCTCGTTATCATGATTAAGAATAAATTTACATGTAAAAATCAAAGGTTAAAGAATTATTGTAAATGTTGTGGTGAATGTTATGGAACACTTTGATGCCATTAACCACCTTGAAGCTATCCCAAGAGAAAAGAATGCCTTAGCGGATGAGCTCGCTGTGGCCGCTTCTACTTTACAATTATCTGATGAATTAATTAAGGAAAAGATAAAAATGGAAATTATTTTCAGACCTTCAGTCCCGGATAATTTAGAGCACTGGCAAGTTTTTAATGATGAAAAGCAGGCCATTCGTTTTCTTAATAATTTGGATGAGTTTGAAATTTTTTGGACAAGTTCTAAGAAGGATGGATCTGAAGATCGTGATGATATTATAAATCCTACTCCTGGGAATATTGTTGCTTTAGAGCAACACTTTGATCGGCATGATGCCACAAAGCTAAAAGAGGAGAATAAATGGATCCGAGTGAATTCATTGAAGTAAATCTTGGTACTTCTAAGGACCCTAAGATTGTCAAAATTGGTAAAGGTACTAATGAAGAAGAAAGGATAAAGTTGACCAACTTACTTCATGAATATAGGGATGTTTTAGCATTTTCATTTGATGAGTTAAAAGGATATAGGGAAGATGTCATGCAACACATTATCCCTTTGAAAGATGAGAATGCTAAACCTTTTCATCAAAAGCTTAGGCAAATAAATCTTAAGTTAGCCCCTTTGGTTCAGAAAGAGCTTTCAAAAATGCTCGCAGCTGGAATCATTGCTCAAACTAGACATTCAACATGGTGTTCCAACCTGGTGATTGTTAGGAAGAAGAATGGTACCATTAGACTTTGTGTCGATTTCAGAAACCATAATCTAGCATGTAAAAAGGATAATTACCCTTTGCCCAACATGGAAACTATGTTGCAAAGAGTAACAGGTTCAGGAATGATGTCATTGCTAGATGGTTTTTCTGGGTACAATCAAGTTTGGGTTAAGAAGGAAGATCGTCACAAAACTACATTCACCACACCATGGGGCACTTTCAAATAGATTAGAATGCCTTTTGGGTTGACTGATGCTGGGGCTACTTTTCAAAGGGCTATGGATTATGCTTTTAAAGGTTTAATTGGAAAAATTATTGAAATTTATCATGATGATCTTACTATTTTTTCTAAAGATGGTGTTAGTCACATAGGTCATCTTAAGCAGGTCTTTGATAGGTGTAGAGAATTTGGGATTTCCTTGAATCCAGCTATCTCTGTTTTTGGAGTAACTGAAGGGAAATTACTTGGTCACATCATCTCCAAAGATGGAATCAAGATTGATCCTGAAAGAGTTGAGGCAATCCAAAAGATTCCTCTACCTCATAATCTTAAATCCCTTCAGTCCTTTTTAGGAAAAACTAATTTTCTTAGAAGATTTATTCCAAATTACGTAGAAATAGCAAGCCTATTCAAAGTCTTCTGAAAAAACATGTAAAATTTTTGTGGAAAGAGGATGGTAAAAAGACTTTTCAAGGAATTAGGGGTGCTATTGCCAAAGCTCCTATTTTGGCGAGTCCTGATTATTCAAGGGATTTCATGATTTTCTCTTTCGCTTCTGAAAATACTATTGCTGGTGTCTTGTTACAAAAGAATAAGGAAGGTCACGAACAACCTATTGCTTTCACGAGTAGAGCGCTTCAAAATTTTGAATTAAAGTATACTACTATGGAAAAGCAAGCCTATGCTTTGGTTAAGTCTCTTAAGCATTTTAGGACTTATGTGGGTTATTCTAAAATTATTGCTTTCGTCCCGCATTCCACGATTAAAGATATCTTAACTCAAACTGATTGCTTAGGGACTCGTGCTAGGTGGGTGACTAAAATTCAAGAGTATGATCTAGAGATTAGACCCACTAAGCTAGTCAAAGGTCAAGGCTTGGCTGAAATGTTGACCGAAGGTAATGAGAAAGCGCTTGGTTTGATCTGTCTTAGTGATGCTTCTTCACCTGAGCTGCAAAGGTTAGGAGAGCATGAATGGTATAAGGACATTATTTATTATTTGTTAAATCTTACATGTCCTGACCATTTAGTTGCTCATAGAAGAAGGGCTCTTAGATTAAAAGCCACTAAGTATTGCCTCATGAAGGATGGCCTTGGTTGGAGAAATCTCGAGGGGATAATACTTAGGTGTATTGATGATGTTGAGTCTAAAAAGTTGATTTCTGAGTTTCATTCAGGATTTTGTTGTGGTCATTATGCTGCTAGAACTATTGCCCACAAAATTATGAGAGCTGGTTATTTTTGGTCTTCGATTTTTTCAGATGTGCATAAATTTGTTAGAAGTTGCCAAGCCTGTCAACTATTCACTGGGAAACAGAAGCTAGCTGCCTTGCCCCTACAACCTGTGGTTGTTGAGTCACCTTTTCAACATTGGGGTCTGGATTTCATTGGGAAATTCCATGAAAATTCTAGCAATGGCTACTCTTGGATCTTAATTGCGACTGATTATTTTACAAAACGGGTTGAAGCCATTCCTGCTAAGAATGCCAATGAAAAGGTCATTATGGACTTTATTGAAAATCAAATCATTACTAGATTTGGTGTCCCTGCCAAGATCACTACTGATAATGCCAAGGCTTTTAGTTCTCTTGAATTTTCATCTTTTTGTTTTAAATATGGCATTACTTTATTTTATTCATCTAACTAGTATCCTCAGGGTAATGGCTTAGTTGAATCAAGTAATAAAAATCTTATAACCATTATCAAGAAGATAGTAGGAGATAATAAGCGATCTTGGGACATCAAAATCAAGTATGCTTTGTGGGTAGATAGAATTACTAAAAAGAAAGCTACTGGTAAAAGTCCTTTTGAATTAGTTTATGGCTTGGATGTAACTTTGCCTGTTCACCTTAAATTGCCAGCTTACCAACTCCTTCAACATTTTTCCAGTCTGAGATGTTGTTCAAAATAGAATTGATCAAATTGTGGGGTTGGATGAAACTCGTAAGGAAAGATTTAGATATGTGTAAGAATCGATCTAATATTAAGAAGAAAAGCTTTGATAAATCATCTCGATCTAGATCTTTGCGGGTTGGAGACATGGTATTACTTTGGGACCGAAAAAATGAAAATCTAGCAAAACATAAATTTGACGGTTTCTGATGGGACCTTATATTATCAGAGGCATTGCTGGACCAAACTCATTCCACTTGAGCACGTTGGAAGGTGAACCACTTCAATTACCTGCGAATGGAAAATTGCTCAAGTTGTTCTTCAAAAATGACATCTGATGCCATTGGGCATCCTTTGTATTGTTAATCGGACTCTGAATTTTACACAAGCTCTCTTCTCATACACTTCTTGTTAATCTCGGCCAGGAAGCTCTCTCTGATATCCATTTTCTTTTTTGTAATCCGTCTCAACACAATATAATGGAATTATATGCCCCATGTAATTTTGCTAATATTCAGGGTTATCCCCATGCTTTCCTCAAACTGGAATGGATAAATTACCTTCTTTTCAAGGAAATACTGCAGTTAGTGTCAAATCTCATTTGTTTGCTTTCACTAATTGGAGGAATATATTTGCGGTTGCAAATAACAATTTCGATGATGTAAATATGGGACTCTTTGTTCTTACTTTTGACCAAGATGTTATAGAATGGTTTACTGAAAAACCTGATAATTCATTCGATACATTTGAATCAATTGTAGATGCCTTTAAGGACAAGTATGGTGATAAAAGGGAAGATGGGCATCTCGTGAAAGAAATCAGTACCATAAAAAAGAAATAAAATGAAACGATTGAAGAATTTAACAAGAGATTTAATGGTATCCTTAGAGAAATATCTCAAACTCATAAGCCTCCTGATGGATCTCTTCTGAATTTTTACATTGATGCTTTTAATTCTGATACTTCATATGAGTTAAGGCATGATAAAACTGCCAATTATAAGGCTTGACAATCTTTAGCTGAAGAACTTGAAAAGGATAAAAGGGCATCAGGGAAGTCTGAAATTCCTGGTTTTGATAGGGCTTCGACTAAATTAAAAGGGCCTAAAGGTAAAGAACCTCTAGAAGATGATGATGACCCTATGAAAAAGTTAATGCAAAAACTTGAAAGCATGGAGCTTAACCAAGCGAAATTAATCTCTGACCATGCTAAGGAAATAAGCACTTTACAGTCTAGGTTGGTCCAAATGGAAAGGGCTCAAACGCAAAATTCCCAACCTAGGAATCATAATAATAATAATCGAGGTAATAATACTAGGCAGAAAAAAGGTTAGCCGAGTGAGCAAAGACCTCCTAATCCACTTGAATCTACTAATATGGTTGATGAAGCTCCACCTTATTGTAGAGCTTGTGATGCTTTTCATGAAGAGGTTACTTGTCCCACTATTATAAGAATCATGAATAGTGGAATGTTTGGGGCAAGTAATCAGATAAATGTCATTGGTAAGGAGTTCTCTTTGTCTATGGAAGATTGGATGGAAGTTAAGGAAAATAGTCAAGATGTTAGGCCGTCCACATCTTTGCATAGTATCAATATTTTTGATCATCAGAGGGATTTGATGATTGAATTATTTGGTGAAAAGCCTTCTCCTGGTCAAGTTTTGGAAATTGCTAAGGACAAAGGATTAAATTATCAAAGAAGGGATAAAGAGCAAGGTAATAATCAAACTCCCCCTCAAATTTTTAATCCTAGTCCTGGTTTGAATATTGATTTGGGTGCATGGTTGAATAATGCTAAGATCTTGGTGTCTGTCACTGAGATGTTAAAGCTTCCCACTCAAAGGGCTAAGTTTTTAGATGTTCTAGGAGTTTCGCATGTTAATGTTGCTCAAGACAAAACTCCTAAAGTTTCTTATCAAGATGCCCCTATATATCTGCAAAAAATGGAGTCGGATAACAAGGATCATCAACCATTTTTTGTTACTTTGATGGTTAATGGTTATAAATTGAATAATTGTATGCTAGATTCTGGTGCTTCAGCTTGTGTCATGACCAAGAGGGTCATGGAACAACTTAATTTAAGAGTTTCTAGACCATACTACAACATATGTGCCATGGATTCTAAGAAAATTGAAGTTCATTGGTTAATCAAGGATTTGCAAGTTCATTTATCAGTTTACCTAGACATAATGATTGTTATGGACATAGTTGTAGTTGACGTTCCGGATGCTTGGGGTATGTTGTTATCTAGAAAGTGGGCCTCTGATCTAGGAGGAAGTATTCAGATGAATTGGTCTTATGCTATGATTCCTTCCCCTAGAGGAGAAGGGTTTGTGAAACTAAATAGAGAGCCTGAAAGAATATTCCATGTGGAAGATCCTAAGAGACCTCATAATGAAATAATTAAGGAACAACCTGACATGGGGAATAATGCTATTATGTCTAATTTCATAGCTCCTTTAGATGACAAGATTGATGAAAAGTTTGAGGACCTAAGGGATCAAGTTTGGCACATGCATTTTGATGGTGCAATATCTAGGTATGGTAAGGGTGCTGGAATTGTATTGAAGTCCCCCCTTGGTCATATTTTTAAGTTTGCCTATAGACTTGAGTTTGATGCAACCAACAATATGGCTGAATATGAAGCCTTTTTGTTGGATTTTGAATTGGCAAAAGCTTTAAGAATTAAGTTGCTTAGTATCAAGGGAGACTCTGATTTGGTTCTCATGCAAGTTAAGAATAAATTTACATGTAAAAATCAAAGGTTAAGGAATTATCAAAATGCTGTGTGGGATATTATGGAATACTTTGATGCCATTAACCTTGAAGCTATCCCAAGAGAAAAGAATAGCTTGGCAGATGAGCTTGTTGTGGCCGCTTCTACTTTACAATTATCTGATGAATTAATTAAGGATAAGATAAAAATGGAAATTATTCTCAGACCTTCAGTCCCGAATAATTCAGAGCATTGGCAAGTTTTTAATGTTGAAAAGCAGGTCATTTGTTTTCTTAATAATTTGGATGAGTTTGAAAATTTTCGGATAAGTTCTAGGGAGGATGGATCTGATGATCATGATGATATTATAAATTCTACTCCTGGGAATATTGTTGCTTTAGAGCAACACTTTGATCGGCATGATGCCACAAAGATGAAAGAGGAAAATAAAATGGATCCAGGTGAATTCATTGAAGTAAATATTGGTACTCCTGAGGACCCTAAGATTGTCAAAATTGGTAAAGGTACTAATGAAGAAGAAAGGAAAAATTTGACCAACTTACTTCATGAATATAGGGATGTTTTAGCATTTTCATTTGATGAGTTAAAAGGATATAGGGAAGATGTCATGCAACACATTATCCCTTTGAAAGATGAGAATGCTAAACCTTTTCATCAAAAGCTTAGGCAAATAAATCTTAAGTTAGCCTCTTTGGTTCAGAAAGAGCTTTCAAAAATGCTCACAGCTGGAATCATTGCTCAAACTAGGCATTCAACATGGTGTTCCAACCTGGTGATTGTTAGGAAGAAGAATGGTACCATTAGACTTTGTGTCGATTTTAGAAACCTTAATCTAGCATGTAAAAAGGATAATTACCCTTTGTCCAACATGGAAACTATGTTGCAAAGAGTAACAAGTTCAGGAATGATGTCATTGCTAGATGGTTTTTCTGGATACAATCAAGTTTGGGTTAAAAAAGAAGATCGTCACAAAACTACATTCACCACACCATGGGGTACTTTCGAATACATTAGAATGCCTTTTGGGTTGACTAATGCTAGGACTAATTTTCAAAGGGCTATGGATTATGCTTTTAAGAGTTTGATTGGAAAAATTATTGAAATTTATCAGGATGATCTTACTGTTTTTTCTAAAGATGGTATTACTCACATAGGTCATCTTAAGCAGGTCTTTGATAGTTGTAGAGAATTCGGGATTTCCTTGAATCTTGCTAAATCTGTTTTTGGAGTAACTAAAGGGAAATTACTTGGTCACATCATCTCCAAAGATGGGATCAAGATTGATCTTGAAAGAGTTGAGGCAATCCAAAAGATTCCTCTACCTCATAATCTTAAATCCCTTCAGTCTTTTCTAGGAAAAACTAATTTTCTTAGAAGATTTATTCCAAATTACGCAGAAATAGCTAAGCCTATTCAAAATCTTCTTAAAAAAGATGTAAAATTTTTATGGAAAGAAGATGGTAAAAGGGATAAAGGGTGCTATTGCTCAAGCTCCTGTTTTGGCGAGTCCCGATTACTCTAAAGATTTTATGATTTTCTCTTTCGCTTCTAAAGATACTATTGCTGGTGTCTTGTTACAAAAGAATAAGGAAGGTCACGAACAACCTATTGCTTTCATGAGTAGAGCGCTTCAAAATTCTGAATTAAAGTATACTACTATGGAAAAGCAAGCCTATGCTTTGGTAAAGTCTCTTAAGCATTTTAGGACTTATGTGGGTTATTCTAAAATTATTGCTTTCGTCCCGCATTCCGCGATTAAAGATATCTTAACTCAAACTGATTGCTTAGGGACTCGTGCTAGGTGGGTTACTAAAATTCAAGAGTATGATCTAGAGATTAGACCCACTAAGTTAGTCAAAGGTCAAGGCTTGGCTGAGATGTTGACTGAAGGTAACGAGAAAGCGCTTGGTTTGATTTGTCTTAATGATGCATCTTCACCTGAGCTGCAAAGGTTAGGAGAGCATGAATGGTATAAGGACATTATTTATTATTTGTTAAATCTTACATGTCCTGACTATTTAGTTGCTCATAGAAGAAGGGCTCGTAGATTAAAAGCCACTAAGCACTGCCTCATGAAGGATGGCCTTGGATGGAGAAATCCTGAGGGGATAATACTTAGGTGTGTTGATGAAGTTGAGTCTAAAAAGTTGATTTCTGAGTTTCATTCAGGATTTTGTGGTGGTCATTATGCTGCTAGAACTACTGCCCACAAAATTCTGAGAGCTGGTTATTTTTGGCCTTCGATTTTTTCAGATGTGCATAAATTTGTTAGAAGTTGCCAAGCCTGTCAACTATTCACTGGGAAGCAGAAGCTAGCTGCCCTACCCCTACAACCTGTGGTTGTTGAGGCACCTTTTCAACATTGGGGTCTGGATTTCATCGGGAAATTCCATGAAAATTCTAGCAATGGCTACTCCTGGATCTTAAGTGCGACTGATTATTTTACAAAATGGGTTGAATCCATTCTTGCTAAGAATGCCAATGAAAAGGTCATTATGGACTTTATTGAAAATCAAATCATTACTAGATTTGGTGTCCCTACCAAGATCACTACTGATAATGCCAAGGCTTTTAGTTCTTTTGAATTTTCATCTTTTTGTTTTAAGTATGGCATTACTTTATCTCATTCATCTAACTACTATCCTCAGGGTAATGACTTAGCTGAATCAAGTAATAAAAATCTTATAACCATTATCAAGAAGATAGTAGGAGATAATAAGCGATCATGGGATAGTAAAATCAAGTATGCTTTGTGGGCAGATAGAATTACTAAAAAGAAAGCTACTGGTAAAACTCCTTTTGAATTAGTTTATGGCTTGGATGTAACTTTGCCTGTTCACCTTAAATTACCAGCTTACCAACTCCTTCAACATTTTTCCACTGATACAGATGTTGTTCAAAATAGAATTGATCAAATTGTGGAGTTGGATGAAACTCATAGGAAAGATTTAGATAATATGTGTAAGAATCGATCTAATATTAAGAAAAGCTTTGATAAATCATCTCGATCTAGATCTTTGCAGGTTGGAGACATGGTATTACTTTGGGACCGAAAAAATGAAAATCCCGGAAAACATAAGAAATTTGACAGTTTGTGGATGGGACCTTATATTATCAGAGGCATTGCTGGACCAAACTCATTCCACTTGAGCACGTTGGAAGGTGAACCACTTCAATTACCTGCGAATGGAAAATTGCTCAAGTTGTTCTTCAAAAATGACATCTGATGCCATTGGGCATCCTTTGTATTGTATTTCTAACCCTACTCCTCGTCCTTTCAGCATTTCATTTTGTAGTTAGATTATATTTACTTTTCATGTCAAGTAGAATAATAAATGTTAGAAGAGCTTCTATTTTTCATGTGCTTAATGTTATATGATGATATTTGGATGGACGCTACTTATGTAATTTTGTGTGTTGCTTGGATACAGATTCTGGATTCTCACATTTCTCTAGTGAAGCAACGTGTCCCCAAGTAGAGCCAGATGTTGACCACACTTTGTCAATGACCCCATAGCAGTACAACCCCATTTTTTAACATGGGATTCATCATGTTCGACGTGTTCGCGCCATTCAGATGCCATCATCAGCCGACAGTTTTATGAACGATGTAAACCCATTCTGCATGTTTATGATGTAAATGATCTAAGTAAGACCATCATGTATGTAACAACCTAGGTAATACTAGTATTTTGGTGACGATTTCTATCTTAGGAGGTTTTTTGTCTCACTGATTTGCTTGTGTTTTTTGACACAAGTGATCGGCAGAGTTTTCCTCTCCAACTTCACCCCAAAGCTAGAATGGATTTTGTCATCAAGATACTAA
Organism: Pinus albicaulis; assembly: GCA_034641835.2. Taxonomy (NCBI): domain Eukaryota; kingdom Viridiplantae; phylum Streptophyta; class Pinopsida; order Pinales; family Pinaceae; genus Pinus; species Pinus albicaulis. The sequence goes on from CM076574.1 coordinate 1,020,376,688, forward strand.
GTGAGTCCTAGTGTTTTCTATCGAGTCTTTGTAAAAGTAGTTTGGGAATAACCTTAGTTAATTGGCTAGATTATTTTATTACAAGCTATTTGGTCTACTAGATCATGTTTTGAGTTGCAGAATTGGGTAACTATTTGAGGGTCCACACGAATGGCTATTCCCCCTTCATGTGTCTAAATGTATCTATCTTATGTAAAGAGGGTTGGAAAAAATAATTAAATCCCTTTTCAGTCAATTAATTAAATTTTTTGGCCAAATTAATTAAAAAACCTAAGCCAGAAATTTAATTAATTTTAAGTCCTAGGTGAGTTAAATTTCTTCAAAGGCAAAATTCGTTGGTCCTTAAAAATTCATTTTTTAAGGGTCCTAGGCCAAGGGAATATTGAGAATTTCAAGAAATTTTGGACCCTTTGGCCTAGGTGGTTAAGTCAAAGTCAAAATTTTGAGGTAATTAATTAAAATGGAATTAAATGATAACTTCGTTTTTTTCCTCAAATTTATATTTTCGACGGTCCAGATTAAAAGATGATCAAATATTTTCGACAGTCGAGATTATTTGACATGGATCAACCGAACTAGCTGTTGGAGATTTTGTCTTATAAATTAGAGGTCTTGATAAGACATTTTGCATCTGATCTTTGAATCGTGCACTTGTTCTTTGAAGCTCTTGTGATTTTTTTTTTTTATGAATAAAGTATAAAGACTTTGGGGTTACAAACTTTGGTGTTCCTTTTCCAGATCTATGTAGTGATATTGTCTCTAAACTCTACTACTTTATTTGGCTTTTGATGGTTGATGGCCTCTATGGATTGATGTACATACAGGTATCTTGTGCAGTTTATTGGGTTATTAAAATTGCATTTTGATTTAACGGAAAGATTAGTTATTTGTTTTTTTGAAACGTCTCATGTTTACTTTTCAATCTCTATCAATCTAAAATTCAGATCTAAGTGTGCAGAGAAATTTTTTTTAAAGGGTTTGAGCGTTTGGGGAAGTCTTCAGTTAGACCAGCCGACTCTCAGATTTCATAAATCTGAAAAGCTCATTGTTTCTTAATTCCAAAAGCTGTCTTATGAAATTATGTTTTTACAGGGTTTTCTGGGGCTTGTGCCTCTCTTAAATTTTTATTTTTTGAATTTGTGCTGAAATGGTTTTAAATCTAGCGAAGAGGGCCTCTAATCTGTAAATTAGCACTGTAAATTTGCAAATATTCTCTAAGGTGTAAGGGTTTGTTTATTTTTTTTTGGTGCATAGTTTTGGATCTGTTCTGGTTTTTTGCAGGGTTGCAGGGGGTTTCTCAGATTTTTTTTTTTTAGATCTGAGCCAGATCTAACCCCCAGAGGGTAAGATTTGGCCTTAGGATCGTTTCTGCTGGCAAATCTGAGTGTTATTTTGTTACAAAAGAGAAAAATTCAGGTGCATCTAAATCAATATTCTAAAAATCTGAGTTATGTTGGAAAAATTTTAATTGCTGGAGGAATTTCAAGTGAACTGAGGTTTTTCTTGAGATAATCTTTCCTTATCTCTGCTATATCCTTGCATTTTGCATTCATCTCCTTGCTCAGCCCTCCTCTACGCTGCCTTCCTGCCCTTCGTTTTCATATTTTACTAGCTGCCATCTATCCTTGCTCATTTCCTCTACCCATATCTGCAAATCTGTACATATTTCATTTGTTGTGGCTGCTCGAATTCTCATTTTCACACGCTGCCGCTGTCCCCATTTCTCCTTTCACGCATTACCTGCTATCCTTGCCGTCGTTTCTCCTTCCTCTCCCTTGCTGCGGCATCCTTGTCCGTACACCGTTGAGCCCTTCGTCCACCTCTATCCGCTGCCTTATTTTCTCCTTACGCCCGACTTGCAGAAGTAACGCATAAGCAAACCCACAATTTTTATTTAGTGTTAGTCTTAGATTTTGGTTTTTTTTCAATTTGCATTTCATTTAGGTCTTAGTTTTTAGATTTTAATTTTAGATTTTAAACAGTTTAGCGTTAGTTTTAGTTTTAAATTTAATTCGATTTTGTGTTTAAAACATTTAGTTTTAATTTTTAGCTTTTTTTTTTTTTAAGTTAGTTTAGTTAACATTAGTTTTTTAGAGTTTCATTTATTTAGCTTTTAGTTCCTAGTTTTAATAATAGCTTTTAGGATTTTTAATCTTAGTTTAATTTTTTAGATTTAACTTTAGATTTTCATTTTGTTATTTTTGCCCATAGTTTTAGTTTTGTTTGTATATTTTGCTTTTAGATTTTAAAATATAAAAAAATATAAAAGTTTAGAAAATTTCTCAAAAAATATTAAAATTTTTTTATATAGTCAAAGTGAGCTTTTAAATTTTTATCTAAAGTTTGACTATAGGAAATTTTTAATTTCTGAATTGGGATTATTTGGAACATTATAAATTCGAAAATATTCCAAAAATCAGGCATTTAAATTTGATGGTCATCTCATCATAACATTGTTGTAGTTTCAAAGTATTTTAATCCATAGTTGTGCGGTTTATTGAATATCATTGTGCTGAATATATTTTTCATAGCAACAGTTTCATATCAAATACTTGGCTTTATTTTCATAACGGGATCTTTTGACTCCATAAGGCACTGGTTTTAAAGTTTCATATCAAATTGAATCTGTGCAATCTCGTTAACCTTAGCAAGTACTTGGTCTTTTAGTTGTGTCTCCTAAGTTGGTTGATTTTCAACCAGTTCAGTTTCTTCATTTCTATTAGGGTCTACCTTCCTTAGCTTGCAAGGAGACAACTTGGATAGAGAGATTGGAGATCAGGGTGACAACCCCCGATCTGAATCGTTGTCGCGGTGCCTAGACATCCTGTGCGACAACATTTTTTGGTGTCGTTGCCGGGGACCAATTTATTGGACTTTGTCTTTACGACTTTCATCTCTTTATTCATCTTTCATCTCAGGTATTTGAGTTAGCTTCCTGTCCTAGTGGCGACTCCATTGGCTTTATCTTCCACAAGAATTTGTACTAGAAGACATCCAAGTAGCTTGGTTAATCCTACTCCAGATCCTGAAAGGGTTCTCAGAGTCAGATTACACAAGCTCTCTTCTTGTACACTTCTTGTTAATCTCGGCCAAGAAAAGGGTTCTCAAAGTTGGATTACACAAGCTCTCTTCTTGTACACTTCTTGTTAATCTCGACCAGGAAGCTCTCTCTGATATCCATTCTATTTTTTGTGATCCACCTCAACACAATATCATGGAATTATACGCCCCATGTAATTTTGCTAATATTCAAGGTTATCCCCATGCTTTCCCTCAAACTGGAATGGATAAATTACCTTCCTTTCAAGGAAATAATGCAGTTAGTGTCAAATCTCATTTGTTTGCTTTCGCTAATTGGTGGAATACATTTGCGGTTCCAAATAACAATTTCGATGATGTAAAGATGAGGCTCTTTGTTCTTACTTTTGACCAAGATGTTATAGAATGGTTTATTGAAAAACCTGATAATTCATTCGATACCTTTGAATCAATTGTAGCTGTCTTTAAGGACAAGTATGGTGATAAAAGGGAAGATAGGCATCTCATGAAAGAAATCAGTAACATAAAAAAGAAAGAAAATGAAACGATTGAAGAATTTAACAAGAGATTTAATGGTATCCTTAGAGAAATATTTCAAACTCATAAGCCTCCTGATGGATCTCTTCTGAATTTTTACATTGATACTTTTAATTCTGATACTTCATATGAGTTAAGGCATGCTAAAACTGCCAATTATAAGGCTTGCCAATCTTTAGCTGAAGAACTTGAAAAGGATAAAAGGGCATCAGGGAAGTCTAAAATTCCTGGTTTTGATAGGGCTTCGACTAAATTAAAAGGGCCTAAAGGTAAAGAACCTCTAGAAGATGATGACGACCCTATGAAAAAGTTAATGCAAAAGCTTGAAATCATGGAGCTTAACCAAGTGAAATTAATCTCTGACCATGCTAAGGAAATAAGCACTTTACAGTCTAAGTTGGTCCAAATGGAAAGGGCTCAAACGCAAAATTCCCAACCTAGGAATCATAATAATAATAATCGAGGTAATAATATTTGGCAGAAAAAAGGTTAGTCGAGTGAGCAGAGACCTCCTAATCCGCTTGAATCTATTAATATGGTTGGTGAAGCTCCACCTTATTGTAGAGCTTGCGATGCTTTTCATGAGGAGGTTACTTGTCCCACCGTTAAAAGAATCATGAATAGTAGAATGTTTGGGGCAAGTAATCAGATAAATGTCGTTGGTAAGGAGTTCTCTTTGTCTATGGAAGATTGGATGGAAGTTAAGGAAAATAGTCAAGATGTTAGGCCTTCCACATCTTCGCATAGTATCAATAATTTTGATCATGAGAGGGATTTGATGATTGAATTATTTGGTGAAGAGCCTTCTCCTGATCAAGTTTTGGAAATTACTAAGGACGGAGGATTAACTTATCAAAGAAGGGATAAAGAGCACGGTCATAGTCAAACTCCCCTTTGAATTTTTAATCCTAGTCCTGGTTTGAAAATTGATTTGGGTGCATGGTTGAATAATGCTAAGATCTTAGTGCTTGTTACTGAGATTTTAAAGCTTCCTACTCAGAGAGCTAAAGTTTTAGATGTTCTTGGAGTTTCGCATGTTGCTCAAGATAAGAATCCTGAAGTTTCTTATCAAGATGCCCCTATATATCTCCAAAAAATGGAGTCGGATAACAAGGATCATCAGCTATTTTTTGCTATTTTTTGTTACTTTAATGGTTAATGGATATAAATTGAATAATTGTTTGCTGGATTCTGGTCCTTCAGCTTGTGTCATGACCAAGAGGGTCCCTGCGTCTGACTCAGTTGCTCCTGAGGGTCTGGCTGATCCAGATACTCTAACTCCTGTGACCTCCTGAAAGCACTGTCCTCCTCGAACTTCACATCTTGCGTGACTACAACTCTCCTCTGTGCGGGAATATAAATCCGAAAGGCTTTCGAGGTCTCACTATAGCCCACAAAGATTGTTGTGTAACCAGCTCCAAAAATAGAAGAAAAGAGATATCAACGCCTTAGAAATGAGCCACTTCGAGGGGGCAACCTCCAATACATTACATAAATGAACAATTCTTGGATGATCCAATACACAAAACCTCCTTTCTATATATAGGAGTCCATGGGGCCATAATGTAATCCTAGTGGGCCACAATGTAATCCTAGCTGACCTAACAATAATAATTTAAGGGCACAATAACAACAAAATGGGGGTTACAAGGGTACAATAATAACAATAAGGGGGTTACACTAACAACAATAAGGGACTATACTAGTAATATAGGGACCTAACATGCCCCTCTCCTTCAAAAAAGTGTTGTCCTCAACGCTTGAGTAGCTCTAGGTGCTTCTGTATAAATTTCTCATCCTCCCATGTAGAATCTTCAGTGGGTAAGTTCTTCCACTTGATGAGATACTCTGAAATTGATCGATTCCGTAGTTGTCGAGTTCTTGTTTCCGTGACCGCTTCCGGTTCCAATATGATTTTTCCTTCCTCATCAAGTTCTGGAAATATTGTTTGAACTGGAAGATTTTCACCTATAACCTTCTTTAAGCATGAAACATGGAAAGCTGGATGTACTCGCGAAGAAGCAGGAAGCTCCAATTTGTATGCCATAGTACCAATCTTTTGCAACACCTTGTAAGGACCATAGTACTTTGGAGATAATTTTTTATCCTTCTTAGCTTGCTTGAGGGACATTTGTTTGTATGGTTGTAGCCGTAAAAATACCCAATCTCCTACATCAAAACTTCTCTCGCTGCGATGTTGATTTTCCTGTTGTTTCATTCGATTTTGTGCCAAATTCGGGTTATCCTTTAAGAGTTGGAGAACTTCTTGCTGATGCTCGATGTGATCTTCCACTGCTTGAACCTTCAAATTTTCCCTTAAAGATGATGTGATCGATGGTGGATGATATCCATAAAATGCCATAAATGGGGTCATTTTTGCTGCAGTATGGAAGGAAGTGTTATACCACCATTCAGCGAGAGGTAACCACTTGACCCATTGTGTTTGTTTATTAGATGCAAAACAACGAAGATATCCTTCCAAACATTTATTTACTATCTCAGTTTGACCATCAGATTGAGGATGATAAGATGAGCTATGAGCTAATTGAGTACCCAAACAAGAAAATAACTCCGTCCAAAAATTTCCAGTAAAAATGGGATCTTTGTCGCTCATAATAACCCTTGGGCTTCCATGTAGCTTTTGAATTCTGTCCAAAAATGTAGTAGAAACTGTACTTGATTTAAATGGATGAGATAATGCACAAAAGTGTGCATACTTGGTAAGTCTATCAACTACCACCATGATGACATTCTTTCCTTCGGACTTAGGTAAACCTATGATAAAATCCATTGAAATCTCCTCCCAACGTTGACTTCGAATGGATAAAGGTTGTAGAAGTCCCGGGGTCTTAAGTGTGTAATATTCCTAATTAGCAACAGCTAATTGGAATATTCGATTTTTGTATAGTTTTGCCGACTATAGTTTATTAATAAATAAAAGTGAGAAAATGGGGTTAACTCACTTAAATAAAATAAAGTGTTTCCCTAGTAGATGCAACGTTATAACTTAAGGGGGAGCCTTGGGGGTCCACACCACGTATGAGAGGAGGCTCAAGTAGCCTCTAGGAGCTTCTGCGCAGTCTTATGAGGAGCACGTGGGAGAGAGAGGGACCACGTTAGGGTTTTGAGGAGGGCCAACGTTATAAAAGGTGGGAGAGCCATCTCATTTGGCATTCTTGTTGTTGATGATATTTGAACTAGACTTTTGTCTTCTTGAGCACGCTGGCTATTTAGCTTGTCTGCAGCACTGTTTAGTGCGTTGAGTGTCTCCGGTCGGAGATCTCGCCCTTAGCCCCGGGGGACTTCGAGTGCCTGCTCGGGCAAGGTTTTTCCTTCAGTCTTTTACGGGAGATTTGGTTGTTTGTTTTGCGGAGGAGCTGGGCTTCTTTGGTGACTGCGCAGTCCCTGGGAGAGAGGACACAGTTCTTGTTGGAGGTGTTCCAGTGCGGGGTTTCCTGCAGGAGTTTCAGTGAGATCCGGTGTGGAGGCTCAGTCTTTACCAGTTGGAGATTTTCCGGGGAGTTTGTGGCTCTGTTTCAGCATCTATCATTTGGCATTTGCGCTGGGCCTGGAGGGACAGCGTAATTCCTTGAGGAGGGTTTTCTTGGTGATTTTCGGAGGCAGTCCATTTTTGTTATGGTTTCTGGGTTTGGTCCGGGTTGGCGAGTACAGATGATTTGCAGATTTTCAGCCCATTTCAGCAAGGGGATCAGCCCCTAGTTTCAGTTCATTTCCGCAGCAGCAGCAGTTTACGGCAGTTTCCTAGCAGCTGGGACGCAGTTTCTTGTAGCAGCCATTTCCTATCTTTCTGAGAGAGTTCTTCACTTGCCTTGAGCAAGAATAGGTGCTATCATTCTTATTATCCATTGTATTTCATTATATTCTCAGATTAATAAAATGGCTTAGCATTCCCGACATTTTTATGAGTATTTGCTTTATGTTCTATTTCTGGCATTTTCCATATTGTCGTATGATTGTATTGCTATCTATTTCCCTTTCGGGATATTACAGTGGTATCAAAGCATAATTTTGGCTCAGCCTGTGGTCCATGACATCGGGGAAGAGATCATACAGAGGTTTGCTGGAATTTTGGAGAGTAATTCTAGTTGCAGTACCAAAAACGAAATTGGAAAAAGGGCCAAAATAAAAAGGGTCAAATTTTGAAGTTCGGAATTAGAAGAAACCCTTTTCAGGTTTTTCTGGGTTTTGGGCAAGGATCACCTTCCCAAATTTCTAGAATTTTCTGATTAGTTTTCAGTGGGTAAATCGGAGGTTGAAGACAAGCAGCAGTATAGTCTTGGAGCAGCAGTGTAGTTTCATGAGGAGCCTGTAGACACATAGCAGAAAGAGCCGATGGCAGGTGATGATGGTACGAAGGAATTTTGGGAGATGCTCCTCAAATCAGTACAGGATCTGTCGAGACAGATGGAGACGATGGGGCAGAGATTTGCTGCCATTGAGGCTAGACAGCGTGAAACCCCAAGGGGTTTTCAGATTGGTGAGGGATCGGGCACATCCCACCATATGCCGGAGCGTGAGGCTACCCCCCTCATGGCATCGCATGCACCCACGCGATCCACTATGCCTACCTTCCTAGGAGAGGACACAGGGGCAGGAGCACAGCAGGAGCCCGAACCGGGCCACATGGGAGACTACCTTGCAGAGTACCGGGCATACGGGCCGGAGTTCAGAGATCTTATCTCATTCAAAGACTTTGTTCAGCTCCAGCGTGACAGCAGACCCCACAATTTTCACAGAGGGAACAGGCGCTCACATGATGGAGGCTTACAACGCACCATGGACAGACTCCATTTACCGACATTTGACGGGTCGTCCAAGCATTCAGAAAAAGCTTGGGTGGAGAAGTTGGATACCTCTTTCCAGCTTGACTGAGTATCGGAGGGGGAAACCATCAAAATGGTTACCTCGCACTTGGAGGATGAGGGCACGTAGGATTGCAGGGAGTTCGAGGATACACCTAGTGTGACACAGGACTCACCCTCATTGGAGACCTCCTTGACCGTGTCGGTTGATATCATAGTGGAGAAGGTAGAGCCTACCTCAGTAGAGCCATCCATTGAGGTGATGACCGGAGTCGTGTCCGAGTCTTCAGGTGGTAGTAGCACACGACAGATGGGTGAGGCGTTAGGAGATATATCCACCTTCGATGAGGCACTAGCAGGTACAGAGGTATTGGATGATGGTCGCAGACAGCGGTATCATCGGCTTCGGACGGACCTTCGAGTTTTGAGAGGGAAGGCCACGTCAGTACGGGAGGCCATTTTGTTGCAGGACCAGGAGCTGGAGGGTATGAGAGTGACTTGTGCCAAGTCGACGGCCAAGTTGGTCCGCATTGGGGAACGACTGGATTCCCTGATGGTACAATCAGAGGGCACGTTGGAGCGTCAGATCATTCCCCTTCAGGCATGCATGGATGGGACTAGCAGTGTTGTTAGGTCATCTCTTCCCGTTGGAGAGAGAGAGGCAGAGCCACCTAGTCAGATCTCATATGTTGACTTGGATAGCGGTATGAGACGATCAGAGTTGCACAAGGTACAACATCCACATGTTGAGGTTGGATGGCGAGAGATTTTGAGTTGGTACTCGGTGGAGCGGGCTATGGAGATAGTGATGGATCCGAGTGTAGCTCAGCAGGAGTTTCTATGCATGGGGAATACAGGAACCCCAGATTGGCATTGGGATCCAGGTGGGATCACCTATCGTCTCCCAGGCAGGTCGGCTGACTATGTCTTGGAGAGTACAGATGGCCTAGCAGCAGAGCATGTGCAGTTTCAGTCAGCTCCAGTGGCCGACCAGTTTATGGGTAGACTCCCTAGGTTGTCTTGGCATGACATTCATGCACGGGATCACGGGGTGGTCAGCACACCTTGGCAGGAGCTTGTCGGAGGAGGTGGCATTGGCAGGCCACCAGATGGCACCTTGTATGGGGCCAAGGATTCTTCACCTTTGTGTGGGGCACAGAGGACACAGCGGAGCCGAGCAGTGGTGGTAACACTACTGACACACAGGGAGATTCACTTCTCGGACCCCTTGAGGAGGATTTGGAGTGATGTTCCATTCGTCGGCAGGTATAGTGATGCGACGGTGGAGACGATGATACTGATTGGTGGTAGTCCGACAGGTAGGGGCATAGCTCTAGGTCATCACATCCAGGGATGTGTGGGAGCCTCTAGCATTGAGCAGTGGACTGCCAGTGGACATGGAGTTGCATGGTGTACTACCGTAGTGTGTGGGACTGCATTGTGGAGTAGGAGTGTCCTACATCACATGGAGAGCTCGCGAAGAGTGACCGATGCCTGGACGTAGTCAAGGCACGAGACGGTACTGGGTGGTACGATAGTAGCATGGGGTATCCAGCAGTATACAGGGGTATACCTCAGTGTGCAGTGGCATGGCGAGGAGTACATGGATGATCGGTGGTATGCGAGGGCATACAGTGCTGCACAGCAGGATCTTAGAGCATTGCCGCTAGGGAGACTCATGGACCGGGACACCGAGCTCACCTTTTGGAGTAGTTCACCCAGGATCGATGGGGAGATGGATGAGCGATACTTGGCGGTATCTGTGGAGACTCATACACCTGCCTCTCTTCTACATCACTCACTGGCACATCCGATTTTGTTGTTGTCCCTTGGCACTTTGGGCATGAGCAGCGGGGTACGCGAGGCTCACCCAAGATATTTGGATGACACTCAGCACACTAGGGGAAAGACTTCTCAGCAGTGGCACTGGGTTGGAGCGCTGGTTGACAGCCACAGGTTAGGGGATGAGATGATCCTCTGCAGTGGTGGCACATCAGTCATTGTTGGGCCTACGCTTGGGGAGCAGGTCATGAGGGAGACATGCATCATTTTTCCCTCAGGGCATGTTGAGATCATGCATGAGCAGAGGATACTGGGTTCAGCAGAGGTAGCATCCCGGCATATGTCTGGACTCCAGACATTGTATCTACACTTCATCGAGAGGGTGGATGGCATATTCAGTGCAAATGAGGTGGTGGAGGTAAAACAGGAGGGCATTCCTTCTGTATGCCAGGGTGAGGACTCTTTTCCATATGAGTCCATAGGATCAGTTGAGGTCGCTTCTGGGGAGCGAGAGCAGTCATGCAGAGATGGTGACAGTAGACCGGAGCTGCATTCTAGTGTCCAGAGTGAGCAGTCACGAGACTCTTTGAGAGATACTCTGGGTGATGAGTCACTTGTGACAATTCAGCCAGAGCAGCATATGATGGAGCCTGAGTCAGCAGAGGAGGATACTATGGACATCAGGCATGACATTTCCTTGGGTGAGATCCAGATGGGTATCCACATTGAGCCTATGATGGATATGCAGCTAACATTGGGGTCAGCCTTTGAGGAGGAGTAGTCAGATGCACAGACACCAGTTGCAGATCCATATCCTCTAGAGATGTAGACAGCAGGAGCTGTTGGATATGGTGGAGCATCCATCTTTTGGCTGACACATTGATGAGATACAGATAGATGTACATACAGTCAGTCGAGCTGCAGTACTTTCGTTGAGTAGTACTCTCTAGGAATACATCGATGGAGCTTGTAGCATATCTTGCCCACTTTGGCCCATTATAGAGAGAGGGGTTTCCTTCTATAGGCAGCTCTCATTGGCAGACAGGGCAGAGCAGTGGGAGTTGATTACGGGTTGGCGGCAACACTTCAGGCGTGTTCCATATGCCGTTGTTATTGCTACATCGGATTCTTCTTCCAGGATGGACTGGCGGGAGATCATGAGTTGGTACCCTCTAGATGGTACGGTATTCTTTGTAGGGAGCACAGTCGAGCAGGGGCCCTTGGACATAACAGAGGTTATAGATTCCAGCTGGCAAGGTGGCACAGGACATCATTTCTTTAGCACTCCATCCCGATTTCAGGAGAGCAGGATCAGCATGGGATTCAGTCACAACTTGGATTGGAGAGAGGTGATGAGTTGGTATGCAATTGGAGGGGTAGCATATGCAGCTACAGGTACAGCGCAGCAGGAGCCTGGGAGCATTGATGCTTTTTGGTGGTCTTCACCTCTTAGAGCATTGGTCATAGCCAGAGGCAGTGCACAGTCCGAGCCGTGGAACTTGTGCGATTATTGGCCACGGTGGCGATGGGATCCAGGAGGATTATTGGTTGGCTGGTACTGTGAGAGGTCACTTTGGGATCCTGGCATTGAGATATCCCTTCGTATCAGGGTGATGCAGAGGTCAGAGAGGTTTCAGTGGGACCCAGGCACATTTTGCAGTATTGGTGGGGAGCATCAGCTAGAGAGGAGGCCTGTTCAAGCGTTGCTTGAGGACAAGCAATTTTGCTGGATGAGGATGCCACTTGGGACAATGAGAAGATCTTGTAGCATCCATCACTTCAGTTGCTTGAGGTCAAGCAACATTTTTCCGGGGGAGACTGTAATATTCCTAATTAGCAACAGCTAATTGGAATATTCGATTTTTGTATAGTTTTGCCGACTATAGTTTATTAATAAATAAAAGTGAGAAAAGTGGGCTAACTCACTTAAATAAAATAAAGTGTTTCCCTAGTAGATGTAACGTTATAACTTAAGGGGGAGCCTTGGGGGTCCACACCACGTATGAGAGGAGGCTCACGTAGCCTCTAGGAGCTTCTGCGCAGTTTTATGAGGAGCATGTGGGAGAGAGAGGGACCACATTAGGGTTTTGAGGAGGGCCAACGTTATAAAAGGTGGGAGAGCCATCTCATTTAGCATTCTTGTTGTTGATGATATTTGAGCTAGACTTTTGTCTTCTTGAGCACGCTGGCTGTTTAGCTTGTTTGCAACACTGTTTAGTGCATTGAGTGTCTCCGGTCGGAGATCTCGCCCTTAGCCCCGGGGGACTTCGAGTGCCTGCTCGGGCAAGGTTTTTCCTTCAGTCTTTTACGGGAGATTTGGTTGTTTGTTTTGCGGATGAGCTGGGCTTCTTTTGGTGACTGCGCGGTCCCTGGGAGAGAGGACGCAGTTCTTGTTGGAGGTGTTCTAGTGCGGGGTTTTCTGCAGGAGTTTCAGTGAGATCCGGTGTGGAGGCTCAGTCTTTACCAGTTGGAGATTTTCCGAGGAGTTTGTGGCTCTGTTTCAGCATCTATCATTTGGCATCTGCGCTGGGCCTGGAGGGACAGCGTAATTCCTTGAGGGTTTTCTTGGTGATTTTCGGAGGCGGTCCATTTTTGTTATGGTTTCTGGGTTTGGTCCGGGTTGGCGAGTACAGGTGATTTGCAGATTTTCAGCCCATTTCGGCAAGGGGATCAACCCCTAGTTTCAGTTCATTTCCGCAGCAGCAGTAGTTTACGGCAGTTTCCTAGCAACTGGGACGCAGTTTCTTGTAGCAGCCATTTCCTATCTTTCTGAGAGAGTTCTTCACTTGCCTTGAGCAAGAATAGGTGCTATCATTCTGATTATCCATTGTATTTCATTATATTCTCAGATTAATAAAATGGCTTAGCATTCCCGACATTTTTATGAGTATTTGCTTTATGTTCTATTTCTGGCATTTTCCATATTGTCGTATGCTTGTATTGCTGTCTATTTCCCTTTCGGGATATTACAAATTGTCTCAACTTTATTCTGCTGGCAAACCAAACATTCCGTCACAAACTTTTGAATATCAAATTTAAGGCCATCCCAAAAAAATTCTTTCTTCACCCTTTGGTAAGTTTTTAAAAATCCCGAGTGTCCTCCTAAAGGAGAAGTGTGCAATTCCAGAAGAATCTTTTGTTTTAGTTGGGAATTCTTACAAAGATATAAGCGATCTTTGTACCATAAGGAATCATTTTTCCAACTAAATGTATCAGATGTACTAGGATCTTCTTGCAACTTTTGAATGAGTGTCCATACATCTTTGTCCTTCTTCCATTCATCTCTTGCTTCAGTTATCCAATCTGGTTGGATAATAGAAATGGCACAAAGCAATGCTTCCACCTCTTCATTCTTTCTTGAGAGTGCATCTGCAACAACATTTAGCTTTCCTTTTTTGTAGATTATTTCAAAGTCGTAACCCAACATCTTTGTGACCCATTTTTGCTGTTCTTCTGACGATAGTCTTTGTTCCAAAAAGTGTTTAAGACGATCATGATCAGTTTTTACCTTGAAGTGTCTTCCCATTAGGTAAGTTCGCCATTTCTTTAGTGCATGCAGTATTGCTAACCTTTCCTTCTCATAAATAGGTTTCTGTAATTACTTTCCTTTGATTGAATGACTTTCAAAAGCAATGGGTCTTCCTTCCTGCATTAAAACTGCACCAATTCCATTTCCTGAGGCATCACATTCCACAATAATGGTTTTTGTGAAGTCTGGTGTAGCTAAGACCGGTGCTAAGCACATTGCCTCCTTAAGATGTTCAAAGGCCTTAGTTGCTTCAGGAGTCCATGAAAATGCATCTTTCTTCAATAATGTTGTTAGAGGTGCTGCTATTCTCCCATAATTCTTAACAAACTTGCGATAATACCCTGTTAACCCGAGAAATCCTCGCAACTGCTTTATGGTTGTGGGGATTTTCCATTCTTTAATGGCTTTAATTTTGTTAGGGTCTACTTTAACACCCTCGTGAGATACAATATGACCCAGATATTCCACCTCTTGTACTCCAAAGAAACATTTGGATTTTTTTGCATATAATTGTTCCTCCTGCAATAGTTTGAGCACCCTGTCAACATGTTCAACATGATCCTTCCAAGACCTGCTGTAGATTAGTATATCATCAAAAAATACTAGCACAAATTTTCTAAGGAAGGGTTTGAAAATGGAATTCATCAACCCTTGAAATGTAGAAGGTGCATTGGTAAGGCCAAAAGGCATCACCAAAAAGTCATAATGACCCTCATGAGTTCGAAATGCTATTTTTGGAATATCTTCAGTCTTCATTCTAATTTGATGATATCTGAACGAAGATCCAACTTGGTAAAATAAATTGCTCCATGTAATTCATCCAATAATTCATCAATCACAGGAATGGGAAATTTGTCTTTAATGGTGAGCTTATTGAGCTCCCTATAATCCGGACACATTCGCCATGATCCATCCTTCTTGTGTACCAATACTACGGGAGCAGAGAAAGAACTTTGACTAGGTTGAATTATACCCGCCTCTAACATTTTTGCAATCATACGTTCAATTTCGCTCTTTTGGACATAAGGATATCTATAAGGCCTGATGTTTGGAGGAACAATTCCTGGAATCAAATGAATAGCATGATCACGATCATGAATAGGTGGGAGTCCTTTGGGAGTTTCAAACACCTTGGAATGATTGTCCAAGACTTGTTGGAGATCTGCAGAAATAGATGATTTTGATGTTGGAACTTCTAGTGAGCATAATTGTGCAATTACGCCTCGCTGTTCTTTCTTTAGAAGCTTTGTCATGACATTAGAGCTTATTATCCTTCATGGCTTCCCCGCAATACCCCGTAATTCGACTTCCTTTCCTTCTGAAAAAAAATTCAAGAAAAGTTCTTGAAAATTAAAAGCTATCGTCCCCAAAGATTGTAACCATTGTACTCCTAGTACAACATCAGCACCTCCCATAGGAATGGAAAGCATTGGACTAGTCAATACATATTCCTCCATGGTTAGCTTGATATTATGGCATTTCCCCGAGCAATTTATAGTTCCTCCATTTGCAACCATCACTTGGCATTCTGGTGCTGGGTATAGGAAACAATTTAATTCCTTGGCTACCTTACAATGAATAAAATTATGGGTGCTACCTGAATCAATCAACACTATTACCTTTTTCTTCTTGATCTGTCCTGCTATCTTGAGAGTTCGAGGAGTGGTAATTCCTGCCAGTGCATTACATGATATGGTCGGATTCATTTCTTCCTCTTCTATGGCTGGTTCCTAGTGTGTATCCTCTTCTTGTTCATTTTCTTCTTCTTCTTCACAATCTATGTAAAATAATTTATTTTCAGCACACTTATGACCTTTGGTGTATTTGCTATCACAACTGTAGCAAAGCCCTTTTGCTCTTTTTTCTTCCAATTGTTGTGGTGTGAACCTTGTAGGTTGTGGAAATCTAGGCGTAGAAACACTTCCTTCTTTATAGAATTGAGTGGTAGGCTTCCTTGTCGCCATAATTTTACATTCAACTTTTCTTGCCAACCTGAATGCCTTCTCCAATGAATCGGGTTCCAAAACACGAACTTCATGTTGGATGTTATCCTTTAGAGTACCTATGAAGAGATCAATCCTGTGTTCCTCTGGAATATCAGTTACCCTTATATTCAATTTTTGGAAGTCCTCAATGTGCTGCCCCACTAAACCCTTTGTTTGAGATTTATCAATTGGCTAAAGAAGGTGTTGCTCTTTGTATCCTCATAATGTACTATCATTTCCTCCGTAAAAATTGACCAAGTGACAATTTTTTTACGGGAGCAAAGCCATCGATACCATACAAATGTATTTTGTTCTAAATGTAAAGTTGCAATGCGTACCTTTTGTGTGTTTGCACGTTATGGAGATCAAAATATTGCTCCATCTGTAGTATCCATGTTACAGGATCCTTTCCATCAAACTTCCTCATATCCATCTTTGGAATATGGTGGTTCTTCCCGCCAACATTAGAGTTTATGAAATCACAATTAACATTTATTTTGTTCTCATCATGAGGTTCTTCTCCTATCTTTTCACCATTAGGAAACCTTTCTTGTATAAACTTTGTCAAACCTTCCATGTCTGCTTTTAGAAAATTCTTCATGTTTTCCATTTTCTCATCGATCTTAGCTTCCATGTCATCAATCTTAGCTTCCATGCCAGCCTTCCATGCCATCCATCTTAGCTTGCACACCATCCATCTTAGCTTCCATGCCTTTCTTCAAAACTTCCATTTCATTTTTTGTTGCTCTTTGCGAGAGTGAAATTTGTTGCACTTGCTCTTGTAATTTTGATAGATCATGTTGCAATTCTTCGTCTACATGAGTCATAGTAGAGCTTTCCAAAGGCTTAATGAGTGTTGAATTCTTTTTTGGGGCCTTTTTATAATCCAATACTGATATCTATTCTACAATATGCCCTTGCAATCAATTCAACTTGATTCTTCAAACAAGATTTATGCAATTCAGAAAAAAAATACACCTTTTACTTGCTTTTGAGGAGCTCGATATTGAAATTGTATTATCTCTGTGATTGCGGCTCTTCTATATCTGAAATTCAGCACTGAAGTAGCCCTCTGAATTATCTTTTGAATGCCACAGGTCTGACCTGATTTGGATTCTCCAAGACAAAGTTGTGTCCAATCTCCCACAATGACCTAATTATGGACTGGTTCAGTAGAGCGAACTTGTACGACTTGCCACGTGTCACTGTTTTGTTCTTTGTCTCTGAAATTGATAGTCAAGAAACTACAGTCTATGTACTTGCGACCACTTTTTACGGCATTCCAATCCGATGCCCAGAGAGAGAGTTATTGAACTTTTCCCACGATCACCTCTTTGAGATGAAATTGAGGAGCCTGAAAAAGCACTACCTTCCACAGATCATATCTCCAAAAATATTGCGAACCAAGATCTGAAATTTTTTGACGACTTTCCTCAGGATTTCAGCTTCGCACCATATGAATTTCAGATTCTGAACCTTCGTAGAAAAAAAGTTATAGCGCAAATTCCACGATGACCTGTTTAGGAGCCTAAAAAAAGACCTAACTTCCACAGATCATATCTCCGAAAATATTGTGAACCAAGCTCTGAAATTTTTAGACAATCTTCCTCAGGATTTGAAGCCTTCCTAAAAATTTCAGCTTTTGAAACCGTAGAAAAAACGTTATAGCGAAAATTCCACGATGACCTGTTTGGAGCAGCGAAACCCTAGAATCCAAACCTCTAATACCAAAAATGTTGTGTAACCGGCTCAAAAAATAGAAGAAAAGAGATATCAACACCTTAGAAATGAGCCACTTCGAAGGGAACAAACTCCAATACATTACATAAATGAACAATTCTTGGATGATCCAATACACAAAACCTCCTTTCTATATATAGGAGTCCATGGGGCCATAATGTAATCCTAGTGGGCCACAATGTAATCCTAACGACCTAACAATAATAATTTAAGGGCACAATAATAACAAAATGGGGGTTACAAGGGTACAATAATAACAATAAGGGGTTTACACTAACAATAATAAGGGACTATACTAGTGATATAGGGACCTAACAAAGATACCCTTCTCTGCAGTGGGCTCTAGATTGGTCCTCTTCTCCTTGGGTACGTAGGAGTATGCAATACACCCAAAGATATGAAGATGACCAACATCAGGCTTCTTCCCAGAAAAAGCCTCCTTCGGAGTCACATGCCCCAAGGCACGATGCAGACTCCTGTTCTGCAAATATACAGCAGTGTTACAGGCCTGTGCCCAAAAAAACAATGGCAACCCCTGATCATGTAGCATGGCTTTGGAAGCCTCTTCGATGGATCTGTTCTTCCTCTCCGCAACCCCGTTCAGATGGGGGTTGTAAGGAACTGTGAACTCCCTCCTAATGCCTGCCTCCACACAATAATCAACAAACTCTCCAAGGGTGTACTCACCTCCATTGTCCGACCTCAGGGACTTGATCTTCCGACCTGTCTGAGTCTCCACAAGAACTCTGAACTCCTGAAACCGCTTGAAGACCTCCCTGTTGGTCTTCAAGAAATAAATCCAGGTCCTCTTGGAGTGATCATCAATGAATAAAACATAATACTCATATCCACTCAAGGAAACACGAGACATCCGACCGCTCACGTCGGAATGAATCAAATCAAGTATCCCAATCGCTCTGCTGTCACTACTGGGAAAAGGGGATTTGGAAAACTTGCCCATCGCACATCCTCTGCATGTATCAATGTGATTAGTACTGAAATTTGGCATGCTTGTAGTGATCTCCCGCAATGTCCTCAAGGCCCCATGATACATGTGCCCCATCCTACAGTGCCAAATCTCACACAGCTTTGAACTGCTAGCTCTGTTGCCGGTACTACTACTCAATGCCAAAAGGGGTTGAAACGCAAACTTGTACACCTTTGCATGGCGTACACCTATCACTCTAGCTGAATCAGCTGGAGCACCCCTGGGATATATCAACACTTGTCCTCTCCTGAACAATATTTCATATCCTCTGTCCTCCAAAGCTGAGACGGATATGAGGTTCTTCCTCATTCCTGGCACATATAGAACATTTGACACCTTCAAGGGAGGTTTGGGTTCCCTATCAAATGTCTATGTCCCCACACCAACTTCTCTAACAACGATGTCATCTCCGAGTACTACCTCTATATCAGTGCCACTCTCTGAAATCTCTGAGAAGTACTCACGGACTCCTATCATATGACGTGAAGCCCCACTGTAAACATACCAGATACCTAAAGATGCTCCTCTAGTGGAGGGAAATGCACACTCCCTCTCAACCTCCATGGTAGGTGATCCTGCACTGGTGGACTCACAAGCAATGAACCCAAACTCCCGGTCAAAGCGATCCATAAAGTCCTTTATCTCTGCTGATGCTGCCATGTTCTGGTTCTTCCCCTTCTTCTTCTTCTCTGGACACACAACTGCATAGTGTCCCATCTTCTGACAATTCCAACACTTCACCTTGGAATAGTCCTTCTACGTGTTCCCCTGTTTACCTTTACCTTTGCCCCCACCACTGCTTGTGGAAGCTTGCTTCTTTCCTTTGCCTTTCTTGCCTCCTGCCAACAATGCTACATACGCATCCTGCTCAACTGGTTTGGCTGCCCCAAGCTAGTTCTTTCTGATTTCTGTCTGTATGCAATCATCCCAGAACCTCTCGCAAGAGGGAAGGGTCTCACGTGCACAAACCCCATCAGCAAAGTTCAGCCATGAACTAGAAAGGCCATTCACTGCAATCCGCACCAACTCGGTGGGTGGAATGACCTCTCCAACTGCTGCCAACTCATCTCTCACATTAGTACTCTTTGTGAGACATCCACCTGCACTATCAGTCTTACCCATCTTAATGGTTTTCAGCTTCTCCCTTAGGACCATTTTCCTGTTCTCATTGGTACTCTGGTAGAGATTGGTCAATGTTGTTCACATCTCATGAGCAAGTCTCTTTCCTCTCACATGAGGAATGCAATGGTCTTTGATTCCATCTAGAATCAGTCTCTTACTCTTGTTATTCTTTTTATTAAAGGCTGCCAATTGAACAGCATCAGTAGGCACATTAATAGGGTTCTGTGCAGTATGCACCATGATATCCAGATTTCTACCTCCTCAAAGATACTCTGCATTCTCTCCTTCCATACACTGTAGTTACTATGCCCATCCAGCCTATTTTCCACCCTCAAGCCCAAAGACATGCTTGCTGTCCTAGTAAACTGAAAATAACACTGCTGTAGTAAAGGTAATGATTTCTGTGTGAAAAATCAGTTTGCTGTAATTTCTGAGTGAAAAATCAACTTGCCGTAATTTTTTGTTCTTGCTGTCCCAAACTGCCTTTTTCAGCAAAATCACTCTAATACCATGTAGAAATTTGATAACCCAACCCCAGTTTTCAGTTTCTTCTTATTTCTCCCATAAAGTTAAATGCCCATTCCCATAGCCATACATTCAACAAGCTGTAAAAATAAATGTTTTCTGAAAACACTAATTATGGAAATTTCACAATGCTGAAATGCAAAAATAAAAACTTAGAAAATAAATCAACTACACACAGAAAATAGACACACTGATTTTTGGTCAACTTGACCCTGGAAAACCCCCCTACAACTCTTGGGGAAAACCAGTTTGAAAGTTTTTTCTTATTTCTAGAAAATGCTTTTAAAATGAATAGAAATACACAGTAAAAAATTACAGCAAACACTAAAACCACTTATCTCGATTTTTGTGCCACCTTCCACCTTAAAAAACGTGCCAAACAGTAAAACTGAATTTTACAAAAAAATTACAGCATTAAATGCTGTACTTGCAGCCTCGAAAAATGTGCCAGAAACTGTTGTACGGACTATATGGAAATATACAATAGCCCCTCGATTTCTGAGCCCTGAAATAGCCTCGAAATTCGTGTCTTTTGGTACTGAAAACCGTTCTTCAAAATGTGTTGTACCTTGCCTCGAAATGCGTGCAACCTTGCTATACGGATTTTCTGCCTCGGTAACCATGCCAATAAATGTTGTTGTACGGATTTTCTTCCTTGGGAAGTGTGTCCTCCTGCTGTACAGATTTGCCGTGTCTTTCACTGCTCTCCCTCCACTCAGAAATTTCTCTTCAGCTTTCTCTCCTCCTCTCTCAATCTGCTCATGAAAGAATGAATGACCTTTTCGCTCCTTTTCCTCCTTTAATCTAACCCTAAGTGACTTTGGGGGAATCCCTAAATCTAATGGCTAAGATAGCTTTAGATCTAGGGCTAAGATTAAATGCTCATTTAAATCTCACTTTCTATTTTTTAATACACCCCACTTTAATAAAGACCCACTTAGTCATTTATTTCCAAAGTCACTTTTCCCTTTCTAATTTCACATTGACTTTATTAAAGTCACTTTAAAATTAGAATTTTGTAACTTTATCACTTAAAGTCACTTTTAAATTAGATTTGACTTTATAACTTTATAAAGTCACTTTAGGAGAAAAATTAAATTCTTTTGGACACTTTTCCCTAGGCCAAAGATCAAAGCCTTAGGGAACCACTTGTCCTCCGGTCACCAAATTTCAACAGGTAATTTGTCACAATAAATAAAATAAAGTGTTTGTTATCATTTCTCGTGTTGTTTGTAATTGTAGCAAGTATGGGTTTTATACTGCAAAGTTTATTTATTGTGCTACTAATTTCATGGTGGTATGAAATTTTGATTGGGTTTAAGAAGAAAAAATTTGGTGTAAATTTTGAAGAACAATTCCGAAAATTTTGTCGAAATTAATTTTCAGGACATCACAGTAGTATCAGAGCATGATTTTGGCTAGTTGTTGGTTAAAATCAAAGTGTTTCCAAGAAGAAGAATTCTAGGACTAGAATCAGAAGAAGAAACCCTTATCCCAAGGGTTTGTTTTCTAAGAATCACTCATTATTATTGCAGGATATTCGTTGAGATAAATTAAATATTGCAGGCTGAGTTTATCTTGTGAAGATCATTGAATTCCTTTTGTGTCCAGATCTGTCATCCCCTTGGAGGCTGATTTATGATAGATCCAAGTTCAACCATTGGAAGGCTGAAATTCTAGCCCAGAAGAAGGCCGAGATAATACACCAAAGAAGGTCGAGTTACATTAATATGAGGCTAAGATCCACAAATTTATTGGAGGCTGAAATTGTTTCCTAGGCTGATTTCCAACAGCTAATATTCTTCAGGAGGTGAAGTACCGTTTGCTGAGGCCAAACTGATATTTGGTGGCCAAGTCTATCAATGGTGAAAGCAAATTTTTTATTGGAGGGTCGAGTTCTCTAACTGGCCAAATTCTCTAAGAAATTTGTATTCTTCTAGAGACCAAGTTCAGTCATTTGTTGGAGTTGAGTAAGTTCTCTGGGAAGACCGAGATTTATTGGAGAAAACACTTCTGAGGCAGGCCAAATTTATAGGCATAATCCTATCCTAAAGGGATCAAGTTTCTTGTATAAAAATAAGTCATTTCTCAGGTCACGACATTTCTATAGGCAGCAGAGGATCTATATCTGCAGATTTCCAGAGGAGGATATTTGTTGTGCCAAGGAGAAGTTACAGGTTCATGATTTGATAATAAAGTCCCTGATTCTGCCCTTGAAATATATTTTTATCAGTGTTTATGATTTTGTCCGCAAAATGTTCAAAGAAAAGTTTGTTCACAAATTGTTTGACGAATGTATCAAAACAAATTTAAAATTTTAGTACTTTGTTAACTTAGTTTGTCTTAAAGGGACCAAATTGATTGGTTGGGAGGCCAAATCCATCTTGCATAAGGCCGTGTTATCCTTGTTCCAAGACGAATTATTTGTGGGTTGAGATTATTTACCAGGATAGCCAACAATCATTTTTTGCTGAAGGATAAAACTCTGCTCAGACCAAATTTATTGCCAGAACCCAAGTTGCATTATTGGAGGGTGGGATTATTGTTAAGGGGGGACGGATTTCATTGCTGAAGTCAAGTTCCTGTTGAGGCCACATTAATGTTGAAATCATCTTCAGAAGGATCGAGTACTTATTATCTCCAAGAGGCTGAGACTCTGCCAGACTGAATTCACTAACTATTGAGGTCAAATTCCTTCTACTGGCAGGACGAGATTCACTGAAATAAGTATTTTTGTTGGGGGGCTGAATTCATAAGTGTAATCCAAGACTAAGGAGCCAAATATTTGTGCAAGAAAATCAATCCAGACTATTTCTACAGGAAGGCTGAATTTAATGTTCCAAAAGGGCAGAGTTATCCCATTTTGCTGAGCTGTGAGTATACTGCCAAAGAGGACGAGTTTTCTGCTTTTCTGTGGTCCAAATCATTATCTAGTTTCGTTGTAGCAAAGGCTTGTATTGTTGAGTTAATATTCAGTTTCCAGAAAGGAATAATTGAATACCAAAGAGGAGTTCCAGTTCCAAATTTATCCCTCGATCAGATCAAGGAAATTTTAGTTGTACCCCAGAAATTTATTTATGCTATCACTGATCAGTATTTTGCTTACAAGTTTTCAACGAAACGTTGTTCACAAAATGTTTGTTGAAATATGTCAAAGAAAATTTTAAGTTTTAGCCTATTTCAACAGAAGATAGATGTAGCTGAGCTTTAGTATGCCTGAGTATATCTAGCAAATGTAGACTTTGAGCTTAGACAAGGGGGATATCAGAGTTGTGATCAATTGTATGTTGTCGTAGCTGCCAATCTTTTTGAAAAATCAAAGTGGACCATGGAAATCAAAGGCCAAGACACCTGGAGTAGAATCAATATAAAGTTGTAGCAATGTCATTAGTGTAGCTGAAGCTGACATATGAGTCTTATACTATCATATCTTTCCATTGTTGTAAAGGCTAAGTTTATCTTTCTACTACTGTCATAAGGATTTGACAGTAGGATGTCAGTGTATGTAGTTGAGTACATATTTCTTTGTGGGTTAGAACTTGGTTGTATACCACAGTGAGTCCAATTGATGCCCTGAATAGTTGATAAAGCCATGTAATGCTAATAAGGTTGAGCAGTTGTTCTTAAAGATTTGGATAGTTTATCATTATTGGTCACATGTTTGCTGGAGTATTGTGATAGTTGAAGTGTCTTGATGAGTTAGGGTTTAGTTATGGTTGATGAATGGTGTATATTGTTGAGGGATTTGAGTGTACTATGGGACGAAGTCTATGCTGAGATATTGTTATATATCTCAAGTCTAAGTGACTGCCAGTATTATGCTCTTAAATTCAAAATATGTATTGCTGAAGCTAATAATTGTATGTGCCAAAAGTAGTGACATTTTGCTGAGGTTGTGCCAGTAGAACTGTTTAATAATGGAGTTTTTAAAACGCATCATAAATCAGCACAACAGTACCTCGGTGGACTGCAATATAGTCCAAAGTAAAGGACAGAACAACAAATCCTTCTCATGAGGAGTCCATGCGATTCTATAGCTAGAGCAGCCAAGAGATCTGCAAAAGAACAAGAGATGAGAAATTTTCTATTTGCACATGGGTCAGATTTGAAGAACATGAAGGTGATATTAAAATCCCTTCTTATATTGGAGAAACAAGACACTTCTTTCCGAGGTGAACTAGTCAAATTGGAAGTATTTAAATTGGGCCCTAAAACCATCAATGCTTGCCTTAATACAACACAAGTTCCTAGAGCACCTTTGTGAAGGACTACGACTTATAGTTGCTTCTTGTTGTAGCGAGATCATAAGGCTAACCTCACCTATACCTCCTTAGTCCTTACAATGATGACATTATGAGAGAATCTTTCCCGTTGATAATAGAAATGTTTTAGGACATGGATAACTGTAATATTCCCAATTAGCAGCAGCTAATTGGAAATATTAATTTTGACTAATTTTGCCTTTATAAAGTTAAAATATAAATAAAGTGGGTGAAGAAGCACTTAGCTCACACTTAGGATAAAAACATTCCCTAACCTTTATAAAGTTAAAATATAAATAAAGTGGGTGAAGAAGCACTTAGCTCACACTTAGGATAAAAACATTCCCTAAAGTCACTTAGGAGATATAACGTTGTGGTCAAGGTGGGGCCAAGGGGGCCAAGTGACAACGTAGAGGGGTGACACACTTAGACAACGTGGGCCCAGCCAGCGCAGTTGAGTTGGCAGCGTGGGCCAAAGAGAGGCAACGTAAGCATGGTGGGGCCAAGGAGAGAGGGAGGCTCACCCAAGATAAAAAGAGGAGAGGCTACCTCATTTCTCTCATGATTGATGATTATGCATTTTGGAGATTGTCTCTAGACATTGAGCACGCTTGCTGTTTAGCTAGTCTGCACATACTATTCAGTATACCGGGTGTCTCCGTGCGGAGATCCCACCCTCAGCCCCGGGAGACTTCGAGTGCTTGCTCGAGTGAGGTATTCTACCATCATTTTTGCAGGAGGAATTGTGGTTGCCTTTGTTGTGGAGTAGAGCATCTAGGGACTGCGCAATCTTGAGAGGGAGGACGCAGTTCATTTTGGGAGAGCTCCGGATTGGTGCCATCTTGGAGGATTCGGGCCGGAGAAGTGAGCAAGGGGCCAGCCCTTGCCTATTGGAGATATTTGGGAGAGATCAGAGCTTCAATCATTGAGGAGCATTCCTTGGAGGGACAACGCAGTCTTGCAGAGGGAGGACGCAGTTCTAGTTGGGGGGAGTTCCGGATTGAGGTGATTTGGGTGGATTCAGACTGGAGGATTAGGGAAGGGATCAGCCCTTACCTATTGGAGACATTTTGCAGAGGGAGAGGCCACATTTTGCAGTATTGCCTTCAGGGTCAGCGTTTTCCCTTGAGGGATAGCGTAGTGCCTCAAAGGAGGTATTTTCCAGGGTCAACCTGTAATATCCCCAAAGGGAGATAACCAGTAATACACAGAAATATGCCAGACAGATATATAAAACAAAATGCTGGAACCAGATAATGGAACAAGTACACAGAATGCCAGAATACTAAGCCATTTTATTAATCTCAGAACACATAGATAGGAGTACAAGATAATCAGAATGAGTGCACCTATCCTTGCCCTAGGCAAGTGGAGGCCCTCTCAGAACAAATAATGGCTGCAAAGAAGGACAGCGTCCTAGCTGGCTGAAGAACTGCTGCTGGAATGCACTGGAACTATGAGCTGGAAACTAGAAAGATGGCTGATCTCAATCCTCCAGACAAACCCCAGAAAATGTGAAACTGATGCTCCACCACCAGTCAAGCCCTCACAAGTGAAAAACGTTGTCTCTGCTAGTGACAGCGCAGAAGACAGATGAAACGCTGGCCACAAGTCCTCCAGATGAGCTGACCAACTCCTCAGGGCTGGAAACACTGAAAAACGTTGCCAAACCCTCACACAAAGACCCTGCTCATCAGATCAGCGTCCTCCCTGACTGGATCTGCGTCCTAGCTGCCCAGATCTGCTGGATCTGAGTCCTCCCTCTCCAGATCTGCGTCCTATCTCTCCAGATCTGCGTCCCCCAAGGCTAGATCTGCTAGATCTGAGTCCTCCCTATCCAGATCTGCTGCTATCTCTCTAGATCTGCGTCCTCCAAGGCTGGATCTGCTGCTATCTCTCCAGATCTGCGTCCTCCAAGGCTGGATCTGCTGCTATCTCTCCAGATTTGCGTCCTCTCTGCCTTGGTCAGCTGGATCTGCGTCCTCACTATTCAGATCTGAATCCTCCTGCTGAATCTGCGTCCTTCCCCTCTGGATCAGCGTCCTATCTCCTGGATCTGCGCAGTCTCAAGAAGGGGTTTTCTCCTCTCCAAATCTCCACCAGAAAACTGCTGCTAATTACCACTGAAACTGAAGGATGATGCTCAGAAAATAACCTTACCAGGGCAGGCACTCGAAGTCCCCCGAGGCTAAGGGTGATACCAAAATAACCTTACCAGGGTAGGCACTCGAAGTCCCCCGAGGCTAAGGGTGAGATCTCCGCACGGAGACACTCGGTTGCACTAAACAGTGCTGCAGACCGACTAAACAACCGGCGTGCTGAAGCAGACAGAAGTCTAGCTCTCAATATCAATATCAAATCATGCATACCAAATGAAGTGGAAACCCCTCCTTTTATAGTGCTAAACTCCCTCCAAAACCTTAACTGCGTCCTTCACCCTCCTTGGCCTGCGCAGTTACCCTTGGGTCAGCGTGAGGCCTCCCCTCATACACGTGTGGACCCCCAAGTCCACCCCTTTAAGTTACAACGTCAATCAACTAGGAAAGCACTTTATTTTATAAAGTGAGATGACCCCTCTTATTTCTCACTTTATTTATTATTTTTAGCTAAAGCGGCAAAATTAAACAAAAATGAAATATTCCAATTAGCAATGCTAATTAGGAATATTACACAACCATTCTTGAAAAGATCTCTGGGCTTTTCTACGTATTGGGAGAGGAGGCCATTCCCAGAGTTTCAGCATTTTTCGAGTTGGGGAGCAGCCCCAAAGACTCATTTCATTCCAGCAGTTGCAGCAGCACGACAGCATTTCCAGCAGCTTGGAGATTACGCAGTTGGTAGAGGGAGTAGCCATTCCACACATTGTTCTGAGAGTATTTCTACACTTGCCTTGAGCAAGTCGAGGTGCCATAATTCTGATCACCTTTGTACTTTTCTTATTTCTCAGTATTAATAAAATGGCTCAGCATTCTCCATATTGTGTATTTTGTCTCGTGGTTTGTCTCTAGTTACTGTGTACCTTGTTTGTGTGCTTTATATTACTGTTTATTTCCCTTCGGGATATTACAGTGGTATCAGAGCCTCATTCTTGGCTCAGCCGTGGGGATATTTTCTATGAACAAAGAGGGTAGGCAGAATCTTGCCCGCCAAACGCAGTAGAGGTGGAAAATATGGGGGTCTCACAACAGTGTGACCAGCATTTACCAACCGTTAGTAGGCCAACCAGGATCACGATGCCTACATTCTTACCTCCAGTACCGAGTGAGAAAAGGAAGCGGCATGATCATATACCCTTTGGAGATTATTTTCGCGAATGGCAGTCCATGGGGGAAAACTTCAGAGCGGCTTTGCCCTTTAGAGATTATTGTCAGCTTAGGCAGGATGAAGGAGGAAGGAACAGTGGGGGGTCTAGCACGCAGAGTTCAGAGTTGCAACGTACCACTGGGAGGACACCTTTTCCCACGTATGATGGATCCACTGATTTCACGGTTCGAGATCGGGTGGAAAAGTTGGATACCTCTTTCTAGCTTGACTGAATAACGGACGAGGAAGCCATCAAAATGGCTACCTCGCACTTGGAGGATGAGGGCACACAGGATCATGGGGAGCATGTGGATACACTCAGTATGGCGCAGGGGTCACCTGTGTTGGAGACTTCTTTGATCGTATCGGTTGACATCTCAGTAGAGAGAGTAGAGCTTACCCCAGTAGTGCCATCCATTAAGGTGATGACCGGGGTAGTGTCTGAGTTGTCGGGTGCTAGCAGCGTGCGGCAGATGGGTGCAGTGCCAGGAGATGTATCCACCTTTGATGAGGCACTAGGAGATACAGAGGTATTAGACGATGGTCGCACACAGCAGTGTCATCAGCGTCGACCCGACCTTCTAGTTTTGAAAGGGAAGGCCACATCAGTACGAGAGGCTATTTTGTTATAGAACGAGGAGCTAGAGGGCATGAGAGTGGTTTGTGCCGAGTCAGCGGCCAAGTTGGCCCACATTGGGGAGCGGCTGGATTCCCTAATGGTACAGCTAGAGGGCACATTGGAGTGTCAGAGCAGCCCCCTTTAGGAATGCATAGACGGGGCTAGCAGCATTGTTGGGTCACCTCTTTCCATTGGGGAGAGAGAGGCGGAGCCACCTAGTCAGATCTCATATGTTGACTTGGATAGCAGGATGAGACGATCGGAGTTGCATAGGGTGCAACATCCACATGTTGAGGTTGGATGGCGAGAGATTTTGAGTTGGTACCCGGTGGAGTGGGTTATGGAGATAGTGGTGGACCCGGGTGTAGTTCAGCAGGAGTTTCCAGGTGCTGGGAATACAGGAACCCCAGATTGGCATTGGGATCTAGGCGGGACTACCTGTCGTTTCCCAGGCAAGTCGGTTGACTATGTCTTGGAGGGTACAGTTGGCCTAGCAGTAGAGCATGCACATTCGCTAGGGGAGCTTCGGTCAGCTCCATTGGCCAACCAGTTTATGGGCAGACTCCCGAGGTTGTCTTGGTATGACA
This sequence comes from Pinus albicaulis, assembly GCA_034641835.2. Lineage (NCBI taxonomy): Eukaryota > Viridiplantae > Streptophyta > Pinopsida > Pinales > Pinaceae > Pinus > Pinus albicaulis. Next base: position 1,020,405,529 of record CM076574.1, read on the forward strand.
CTTATACATGGGATCACAGGGTGATCAACATACCTTGGCAAGAGCTTGTCGGAGGAGGTGGCATTGGCAAGCCACCAGATGGCGCCTTGTATGGAGCCAAGGATTCTTCACCTTTGTGTGGGGCACAGAGGACACAGCAGAGCCAAGCAGTGGTAGTATCACTATTGACACATAGGGAGATTCACTTCTCGGACCCCTCGGGGAGGGTTTGGGGTGATGATCCATTCGTCGGCGGGTATAGCGATGTGACGGTGGAGATGATGATACCGATTGGGGGTGGTCCGACATGTAGAGGAACAACTCTAGATAGTCACTTCCCAGGATGCATGGGAGCCTCTAGCATTGAGCAGTGGACTACCGGTGGACATGGAGCTGCATGGTGGTGTATCGTAGTGTGTGGAACTGCATTGTGGAGTAGGAGTGTCCTACATCACATTGAGAACACGCGAGGAGTGACCGATGCCGGACACAGACAAGGCACGAGACTGTACAGGGTGGTACAACAGTAGCAGGGGGTATCCAGCAGTGTACAGGGGTATGCCTCAGTGTGCAGTGGCATGTCGAGGAGTACCTGGATGATCAATGGTGTGCGAGGGCATACGGTGTTGCACAACAGGGTCTTAGAGTATTTCCTCCAGGTAGACTCATGGACAGGGACACCAGGCTTACCTTTGGGGGTAGTTCACCCAGGATCGATGGGGAGACAGATGAGCGATACTTGACAGTATCTGTGGGGACTCATGCACCCGACGGGGGTAGTTCACCCAGGATCGATGGGGAGACAGATGAGCAATACTTGACAGTATCTGTGGGGACTCACGCACCCGACCCTCTTCTACGTAACTCACGAGCACAGTCGATTTTGTTGTTGTCCTTTGGCACTTTGGGCATGAGCAGCAGGGTACGCGAGGCTCACCCAAAATATTTGGATGACACTCGGCACACTAGGGGAGAGATGTCTCAGCAATGGCACTGGGTCGGTGCGCTAGTTGACAGCCACAGGTCAGGGGATGAGATGATCCTCTGCAGGGGTGGCACATCAGTCATCGCTGAGCCTACGGTTGTGAAGTGGGTCATGAGGGAGACATGCGTCACTCTTCTCTTAGGGCATGTCGAGACCAGGCATGAGCAGAGGATACTGGGTACAACAGAGGTAGCATCCCAGTATGCATCTGGACTCCAGACAATGTACCGACACAGTATCGAGAGGGCAGATGGCAGACCTAGTGGAGATGGTTGGCAGAGACAGGAGGGATCCACATACCTTGTGTCAATTGGGAGTATCAGATATCTATCTATTGATTGCATTCAGGGGGTGGCTACTTGTCACATATGGCTTCCAACGAGCATCGGTACTACACAATGGCCGGTACAGGGCGGGTTAGCATGTATCATATTTTCCCATGATATATGGACCCTCTATATTGGTCACGAGCAGGGACTAGAGATGAGGCACGGAGGGATTCCCGCAGTTGTCAGAGCTATGGTGCAGCAGGTCCGACTATGGGATGCACAGATTCAGTTGATTGATAGCCCATTCTGTCTCATGATGGTTGGAGTCAGGACAGAGAGTGGTCTAGTTCACTGTTGGGTTGGCACATGGGGGTACACAGAGGCCTCCCTCAGATGGCAAGGCAGACTTTCTCTATTGCTGCATAGATTCAGAGCTGCATTCGGAGAGGTAGGTATTGGCATCATGGCGATGCATGGGTCGGATGAGATTTTCTCTCATAGATCTCCTGCCACTAGATCTCAGGAGAGGGGGATACAGTCTGCGCATGACGGGGAGTATCTCATGATCAGAGTAGCGCAGCATCAGCATGGTGGTACCTCTTCGAGCTTAGCAGGGGACTTGAGCATTACAACTCTACACAGCTCGATAACTTCTATGGGTGAGTTGTATACTACCTGGCGAGATTATATATATCTTCCATCAGGCTTTAGCGAATCACTGATGAAGTGGGGGACTTCATTAGCATGGCAGGATGGTGGGTGGAGCAGGTGGAGCTTCATGTTGGACAGGATGGCTTGGGATCCCGACATTGAGAGATCCCTCCATATCAGGGTGATACAGAGGACAGGGAAGATTCAGTGGCATATCTGGGACCCAGACACATTTTACAGTGATGTTGGGGAGCATCAGCTAGAGAGGAGGCTTGTTCAGGCATTGCTTGAGGACAAGCAATTTTTGGCAGGGAGGACTGTAATATTCCCAATTAGCAGCAGCTAATTGGAAATATTAATTTTGAATAATTTTACCTTTATAAAGTTAAAATATAAATAAAGTGGGTGAAGGAGCACTTAGCTCACACTTAGGATAAAAACATTCCCTAAAGTCACTTAGGAGATATAACGTTGAGGTCACGGTGGGGCCAAGGGGGCCAAGTGACAACGTAGAGGAGTGACACACTTAGACAGCGTGGGCCCAGCCAAAGCAGTTGAGTTGGAAGCGTGGGCCAAAGAGAGGCAACGTAAGCATGGTGGGGCCAAGGAGAGAGGGAGGCTCACCTAAGATAAAAAGAGGAGAGGCTACCTCATTTCTCTCATGATTGATGATTATGCATTTTGGAGATTGTCTCTAGACATTGAGCACGCTTGTTGTTTAGCTAGTCTGCACGTACTATTCAGTACACCGGGTGTCTCCGTGCGGAGATCCCACCCTCAACCCCGAGAGACTTCAAGTGCTTGCTCGGGTGAGGTATTCTAACATCATTTTTGCAGGAGGATTTGTGGTTGCCTTCGTTGTGGAGCAGAGCATCTAGGGACTGCGCAGTCTTGAGAGGGAGGACGCAGTTCATTTTGGGAGAGCTCCGGATTGATGCCATCTTGGAGGATTCGGGCCGGAGAAGTGAGCAAGGGGCCAACCCTTGCCTATTGGAGATATTTGGGAGAGATCAGAGCTTCAGTCATTAAGGAGCATTCCTTGGAGGGACAACGCAGTCTTGCAGATGGAGGGCGCAGTTCTAGTTGGGAGAGAGTTCCGGATTGAGGTGATTTGGGTGGATTTAGACCGAAGGATTAGGGAAGGGATCAGCCCTTACCTATTGGAGACATTTTACAGAGGGAGAGGCCATATTTTGCAGTATTGCCTTCAGGGTCAGCGTTTTCCCTTGAGGGATAGCGTAGTGCCTCAAAGGAGGTATTTTCTGGGGTCAGCCATTCTCGAAAAGCTCTCTGGGATTTTCTAGGTATTGGGAGAGGAGGCCATTCCCAGAGTTTCAGCATTTTTCGAGTTGGGGAGCAGCCCCAAAGACTCATTTCATTCCAGCAGTTGCAGTAGCACGGCAGCATTTTCCAGCAGCTTGGGGATTACGCAGTTGGTAGAGGGAGCAACCATTCCACACATTGTTCTGAGAGTATTTCTACACTTGCCTTGAGCAAGTCAAGGTGCCATCATTCTGATCACCTTTGTACTTTTCTTATTTCTCAGTATTAATAAAATGGCTCAGCGTTCTCCATATTGTGTATTTTGTCTCGTGGTTTGTCTCTAGTTGCTGTGTACCTTGTTTGTGTGCTTTATATTATTGTTTATTTCCCTTCGAGATATTACAATAACACCGTGGGTTGTACCTTTGGAAATAAGCTCAAGATCTTAGAAGTCATGGTTGGAGTCAAATCATATGACATCATGCTTGATTTAGAGTGCAATGATTTGATTTTTCAAATGCTCCAATGCTTCTTCAACATTAAGGAACATTATCCTAACAATGTCAAAAAAAGCATGCAGTCTCTCTTATCTTCAATTGTAGGGGACTATGATGTTATATGCAAGCAACTGAAATCCAAGTTATTGGCCATTTGGAGGAAGGAAAATATTTTTTCACCTGCAACTTAGTAACTTATGAACTAGCAAAAAGGATGGTTGGGTAGAACATAAAATTGTTCAAAAGACATTTGACCAAGGAGGAACTAATGAGGATGTGAGTTTGTGGTGAAAAAAAGGATGTAAAGGTTCAAACAAGTAGCAAGAATGAATTAAGGAGGAAAAATATTTGATTCAACTACAAGGGACCTTGGGAGCCTAATCACTCATGTTCGGGTAAAATGGTGGAGATGATAGGGGTAGAATAGGAGGAGATTTCTTCTAATCAGGGTGAGATGGATTCGTGTACTACAAAGTATGAGCAATCATGTGGATACATTGACAAAAATCTAGCTATGTATCCATACTTGATGGAAGAAATTGATGAGTAACAGATTGTTCCCATGAGTGAAGAAGGCCAAGAAGAAGACATTCAGGAATATCTGAGCAATAAGCCACTAATGATGATCCAACATGAACATCACTTAAAGGAGCATGAACCAAAGGAGGAGAATGACACGCATAGTATGCTTGATGAATCATCTTTGGAGGGCCAGTTGCAATCTCAAAGCATGGTCGAGGGCGTTGAACATCAATCTATGGGGCCAGACATTGATAAGGTGCAAGTAAATACAAAGGCATTAGGTAGGGCTACAGGACTTCCAGATGATAGCCGCTAAGAGATCTCAGGACAAATTTTATGGTGATGAGGAAGCAATCCCAGACACTTAGAGGCACCATCTTGTAGCAAATCGTTGAACTTGAGGACCTTCGAGTGATATGTGCCAAATCAAAGGCCAAGCTTTCTAGCGTTGGGAAACAACTAACATCACTAACTAGGTAGCCAAGGGAGCATATTTTGGAGTTACAGAGCATCCCTCTTTAGGAGTACATAGATAGGACTTGTAGCACTATCAGCCCAACTCTATACGCTGGACAAAGAAGGGCAAAGTTTTCTAGATGGGTTGAACAGGTGGAGAAACATGTGTTGAGAATGATTTAGCATGTGCATAGTGCACTTGTTCTGTATACATGTGGTCATGCATTTGATCCTCCCCACAGGATGGATTAGCGAGAGATTATCAGTTGGTATTTTGTTGATGGGACAATATTCTTAGTCAAGGGCATAGCACAATAGAAGCCTTTAAACATGAGCGATGATGATTGGTCATGGTGGCACTGGGATCCAAGTGAATCTATTGGTGGCAACGTGAACCAGATATTTGTTTGGGATTTAGGTAATGAGGGATCCATACATGATTGGGTGGAATGGAGGCATGACATAGCACAATGGTTTATATGGGATCTTGGCATCAGTTTACAAATGTCGTCACAGTTGAAAAATTTGGATTGCTTGAGGGAAAGTAATCTTAGGGTAGGAGGATTTGTAATTTCCCCATTTTTAGTTTCCCTTATGATGCGGTTAGGGTGGATTTCTAGGTTTTGTGACAGTTAGGTCACAAGAGCGAGATTACGCCATTAGTGGGCCTGCAGGGTTTTTTAGGAGTTTTATGCGGTCTGATGGAGTTCACTTGTTGTCTTTCATCATCAGGTTCAGTTTCACACAGTTCGTTCTTGGTTTCGTTGCATTCCAAAGATTCATGTAAAATGAGGTTATTATCAACATACTTAAATTAAATATGCTATAGGTGTTATTATTTGGAGAACGCCTTAATGTAATAGCTCGTTGGAATTGAAATGAAGATATCTACAGGATGGGATGATGAAAAATGACTTTCATTGGCCGGTGAGATCATAGAGGCAAATTTACCATTTTCTGGGATTAAAAGTGACTTAAAGTCACTTAAATAAAAGGGAGAAGCCTCTAGAATGAAAATACAGTAAAAGTACAAGGGGAGAGTCTTCTAAAATGAAAATAAAATAATAAAATAAAAGTGCTTCTAAAAGGTTGAAGAGAGATCCATTGAGTCCTAAATAAGGGGGAAGCTAGCCTTTTGGGATATGGAGAGTTAATCATTTGTATTTGTGAAGATTGGGGAATTTGGCCTCAGAAATTCATTGTGCCCACGATGAAAACCCTTGGGTACCTTGGAGAGATTGGTTGGTGAAATTGGACAGAAACCATCTCTACCAATCCCTTGGTGAGTGAATTCATTTAGAATTCATAGGTGTGTTTATAATTTCTAGTTTAAATTTTGGAGGCCAAATTCAACATTGTAGCAAATATTCTGGAGGTCGTCACCACAACTATTTTATATTGATAGTTTTGTATGTAATTTGTCCCAGTAAATAAATAAAGTTGAGTTTGTTATCATTTCTTGTGTTATTTGTAATTAAAGAATTTTTCGATTTTATACTGCAAAATTTATTTATTGTGCTGCTAATTTCATGTTGAAAGTATAAAATTTGATTGCGTTTCAAGAAGAAAAAATTTGGTGTAAATTTTGAAGCATAATTCCGGAAAATTTTTCCAAATTAATTTTCGGGACATCACAAAATGGCATCTCTCGAGATCCATTTTCAGACTTGTAGAAGCCCAGGATCATTCTGCCTATTGAAGGCCTCAGGAGAAGAGTTAATTTGGGAGTTGTTGTGTCAACATTCCTGTAGCAATGCAAGAGGTAATATTGGGTGTTAAAGAGATCTATACGGCATAATACCTATTCCTTGAATGTATCCAAATAGTTCCCACAATAACTAGCATCACCTAATAGATTGGAAGGTAACTAGAATGAAGAATATGATGACAAAGGACTAGCCAGGGGAAAATATGTAATATTCCTAATTAGCGACAGCTAATTGAAATATTCGATTTTGTTAGTTTTGCCGTCTATAGTTTGTAAATAAATAAAAAGTGAGTGGAGAGGGTCTAACTCAAGTGAAATAAAACACACTCCTAGTAGCACAACGTTGTAACTTAAGGGGGAGCCAAGGGGGCCAAGTACCACGTAGAGAGGGGGCCTACATTAGCTATAGAAGCTTCTGCGCAGGAGAGGTTGGACATGTGGCAAGAGATGGAGGCTACGTTGAGGAGATGGCCTTGGGATTGGAGGAAGGCCAACGTTATAAAAGAGGGAGGAGCCTTCTCATTTGATTCATTCTGTTGTTGATGATATTGAGCTAGACGTTTTGTCTTCTTGAGCACGCTGGCTGTTTAGCCTGTCTACAGCGCTGTTTAGTGCATTGAGTGTCTCTGGTCGGAGATCTCGCCCTTAGCCCCGGGGGACTTCGAGTGCCTGCTTGGGCAAGGTTCTTTCTTCAGTATTTTGTGAGAGGTTTTGTTGTTTGGGTTTGCTGCGGAGCTGGGCTTTCATAGAGACTGCGCAGTCACTGGGAGAGAGGACGCAGTCCATTTTGGAGGCACTCCGGATCGGGGTTTCTACAGGATATCTAGCCAAGATTTTGAGCAGAGGATCAGCCCTTGCCAGTAGGAGGATTTTGGTGGAGTTTGAGGCAGTGTCTTAGCTATTCTCATTTAGCCTCTGCGCTGAGCCTTGGAGGCCAGCGTAATTCCTTGAGGAGGTATTTTTTGGTGGTTTTCGGGGGTTGGCCATTTTTGATATGGTTTCTGGGTTTTGTCCGGGTTGGTGAGTAGAGGAGGTTTGCAGATTTTCAGCTCATTCCGACAAGGGGATCAGCCCCTAGTCTTCAGTTCATTCCAGCAGTAGCAACTACACGACAGTTTTCCAGTAGCTGGGACGCAGTTCAGAGAGCAGCCATTTCTTGTATATACTGAGAGTATTTCTTCACTTGCCTTGAGCAAGATTAGGTGCCATCACTCTGATCACCTATTGTACTTCATTATATTTCTCAGATTAATAAAATGGCTTAGCATTTCCTCTCTATGTTTCTGGATGAGTTGCCGTATTTGCCGTATTTCCTTTCTATTCTATTATATGTCTGTTGCACTGTTATTTTTATATATTCTTGAGCATTCTAGTTCTATACCACTTGGTGTGTTTATCTTTTACCCTTAGACAGAGTCTGGAAAGGGCCAAGTAGCCTCCAGATTTCGTCCTCTTTTTAGAGGTGATATATCCGGTAAATGCTCTCCCAGTCTATCTCTGGTTGGAGTTTGCCGTGTTTTAGAGATGTCCCCGAAACGGGGTATTACAGTGGTATCAGAGCATAGTTCTGGCTCAGCCTGTGGTCTATGACACCGGGGAAAAGACCATATATTTGTTACAGAGGCAGGAAGTACAGAGACCGTGAGCGTAGGTTGGAGAACACCTACGGAGAGGGAGATTGTGTTCAAGTGGTGGATACAGAGTAGGAGAGAGAGCCTGTATTAGATTCAGAGTAGAGAGGGCCGATGGCAGATGATACAGAGGCCAAACAGTTTGGGGAGGCACTCCTCAAATCGGTGCAGGATTTAGCTAGACAGATTGAGGTGATGGGTCAGAGATTCACCGCTGTGGAGGCTAGACAGCGTGAGACCCCACGGGTTTTCCAGGTAGGAGAGGGATCAGGTACATCCCATCATTTGTCGGAGCATGGTGCTGCTCAGCATGATACTCCTCAGCCGAAGGCTTCACGTGCACCTACCCGCTCTACCATGCCCACTTTCTTGGGAGCAGACACAGGGGCAGGAGCCAGCAGGAGGCAGAGCCCGGACACATGGGCGAGTATTTTGCAGAGTATCAGGCCTATGGGCAGGAGTTTAGGGATGCTCTCTCATTCCGGGATTTTGTTCAGCTCCAGTGGGACAATAGACCCCGCGACCATCATAGAGGGCACCGACATTATCATGATGGAGATACCCACCGCACATCTAGCAGATTTCATTTGCCTACATTTGATGGCTCATCAAACAATTCGGCAAAGTCTTGGGTGGAGAAGCTGGACATCTATTTCTAGCTTAACCAGATGTCGGAGACGGAGGCCATCAAGGTGGCGACATTGCATTTGGATGGTGAGGCCCAGGGCTGGTGGTTCCATGGGATGGTGACACTCGGGCATTCTACAGTGACGACATATGCTGAGTTTACCAGGAGGTTGATGGAGTGTTTTGACCGGAGGGATCTGGAATAGCACTTTGTTGAGCTGATGAGGCTCAAGCAGACTGGGAGCCCAGAGACTTACATTGCAGATTTCTTGAGGGTTTCAGTGATGGTGCCAGATCTATCCGCAGCTCGGATGATCTATATGTTTGTGGAGGGATTGGCAGAGCCACTTCGGGGTCTAGTCAGATCTACTAGACCAGCTACACTCCAGGATGCTATTAGCAGGACCAGGGACTTACAGGATGCATTGCCCAGGACGCGGACACCTTACCCCCAGAGACAGAGTTTCCAGCCCAAGGGGAAGGATGTGAGGGTTCCCCCTCCAAATGGGAATCCAGGATGGACACAGATAGATGATGATGCCAGGAGGGAGCTGAGGAAGAAGCGGCTGTGCTTCACTTGTCAGGAGCCGTGGGCACCAGGGCATAGGTGTGCTGCTGGCAAAGCACACTTCATTGAGGTCTTCTCCGATGATAGCGGGGAAGAGGATGAGGAGGATGATGAGGAGGTAGGAGATAGCCGATGTACCTCAGATCGCTTTCTCCGCCTCCACCTGCACAGGAGGTGTCGCGACCCACAGAGGGACCCGTTAGGGTCTCTCGTAATTTATTAGCAAGATTGGAAAAAGTCCGATCACATAGTTAACATCATTTCAACCAACTTTGGGATTCTAGGATCTAGCCCTCCTGAATCCGGAGAGGGATCTCTCCAATATGTACAAAGATGGATATTGTCTTTGAAGTTTAGGGTAATGATATGGTAATGATATTAGGCTAGTTATGAAGGCCACGGGTTTTGTTTTGTTTTGCATGGTTGAGCATGAAATGTTACTTGAGGGGAAAAACCTAAATTCAAAAAGTTCCAAAAGTGAGAAGTTGTAAATAAATAGAACGATTTGACAGACAGGATAGATATACTTATTTGGTTTTTTAGTCATTGGGCTATGGAGTCATATACGGGCTTTAATTGAACAACAACATCAAGTGTGATCCAAGGGCAAGTCATCTATGTCTAGAGGATTTCTTTAAATTTTGATTTATGGGATGAAGTGATACATTAAGAAGGGGAATTAAACAGATGCAGAACGAAGAGCAGCCTAGGATCTGATAAGTACTTTTAAACCGGTCAGCCTTTGACGAACACTTAAGGAGGACACAAAAGCAGACTAGGATCTGAAAAGTACTTTTAAACCGGTCAGCCTTTGACACACTTCCAATAGAAAAACATACAAAACAAGGGGAAACACAAAGATAACACATAATGGTCTAAGATCTAGCAAGTGCTTCTAAAATAGCCAGCTTTTAACACATTCCAAGGGAAACAATCAGTTATTTATGTAGACAAGTCTGGGACCAGGGCTAACCATATCTTCCTTCAGTTCATCTTCACATAACATATACTGATAGTAACATTCAGAAATAATATTCAGCTAGAACGATAAAACGAGGGAACGCCAGCATTCTCATGCCTAAACTGAATTAAGTCATTCCTAAATAACACAGATTGGAAGAAAACATTCGAATAAAGATTTTTCAGCCAGAGAAGGTTACTGATATACAGCAGGTCCTAACCCTGTTTAAACCGTTCTTTACAGTGGAAAATGAAACAACATGGAAACAGAAATAAAACAACAAGTTACAAATGAGAATAACATCACCGTCAATATAGATCAGGATCCCATGAAATAGCTTTTATATTAATGTCAAACCAGCTGCAAACTTCAAGTCCAATGTTTCAGTTCAGCAATCATCTTCACTATTCAGCCTAACTATTCTAGCACAAACAGAGCTTCAAGGGCCAGTGAATACTATGTACAAATAGAAGTCTCAAGCTCAAGTGTATTTCAAAGTTCTGCAACCAAGAATTTCTCCTCTTCTGTAGAAGTATTTATAGGAAGATGAGGAGGTGAGATTTTAACAAAATATCTCAAAAGCGAGTTAATGCGAGTGAAGACTTCTCGGCCCCTTAAGAGGCATCGCTGGAGAAATTACAGGTGGATGTGTTGCATTAACTTTTACATTTATGATTTAAAACTCGAAGTGAGTTTTATGTGACTTTGAGGCTCATATGCTGTGTGAAATAACTCCGCAGATATTTTTTGCATTAGTTTCCTGTGGCGGAATTAACTCCCTGGCTGCGCTGAAGGTAGATATTTCTTTAAGCAATAACTTCGGCCTCTGTTTGAAGGGTTCGAGGCAACAGGTGGCTTTTATGGTAGTTGAGGAATCAATTCGCCTCATTTGAAGCGGTGGAAAAATCTCTGTCATCGAAAACATTTTATGATGTTCTTTTTTAAACTATGTTTTAAATTGGGGGATTGGGCTTTTGATAAGCGCTGTCTTGGCAATAATCCCCCAAAGCGCTCTTCAATCTTCATCACTTCGTACTCCAATATAAAGGCCCCGTGCTCTTTATTTGTTTTTTGAATTAAAACAGTGTCTTGTTGATGTGCAGGCCGCACTGGGCTTTCAAAGGCATCAATGTCCATGCAGCGTTGAGAAAACAATGAAGCGAAATCCCGCAGATGGTTCCTTTTAACAACTCGAAGGCGCAGGAAACGTCTTTCCCGAGCCTCGGCTTTCTTTCATTAAACAATGGAAAACCATTAGATTGCCTGCAAAACACAAGAATAGTTAAGAAATCCTGCGAAAATAGGTTAAACTGCTTCGGATGGCGGGGGAGGAGCGAAACCGTCGGATGAAGGCAACCAACGGCGGAGATCTGCATAGGAAGGCAAAACGGATAGCGGGAGAAGAATAAGGAGGAGCGGTTTTGGACCGTCCGATCTGGACACGTGGACGGTCCAGATCTAATCGGAGGGTCTCAATCGGGGGTGGCACAAAAGGGGGTGCGATTGAACTTCCAGTGCGATTAAGCGCTGGCCGTTGATCTGCAGATCAGATCGACGGCGGGAAACGAATCGGCGGGTTTTGAAATGGCGGTAGGACTTGTGATCGGAAGGAATAAGGGTCGTTGGATAGGCAGGAAATGGACGGCTGTGATGCAATCGGGAGGCGAACAGAAGGACTTGCGATTGCGATTGGAGGGACAACGCGATTGAGCGCAGACCGTTGATCTGCGGGGAGAATGGACGGTAGAGATTTAATCGGGGCACGCAATCGGGAGGCGAATAGAAGGACTTGTGATTGCGATCGGAGGGACAGAGCGATTGAGCGCTGACCGTTGATCTGACGGGAAGATCAACGGTGGAGAAAACATCGCAAGACTTAACAATATAAACTAATCGCATCGGGGTTTTTAAAATATTACAAAGGAATTTGTATCCCGCCCGGCCTTCGATTGCGATTGGCCCCTAATGCTTAAGCTCTTGGTCTTGGGTGACGGGCATATGTGGGGAAGTGGTTTTTTAGGACTTAGCCCAAGGGGCTTAGGTCCATAGCAATAAAACCTTGATTTTTTATGAGAAATTTCAAGGATAAAAATGGGTGTGGGGGTTCCGAAATAGTTAAAAAGTGAGTCTTTAACTATGAAAGGGGAATTTTTCATAAATGGAGGGAGAACTTATGAAAAGTAGGGAAATAATATGGAGAAAAGGGGGAGTAAATGAAGGTTTTACGCGGCGGTTTTACGAAGAACTCGGCGGAAATTAATGGAAAAGGCAAGTAATGAAGATTTTGGACAGAGGCATGAGGCCTACAAGGAGTCTTCAAGAGCCAACAAATTTTAGTAATGAAAAAATTGTTCCTTGAAGGCTCAAAACAGATTTAGCCACCTTTTGGTATAACAAAATATTATAGGTGGCTAACAGTGGCTCCACTTGGGGATGGTGCCTTCTTGAAGGCATCAAGAATTCAGACTTGACTTCTGGGAGGCTATCTAGTTGCCTCATCCATTGGGCTGTCCTTCTGTGATTGAATGATCTTCTCTAAAAACATATTTGGTAGCCATGAAAGCAATGGACCTTTATCAACAAGCTTGCTACCTACCCAATCCTACAGATCTAACATTTTTTCTTCATCAAAGTGCACTTGGATTGGCAAACTCTATTCACAAAATTTTATTCTTTTGAAAGCAGGAAATCTAATCTATCTCTAATCCTTATTTCTCCCTGAACTTAGATTAAACAGTTGAGCTCAGATATTTTTCTACCTAGTCTACTGTTTGTTGGGATTAAACAGTCCAACAAACTTTCATTCTCTAAATTCTAGAACAGAAATTTAAAAATAGTCAAGTCAAGATTGAGCTGTTCGACTTGCTATGATCTATGGCATAAAAACAAACTGCTCATAGATTATTATTTGCAGAAAATTAAAATCAAAATAGAAGGCTTAAGATCTGAAAGTTTAAGTACTGCCTTCTCTTTCTTCATAGCTCTGGTTTGAGCTGTCTTTTCTTTTCTTCTGGTTCAGATTTTGAGTGATTTAGAACCAGATTTACACTTTCTTTGACTCAAAAAATAAAACAGTTTTTGAGTCAACTCTCTTTGGAAACTATGGTTCAGATTTTGAACATGTTTGAACCTTAATTTCTATCCTAATCTATCTACTGATGAGCCAAGATTAAACAGTTTGGCAAATCAAATTCACTACCTTATCAGCAGAAATTGAAAGCTAATTAGTCAAGATTAGGCTGTTTGACTAACTAGATGTGTGTTTTGTAGGAGTGGCATTTAAGCTTGCACACTTTCAGACTTATTTCTCTTTTTGGCATGGGGCTTTGCCTTTCTTGTTTTCACTTCTGCCCTCTTTTTATTTTTCTTTGTTTTTGTATATATATATATATATATATATATATATATATTTTTTTTTTTTTTTTTGAACTTTGAATGCAATGATGGATGAAATGTTTACAATGAAAAAAAGAAAAAAGAAGGCTTAAAAACATATCATGAATCAAGAGAAGTAATGCTTGAGCATCCTGCCATTGACAGGACCCCCAAACAAATCTGTTCCATCCAGCTCTTGTAAGAAGAATGCATTGTTTCCAGCGACTGAATGAATAGAGTAAGGGCCATGCCATAGATTGTCAAATTTACCATGCTTTCCCTTATCTTCTCTCTTTGAATCCCACTTTAAAACTTTGTCCCCAATCTTGAAATTGCTGGCCTTTGTTCTTCTGTCAAAAAGCTTCTTAATGCTGTCTTGTTTCTACAATGTTTTGTTGTACACTTCCTCTCTGATTTGCTGAAGATGAATGGTCTGATTTATTCTTCTAATCATGTCATTATCTTTAGTCTGCAATTCTTGGATAAACTTCATAACGGGTACACCAAGGCTATTAGGAAAGATTGCATCTGTACCATATACAAGCTGAAAAGGTGACATCCCAATAGATTTCTTCAAAGTTAATCTGTCAGCCCAAAGTGCATGGACTAGCTTTGTGTGCCAAGACTTTTTATTGTCCTCCAACAGTTTCTTGATTATGTTCACTAAGCTTTTATTGGAAGATTTTGCAAGTCCATTACCTTGAGGGTAATAGGCTGTGGAATGCCCTAGTGTTATCTGGTATTTATGACAGAAGTCAACCATTTTCTTTGATCCAAACGCTGTTGCATTATCTGTGATGATCTTGGTAGGACAGCCAAATCTGGAGAGGATATTGGTTTCTATGAACTTTATAATAACTGAATCATTGGCTTGCCTACAAGGAATGGCTTCTATCCACTTAGTGAAATAGTATGTGGCAGTAAGGATCCATCTATGCTGGGCAGAAGATGAGGGATGGATTTCACCTATGAAGTCAAGTCCCCACTGTTGAAAAGGAGCTTCAACAGTGACTGGATGCAGAGGAAGGGGTAATAATTTTCTCTTGCCCTCAAACAATTGGCATTTGTGGCAAGTAGTTGTCATTTTGTGAACATCAGGAAAAAGGGTGGGCCAATAGAAACCAGCCCTCAAAATTTTGTTGGCTGTTGACTTCCAATACAAATGGCCTCCACACTCTCCTTTATGAAATTCCTGCTTAATCTTCTCTGCATCAAACTCAGGCAAACATTTAAGCAATATACCACTAGCATTTTTCCAATAAAGACACCTATCTACAATGCAATAGTTTACTGCTTTCAGCTTTAAGAACCTTGCTTTCGTTTTCGATAAACCAGGAGGCGTGTTTAAATTAAGCAAAACATAAACGATATCAGCATACCAAGGAGAATTCAGAAAATGGTTTTCAATAATGGGAGTTGCGGATTCTTCTTGGCTGTCCAAAGCATTAATTATATTAATATCAAGAACTTCAAAATTGGATTCAGCCATTAATCTAGCTAGACCTTGGCCTTTGATGAGTTTAGTGGGTTTTATCTCTAAATCGTATTCGAGAATAACAGCGATCCACTTACCTCTCTTACCATCTGGGTCCTGTGTTAGAATATCTTTTACAACTGAATTTGGGACAAAGGCAATGATGTGTGAGTGAAGGATGTATACTCTGAAGTCTTTTAATGCTTTAACCAAAGCAAAAGCTTGCTTTTCCATAATATTATACTTCAAAGGGGCATCCCTCAATGCCTTGCTAAAGAATGCAATAGGCTGCTCTTGTCCCTGTGGATTTTTCTGTAAAAGGACAGCAGCAATGGTATGTTCTGATGCAAATGAGAAGATGTAAAAATCTTTTGAAAAATCAGGTCTTATGAGAACCGGTGTTTTGGTTAATGCTTGTTTCACCAGCTCAAAGGATGTCTTTGCTTCCAAGGTCCATTTTATCCCTCGTTCCTTCTTCAACATGTTTGTGATATTTCTAAGGAGCTCTGCCAAATTAGGGATGAACCTTCTTAAAAAGTTAATCTTTCCAATGAAAGACTGCAACTCTTTGATATTTCGAGGATGAGGGATTTGCAATATAGCCTCAATCCTCTTTGGATCTATCTTTATACCTTCTTCTGAAATAATGTGTCCAAGAAGCTTACCTTCTTGGAGACCAAATAGTGTCTTCTTAGGGTTTAAAGATATTCCAAACCTTTTGCACTTCTAGAAAACTTTTCTCAAATGTTCTAAATGTTCTTCATCTGTTTTTGAAAACACAGTGACATCATCTAGATAGATAATGATGAAGAAACCCAATTCTTCCGAGAATGCTATGTCCATGGCTCTCTGAAAGGTTGCTCCAGCGTTCATTAGACCAAAAGGCATCTTCACATACATGAAAGTGCCCCATGGAGTAGTGAAAGCTGTCTTTAGTTGATCAGCAGGGTGAACTAAAATCTGATTATACCCTGAATAGCCATCAAGCAACGAAATCCTTTTGGACCCCACCACCCTTTGTAAAATGTGATCCATTTTTGGTAAAGGGTAGTTGTCTTTTAACGAAGCTTTGTTTAAGTCTCTAAAGTCTATACAAAGCCTGATTTCTCCAGTCTTCTTCCTAACGGACACCAGATTAGATACCCACTCAGAATATCTAATAGGGACAATAATGTCAGCCTCATACATTTTCATGATCTCCTTCTGAACCAATGGCAACTGGACAGGGTTTATTCTGCGCAGTTTCTGTTTGAATGGTTTTTGGTTTTCTTTAAGAGGGATTTTGTGCTGTATTATTTCAGTGTCATAGGATTTGAGATCTTCGTAACTCCAAGCAAAAACATCGGAAAATTCTTTGAAAAACTCTAAGTATTTGAGTTTAATGTGAGCTGGCAAAGTTTTGGACAGCTTGATCATTTTCGGTTTTTCCTCACTGCCTATATTGCACTCCTCTACTTCAGTTTCTACAGGTTCCAGTTTTGGTTTATTGGCCACATCGTTAAAATCGAACAACTCCTCTAAAGGCGTTAGACCACTTGGCAGATTTTCATCTTTAGAATACAGAGTTTGTAATTCTTCCGTTTCTAACTCTGCACTTAATTCTGTTTTGCTCCTAAGTTCGCTAGACAATAGGTTAATATTGGCAGGTTGAGGAGACGATTCTTCTTCACCAAGAAAGTTTTCTTCACTGCAGTCTGTATCATAATCTGAATCTGAACTGTGCAGTTCGAACTCATTTCTGAATTGCATGAAGACTTCTATTTGTTTGTCATTGTCAAACACCTGCCAATATTTTTCGTTATCAGGCACTGCCGGTCTAAATTTTATCGGATTTGTGTTGTCTCCAGTCTCATATGGCGTTAGACATGTTCTGGCCGCAAAAGCTAAATTGTGGGCCATAATGTTGTTTTTCCTTGGGATGAAACTCAGGTTTGACTCCTCAAATGTTGTCAACAGATCCATGACATCATTTCGATAGGCTCTAAGTCTGGGATGATTCGCATTATACTCCCCATTGATTTGCCTAATGATTAACTCAGAATCCCCGTACACATTAATTCTTCTGGCTCCTAATTTCTTCAAGAGATGCAAGCCTAAGAGAAGGGATTCATATTCTGCTATGTTGTTGGAACACTGAAAGTTTAATTTGCAAGAGATGCATTCTGTGTGGTTGTTCTCAGTGTTAATGATCCAAACCCCTGCACCAACATTATTTCTAGTACATGACCCATCAAAATACATACTCCATAAAGGACTGTCTTTGGTTTCGTCTGTTTGGCCATTGTCCTTTTTAACTATGGTGCCTTCTGACTGTTCATGGGTAGCAGCACCCAATTGAATTTGTTTTGACTCCTCAAATTCTTCAATAGATTGAGGGATGATGCCAGAAACGTTAGGGGTATTATCTGGGTTGTTAGGTGCTAAAAACAATGGACTCATAACCGGTAAATCAAGACCTATGCTTTGTTTACTAATGTTTTCACATGTGGCAAACTGTTTGGACACTTCCGCGTTATTATACTCTTCTTCCCTGTCAGCCTTTAATTCTGTTAAAGTGACTTGTTCACTAGGAGTTTCATTGTTAAACATGATAAAAGAATCGAGGCCTGTATTGACAGAATATATAGGAGAGTTTTGTGGTCTGTCTTGACTTGTAACCGTGTATTACATATGAGACTCCCTGTAAAGTCTTCTGGTCTGATTGAAAACCGGGATGGTCGCATATGTCATGTCCATCTGCATAGTCCCCTGTAACTTAGCTCCCCAGGATCTTGATAATAACATTCCATACTTTGGGGGAACATCAACCACGACAATGTCCATGAGTAAACATTTGGCTGGAATCTGGGCTAGGTTAACACAGAGGTCTTTGATCAATCCTAGACATTTTACTCTATTTGAGTCAAAGGAGTATAGGTCTTTGTAGGGTCTGGTGATTTCTAAACCAAGGCTCTCCATCACAACTTTAGGCATTAAATTATGAGAAGCCCCGGAATCATGCATAGCGTTGTGTAGAATTTTGTCATGGATGTTCAAACTCACATAAAAGGGAGGAACTGGTCCTTCTTGAAACTTCCCTTCAATCTTAGGGCCAAAAATCAACTCTGGTAGGTCGTCACTAAGATTAACTGTATCTCCATTTTCCTCTATATTTAAAACCTTCAAAATTTGGTTCCTATATACATGTTGGGCAGCTAACTCAGTTAATGGAACAGAGATCTTGATCTTTAAGATTTCTTGTTCAAGGCTGAAAGGGGTTTGACTCTTTGAAGCACTTGTTTCAACCTTATTAGCTGTCACTCTATCAACAATTACAGCTTGCTGATTTGTTTTACTTGACACAACTGTTGTAGAAGGAGTACTAGCTGAAGTGTTAGTACTGCTGATATCTTCACTCTGTTTTTCATAATTTTGAGTGTTTTTCTCCTTATCCTTATCAGAATTAACAGCCACTGTTTTGTCTTTTTGTTTGGCTGTTTTGGGTTTAGCTGCGGTGCTGCTTTGAGAGGATTTGTCAGAGGCTTTGGTGTTGGGGGCTTGTTGACTGGTCTTGCTTCTAAGGTCATATTCTCTTTGAGGTTCTATGACGACATTTTCCATGTCCCGATAATAATTTTCATTATCATCTCTTTTGTCGTCGTAAGGTGTGTAAAGACCTTGTTTATTATCATAATGAACCTCAAAGTCATCATCCTCTTCCCCAAACATGTTGATATCCTCTTCCTCTGTTATGTCTTCTGTTTCTTCAACCTCAATTACATAGTTTTGATAAAAGGGAGGGGTGATCTGTTGATCATCATCCCTGGGTCTGTTTGAAGGTTGGTTCCTTCTAACATTCTGATTCTGGTTCCTATTTTGAGGAGCAGTTTGATTTTGATTTGCTTGTGCTCTCTTAATTATGCTCATCTCTTTCATCATTTCTTCCATCATTCTCTCCATCTTTGAGCTTGAAGTGGAAGAGGTGGATTCCTCTCTAAAAGATACTCTCTTCTCGCTCTTCATTCTTGCTCTTTTCTCCATCAAGTTTACTTCCACAGAAAGAGCACCCCTTTGCATGTCTTCAAGAGTTGCAAAAACTCTTTCTCTAAGTGAATATGTCATGTCTGGATCAAACCCTTCAGGAAATTTGTTTAAAGCTGAGCCCTGAGGAGGTTTTAGTTCGGGGGAAAGTGCATTATAGACGCTGTTAAATCTGGTACAATAAGATTGTACACTTTCCCCAGGGTTCCTATGTAGATTGTTATAGTCGGCAAGGACTTGGAGAGGATTCTTTCTCACTTCCCACTTATTTAAGAATGTCTGATGGAAGCCTTGGAGGTCATTTATACTACGGGGGGCTAAACCTTTAAACCATTTTCTTACTTCTCCCCTTAAGCTCTGAGCAAACAGTCTGAGCTTGATAGAATCATCATCAATTTCATTTCGATCAAAATAGTCATTCATCTTATCCACATGTTGTGATGCAGTTGTAGAATTATTAGCATCATATAATGGAATTTTGGACTGATAGTTCGGTGGAAGATTGACTAGTGGTATATTAAGGGCTAAGGGAGCATACCATGTTGCCATGGCAGGAGGTGGAGGTGGATTTACAGAAGGGAAAGTGGGCTGAGGTGAAGTGGTTTGAACAGTGGATGTAGGGTGAGTAGAAGTGGATGGACCAGGAGTAGACTGTTGAGATGATCTTGGATGAGAGACACCTAAATTGTGAAGGAAATGTAAATCAGGAGGTGTTGTTTCCCTGTTACCAGGATGTTCACTTGTTTCGGGAGATGAAAGTGAAGATTCAGAGTCTAATTGGATTATATCATCAAATGACCTAGTCCTAAATGGGTTCACTAAGTCAGTTTGTGATTGTTGCAGAGCTGAAAGATTTTCAGGGACTGATTTAGCTCTCAAGGGTGATCTGAAAACAGTTAATAATTTAACCTTAGGAGGCTTCCAAAGGATACTTTCTAGATTATCAACTATCTCAGGTGGGTTAGGGTCTGGGTGGGCTCTAGTGTGAATCTTTTTAGAAGCCACTATGCTGTGTTGTTTAGACCTAAAACAAGAAAAGTTCAACCAGATATGACAATCTTGGAGAGGTTAACCAATCTGTTTTAACAATTTTTAAATCCCACAGTCCTCTAACCGAGTTTGAATGATTTTATAATGATAATGGTTCTTCCCAGAGGAGTCTTAAGGTCTGCTAGGATTGTGGAGTCGCCAAGTGGAAATTTTTAGCTCCTTTCAGAGGTGAAAGGTCTTATGGTCCACCACCATGTTTATTTAATCCCAATCTGAAATATTTTCAGGTTTTTCTAAGTCATTTTTCAGTTTTGTGGTTGTTAAGAATATCCTAACTTTGTTTCAAAACTTAGCTAAGGTTGTGAGACAAAGGCAATCTACTCTTATGGCTAAGCCAGCTGATTTTTCAAGGTTAGATAAAAACTTAAAAGAATCCTAGGGTTGACCTAGTTTGTCACCAATTGAATTGAGCTTCATCTTAATTACCATTTCTCGATAGTGCTTGAAAAGGCTGCTTTTGACTCACAAGATGTTATGAAGATTCTGGGTAAGGGGTCCCCAGTGGAGTCGCCAGAAATGTTAGGTCTCTGTAATTTATTAGCAAGATTGGGAGAGTCCAATCACAGAGTTAACATCATTTCAACCAACTTTGGGATTCTAGGATCTAGCCCTCCTGAATCTGGAGAGGGATCTCTCCAATATGTACAAAGATGGATATTGTCTTTGAAAAGCTTAAAGTAATGATATTAGGCTAGTTATGAAGGCCAAGGTTTTGTTTTGTTTGGATGGTTGAGCATGAAAGGTTACTTGAGGGGAAAGTTCTAAGTGCAAAAAGTTTCAAAAGTGAGAAGTTGCAAGCAAATAGAACAGTTTTGGCAGATAGATAGATATAACGCTGGTTTTTAGTCCATTGGGCTATGGAGTCATATCTGGGATTTAATTGAACAACAACATCAAGTGTGATCCAAGGGGCAAATCATCTATGTCTAAGGATCTCTTTTACAGTTTGATTTATGGGATGAAGTGATACATTAAGAAGGGGAATTAAACAGATGCGGAACGAAGAGCAGCCTAGGATCTGATAAGTACTTTTAAACCGGTCAGCCTTTGACGAACACTTAAGGAGGACACGAAAGCAGACTAGGATCTGACAAGTACTTTTAAACCGGTCAGCCTTTGACACACTTCCAATAGAAAAACATACAAAACAAGGGGAAACACAAAGATAACACAGAATGGTCTAAGATCTAGCAAGTGCTTCTAAACTAGCCAGCTTTTAACACATTCCAAGGGAAACAATCTGTTAGTTATGCAGACAAGTCTAGGACCAGGGCTAACCATATCTTCCTTTAGTTCATCATCACATAACATATACTAAAAGTAACATTCAGAAATAATATTCAGCTAGAACGATAAAACGAGGGAACGCCAACATTCTCATGCCTAAACTGAATTAAGTCATTCCTAAATAACACAGATTGGAAGAAAACATTCAAATAAAGATTTCTCAGCAAGATAAGGTTACTGATATACAGCAAGTCCTAACCCTATTTAAACTATTCTTTACAGTGGAAAATGAAACAACATGAAAACAGAAATAAAACAACAAGTTACAAATGAGAATAACATCACCAGCAATATAGATCAAGATCCCATGAAACAGCTTTTATATTGATGTCAAACCAGCTACAAACTTCAAGTCCAATGTTTCAGTTCAGCAATCATCTTCACTATTCAACCTAACTACTCTAGCACAAACAGAGCTTCAAGGGACAGTGAATACTATGTACAAAAAGAAGTCTCAAGCTCAAGTGTATTTCAAAGTTCTGCAACCAACAATTTCTCATCTTCTGTAGAAGTACTTATAGGAAGATGAGGAGGTGAGATTTTAACAAAATATCTCAAGGATAGTTAATGCAGAGTGAAGAATTCTCGGCCCTTTGAGAGGCATCGATTGGAGAAATTACAGGTGGAAGTGCTGCATTAACTTTTATATTTGTGATTTAAAACTCGAAGTGAGTTTTATTTGACTTTGAGGCTCATATGCTGTGTTAAATAAATCCGCAGACAGTTGTTGCATCAGTTTCCTGTGGCAGAATTAACTCCCTGGCTATGCTGAAGGTAGATATTTCTTTAAGCAATAACTTTGGCCTCTGTTTGAAAGGTTTGAGGCAACAGGTGGCTCTTTGTAGTAGCCGAGGAATCAATTTGCCTCAGTTGAAGCGGTGGAAACCTTTCTGTCATCAAAACATTTATGATTTTCTTTTTAAACTGTGTTTTAGATTGGGGATTAGGCTTTTGATAACGGTCTTAGCCGTAATCCCCAAAAAACCATCTTCAATCTTTATCTGCTGTGCTCTGTCTTCAAACTGATACTCTTTAACTGTTTTTGAATTAAAACAGTGTCTTGTTGATGTGCAGGCCGCACTGGGCTTTTAAAGGCATCAATGTCCATGAAACATTGAGAAAACAATGAAGCGAAACCCCGCATATGGTTCTCTTTAACAACTCGAAGGCGCAGGAAACGTCTTTCCCAAGCCTCGGCTTTCTTTTATTAAACAATGGAAAACCATTAGAACGCCTGCAAAACACAAAAATAGTTAAGAAATCCTGCGGAAATAGGTTAAACTGCTTCAGATGGCGGGGAAGGAGCGAAGCCGTCGGATGAAGGCAACCAACGATGGAGATCTACATAGAAAGGCGAAAAGGATAGCGGGAGAAGAATAAGGAGGAGCAGTTTTGGACCGTCCGATCTGGACACGTGGACGGTCCAGATTTACTCGGAGGGTCTCAATCGGAGGTGGCACAAAAGGGGATGCGATTGAACTTCCAGTGCGATTAAGCGCTGGCCGTTGATCTGCAGATCAGATCGACGGCGGAAAACGAATCGGCGGGCTTTGAAATGGCGGTAGGACTTGCGATCGGAGGGAATAAGGGTTGTTGGATAGGCGGGAAATGGACGGCTGTGATGCAATCGGGAGGCGAATAGAAGGACTTGCGATTGCGATCGGAGGGACAGAGCGATTGAGCGCTGACCGTTGATCTGCGGGAAGAATGGACGGTGGAGATTTAATCGGGGCACGCAATCGAGGTGAATAGAAGGACTTGCGATTGCGATCGGAGGGACGGAGAAGCGATTGGCCCGACGAATTGATACGACGGGAAGATCAAACGGTGCAGAAACTATCGCAAGACTTAACAATATAAACTAATCGCATCGGGGTTTTTAAAATATTACAAAGGAATTTGTCTCCCGCCTGGCCTTCGATTGCGATTGGCCCCTAATGCTTAAGCTCTTGGTCTTGGGTGACGGGCATATGTGGGGAAGTGGTTTTAGGACTTAGCCCAAGGGGCTTAGGTCCACAGCAATAAAACTTTGACTTTTTATGAGAAATTTCAAGGATTAAAATGGATGTGGGGGTTCCGAAATAGTTAAAAAGTGAGTCTTTAACTATGAAAGGGGAATTTTTCATAAATGGAGGGAGAACTTATGAAAAGTAGGGAAATAATATGGAGAAAAGGGGGAGTAAATGAAGGTTTCTTCAGCAATTTTTTACAGGAAATCAACAGAATTAATAGGCAAAGTAATGTAGATTTTGGACAGAGGCATGAGGCCTACAAGGAGTCTTCAAGAGCCAACAAATTTTAGTAATGAAAAATTGTTCCTTGAAGGCTCAAAACAGATTTAGCCACCTTTTGGTATAACAAAATATTATAGGTGGCTAACAGGACCCTTGCAGCCTTGCGAGGAGTTCCTCAGTATTTGACGCTGTGCATACGAGGGACAGTATGAGGCCAGCGAGTATCAGTTTTGGTTGACAGTGGGGTGATCCACAACTTCATTGATGCACAGATGGTCGAGAGGAGGGGTATACCGACCGAGAGCTTTGACGAATTTTCAGTCTTGGTCCCAAGAGCCCAGACGATGCAGTGTGCACAGTATGTTCCAAAGTTGGTAGTGACGATGGGTATCTACACCGTGACCGATCACTTTTTCGTGGTCAACATACCAGATACCAATGTGGTATTGGGTGTTCAGTGGTTGATTACTCTGGGGAAGGTCACCATGGATTGGGAGGCCTTAGAGATGGAGTGGGATGACAAGAAGACCGGGAAGCATGAGAAGATCCGTGGGATGCACACTTACCCACCTCAGACAGTTTCGGCACACCGGATGGAGGCAGACTTTCGAAAGGGGGACATAGAGTGGGCGGTTGAGTTGCGGGCATCAGAGGCAGAGACCACCGGTCGAGCAGTTCATCCGGATATACAGGCCATCCTTGACAGGCATGATGTAGTGTTTGGGGATATACCACCAGGTCGGCCACCGGACCGAGGGTTTGAGCACACCTTTGAGCTTGAGCAGGGTATTCAGGCGGTGGTCACTACCCCCTATAGGCATCCCAAAGCCTATCAGGATGAGATTGAGCGGGCCATCTAGGAGTTGCTTGCTCTTGGGCACATCAGACCGAGCACGAGTCCGTTTGCTTCTTCCGTAGTGTTGGTGAAGAAGACGAACGGCACCCTGAGGATGTGCATTGATTACAGGGCCCTGAACAAGAAGACCTTGAAGAATAGGTACCCTATACCCAGGATCGATGAGTTGATGGATAAGCTGAGAGGAGTTAAGTTCTTCTCGAAGATTGATTTGAGATCAGGGTACCATCAGATTCGCGTGAGGGAACAGGGCATTCCCAAGACCGCCTTCAGCTGTCATTATGGGCACTTTGAGTTTTTGGTTATGCCTTTTGGGTTGACCAATGCACCAGCCACCTTTCAGTCTTACATGAACCATATCTTCCGCAGTCATCTGAGGAAGTTTGTATTGGTCTTCTTCGATGACATACTCATATACAGCAGGACTTGGGAGGAGCATCTCCAGCATATAGAGGTAGTACTACGCATCTTGGAAGAGCAACAGTTTTATGCTAAGCTCTCTAAGTGCGAGTTTGGGATGACGGAGATGTTGTATTTGGGACACATTATTGGAGTGGACGGAGTGAGGGTCCATGAGGAGAAGATTAGAGCAATCAGAGATTGGCCGGAGCCGAGGAACGTGATAGAACTTCGAGGGTTCATTGGGATATGTACCTATTATAGGAAGTTCGTCAGAGGTTTCTCACAGCTTGCTGCACCCCTTACAGATTTGACGAAGAAGGGGGCATTCAGTTGGTCAGATACAGCGTAGCGAGCCTTTGATAGGCTCAAGGAAGTGATGAGTAGCTGCCCAGTGCTTGCATTGCCAGATTTTACGCAGCCATTTGTCTTGGAGTGTGATGCATCGGGAGAGGGGATCGATGCAGTATTGATGCAGGGGGGACACCCTATAGCCTTTGAGAGCCGGAAGCTCCTTCCGCACGAGAGGTTGTATTCTATATACGACAAGGAGATGTTGGCCATCATGCATGCCTTGGCCAAATTCCAGCAGTATTTGGTAGGGAACAGGTTCAGGGTGAGGACTGATCACAACAGCCTCAGGTTCTTTTTGGAGCAGAAGCAGCTACAGGAGACGCAGTAGAAGTGGATCAGTAAGATCCAAGCATATGACTTTGACATTGAGTATGTTAAGGGTAAGAATAACGTGGTAGCAGATCCTCTTTCACGTAGACCAGCTACGTTATCTCTTATGAGCTTGGACACAGATTGGAGGGCTCGAATTTTAGTGGAGTACTCCAAGGACAGATTTGCATGTGAGGTGCTGGATGGACAGGTGGCGGATGACAGGTACAGGGTGGTTGATGAGATCATCTACTACAGGGACAGGATCTTCTTGATTGAGGGATCTCAGCTTAAGAAGAAGATACTCCAGGCATCACATGATTCTCCTTTGGCAGGCCATCAGGGGTTTACCAAAACCTACAGGGCCATTAGAGAGAGGTTCTCATGGAAGGGCCTCAAGGAGAACGTACTCCAGCACATCAGGGAGTGCGATGTTTGTCAGAGGAACAAGGGGGAGATGAGCCATCCCGCAGGACTGTTGCAGCCTCTTCCCATTCCGGAGGGGAAATGGGAGAGCATATCGATGGACTTCATCACAGGGTTGCCCATGGTGCAGGGCAAGGATTGTATCTTTGTCGTCGTTGATCGGCTGACAAAGTATGCGCACTTTTTCGCCATATCCGCGCATTACACAGCAGCACAGGTGGCCGAGCTGTTCTTCAGAGAGGTTTTCAGGCTGCATGGTCTCCCTAATACCATCATTAGGGACAAGGATAGCCGCTCCATGGGCAGATTTTGGCAGGAGCTTTTTCAGCTGGTGGGAACGGAGTTGACACCGAGTACCAGTTATCACCCACAGACGGATGGACAGACGGAGATAGTTAACAAGTGGTTGGTGTAGAAAATTCTGTTTCCCACCCCGGTTTTCAGTTTTCGCCTTATTACTCCAAAAATAGTTAAATGCCCTTTCCCATAACCATACATTCAACAACTGGAAAAATAAATTTTGCTGAAAACACAAATTCTGGAAATTTTTTCAGAATGCTGTAAATGCAGAAATAAAATAACAGCAGTAACAAATAGTCATTCAACACATCATAACTCAGAAATTTTTGGTCAAGGTGACCCTGGAAAAACCCCCTACAACTCTTGGGGAAAACCAGTCTGGAGGCTTCTCATTTATTTCTGAAAAATGCTTTTACAGTGGCCCGTGTACACGAAGGTACGACAACACAAAAATCATATCTTCGAAGCTTTCGTGCCACCATCCACCTCGAAAACGTTAACGAACGACAACGAAAATATTTCGAGAGAAATTATACCGGCATTAAATGCGCATCCTTGGGCCCCTCGAAAAGCGTGCCCCGGGGAATGACGTACGGACGTACGGTTCGACCGTACGGATGGGACAGCGGCCCCCTTTCTCGATTTTCGTGCCCAGAAAAATCTGCCTTGAAAATCGTGCTCCTTGCTGCTGTTCCAGCTCTCGAAAACAGTGCTGCCCCTTTCTCGAAAACCGTGCAAATGCTGTACGGACTTTCTGCCTTGGATAATGTGCCAATGAACTCTGTTGTATGGATTCTTCAGCCTTGGGAAGTGTGCTCTCTTGCTGTACGGACTTGCTGTGCTGCCTTTGCTGCTCTCCCTCTGCTCAGAAATCACTCTTCAGCTCCCTCTCCTCCTCTCTCAATCTGCTCATGAAAGAATGAATGACCTTTTCCTCCGTTTCCTCCTTTAACCTAACCCTAAGTGACTTTTGGGGAATCCCTAAATCCAATGGCTGAGATAGATTGAGATCTAGGGCTGAGATTAAATGTTCATTTAAATCTCACTTTCTATTTTTTAATTCACCCCACTTTAATAAAGACCCACTTTGTCTTTTATTTCCAAAGTCACTTTTTCCTTTCTAATTTTATATTGACTTTATTAAAGTCACTTTAAAATTAGACTTGACTTTATAACTTTATAAAGTCACTTTAGTAACTTTATCACTTAAGTCACTTTTAAATTAGATTTAACTTTATAAAAATTTATAAAGTTACTTTAGGAGAAAAATTAAATTCTTTTGGACACTTTTCCCTAGGCCAAAGATCAAAGCCTTAGGGAACCACCTGTCCTCCGGTGCCAAATTTCAACACTCCCTCTTACCGAGGAAGGTGTTCCTCACCACACCCATCTTGTCTCTGAAGTAGACATGCTTGCCCCGTGGTAAGGCTTTGGTAAGAATATCTGCAACCTGCTCATCGGTGGGAATATACTCAAGCTTCACAGCTCCTTTCTGAACATAGTCTCTGATGAAATGATATTTGATCCCGATATGCTTTGACCTGTCATGAAATACTGGATTCTCCGTGAGTTTAATGCAACTCTGATTATCACAGTAAATCACTGAAGGTCTCAACGGCTGACCAAATAAGCCAAACAACATCTTGCGAAGCCGGATGGCCTCACAACTAGCTAGACTGGCTGCCATATACTCTGCTTCCGTTGAACTCAATGCTACTGACTGCTGCTTTCGGCTGAACCATGACACCACTGCCGAATCCAACCCAAAGCAACACCCTGAAGTGCTCTTCCTATCAGAAGCACAACCTGCCCAATCAGAATCAGTGTAACCTGCCAATCTCACTCCATCCCCCTGCCTGTAGTCCAGACCATAATCCACTGTCCCCTGCAAGTATCGAAAAATGTGTTTTGCAGCCACCCAGTGAACCTTCCTAGGCTCACACATAAACTGACTCATCGTGTTGACTGCAAAACAAATATCTGGTCTAGTGTTGACCAAATACATCAAGGAACCAATCAGCTGTCTGTACAATGTGGGATCCACCAACTCGGAATCCGAAGCATGAAGCTTCTTCCGGTTGGTGATCATCGGTGTCGACATGGGTCTACAATCCTCCATGTGGAATCTGCCAAGGATGTCCACAATATACTTCCCCTGTCCCAGGAAGAAATGCCGCTCCTCCTGCCACACCTCCAAACCCAAAAAGTAATGCATCAAGCCGATGTCCTTCATCTCAAACTCCGTCGCAAGATCTCTCTTGCAGTGCTCTATGAGTCTCTCTGCACCTGTAATGACTAAGTCATCCACATACAACACCAGAATGAGAGGCTCCTCTCCTATCACAATATAGTAAAGGTTCGGATCTGCCTCACTCTTTTTGAAACCCATCCCCTGCAAGTATGTATCTATCCTGGAGTACCAAGCTCTGGGAGCTTGCTTCAGGCCATAAAGGGCCTTCTTCAGTCTGCACACATGGGACTCCTTCCCATGCACCTCAAAACCCTGTGGCTGCTCAATGTACACCTCCTCCTGTATGAAGCCATTGAGAAATGCGGTCTTCACATCCATCTGGTGGATCTTCCAACCCATCTCTGCTGCTATCGATATAATGGAGCGAATCGAAGTATATCGAGCCAAAGTATATCGAGCCACGGGAGCGAAGGTCTCCTCATAATCAACTCCCTCTACCTGGGAGAACCCTCTAGCCACAAACCTCGCTTTGAATTTCTCAATGCTGCCATCTGCAGCATGCTTTACCTTGTAAAGCCATCTGGAAGTAACCATGGATTTGCCCTCGAGCCTCGGCACCACCTCCCAAACATCATTCTTCATGATAGAAGAATACTCCTCCTGCATGGCCTCTCTCCAGACCTGCTGGCTAGCTGCCTCCTCATAGCTAGAAGGCTCAGAGTCAAGGATGCTGGTAGCCATTGCCATATAGCTACAAAACCTCTCGGGTGGTCTGCTCTCTCTGACCGGCCTCTTAGGCTCAGCAACAGATGTGGCATCTCTCAAGGTGTCCTGAAGCCACTTGGGCTTCCTCTTCCCTGAGCACACTTCTCCCGCCGGAGAATAAAACTCCTCCTCCTCAACATCGGGAGCCTGAACTCCTGACTGTCTGTCTGCTGTCCTCCTGCCTGCACCTGAACCTGTAGATGCTGAGGTACCGTGTGAACTGTCCATCAGTGGACTCCCCAGTGAACTGCTCTGTGGACTGCTCTGCGTGCTGCCCATAGCTCCACCCCTCTGACTCTGCGAGTCACTCCCCACTGACGGACCTGACATCGTCATAGATGTACCTCCGGATCCTCCTGATCCCTGCCCACTGGATCCCTGTGACTGACTCAACTGCTGCTGAGGGTCTGGCTGATCCAGATACTCTAACTCCCGTGACCTCCTAAAGGCCCTGTCCTCCTCGAACTTCACATCCCGTCTGACAACAACCTTCCTCCGCGCAGGAATGTAAATCCGAAAGGCCTTGGAGGTCTCATTGTAGCCCACAAAGATACCCTTCTCTGCGGTGGGCTCTAGTTTGGTCCTCTTCTCCTTGGGTATATAGGAGTATGTCATGCACCCAAAGATACGAAGATGACCCATATCAGGCTTCTTCCCAGAAAAAGCCTCCTCCGGAGTCATGTGCCCCAAGGCACGATGCGGACTCCTGTTCTGCAAGTAAACAGCTGTGTTGCAGGCCTCTGCCCACAAAAACAATGGCAACCCCCGATCATGTAACATGGCTTTGGCAGCCCCTCCGATGGATCTGTTCTTCCTCTCCGCAACCCCGTTCTGCTGGGGGTTGTAAGGAACAGTGAACTCCCTCCTAATGCCTGCCTTCGCACAATAGTCAACAAACTCTCCAAGGGTGTACTCTCCTCCATTGTCCGACCTCGGGGACTTGATCTTCCGACCTGTCTGTGTCTCCACAAGAGCTCTGAACTCCTGAAACCGCTTGAAGACCTCACTCTTGGTCTTCAAGAAATAAATCCAGGTCCTCCTGGAGTGATCATCAATGAATAACACATAGTACTCATATCCACTCAAGGAAACATGAGACATCCGACCGCTCACATCGGAATGAATCAAATCAAGTATCCCAGTCGCTCTGCTGTCACTGCTGGGAAAAGGGGATTTGGCAAACTTGCCCATCGCACATCCTCTGCAAGTATCAAGGTGATCAGTACTGAACTCTGGCACACCTGTAGTGATCTCCCGCAAAGTCCTCAAGGCTCCATGATGCATGTGCCCCATCCTGCGGTGCCAAATCTCACACTGCTCAGAACTGCTAGCTCTGCTGTCGGTATTGTTGCTCAATGCCAAAAGGGACTGAAATGCAAACTTGTACACCTTTGCATGGCGTACACCTATCACTCTAGCTGAATCAGCTGGAGTGCCCCTGGGATACATCAACACCTGTCCTCCCCTGAATAGTATCTCATATCCTCTGTCCTCCAAAGCTGAGACGGTTATGAGGTTCTTCCTCATCCCTGGCACATAAAGAACATCTGACACCTTCAAGGGAGGTTTGGACTCCCTCTGAAATGTCAATGTTCCCACACCGACTGCTCTAACAACTCTGTCATCACCGAGTACTACCTCTACATCGGTGCCACTCTCTGAAAGCTCTGAGAAGTACTCACGGACTCCTGTCATGTGACGTGAAGCCCCACTGTCCACATACCAGATACCCGAAGATGCTCCGCTAATCGAGGGAAATGCCTGCTCCCTCTGAACCTGTGTGGCAGGTACTCCTGCACTAGAAGACTCACACGCAATGAACCCAAACTCTCGGTCAAAGCGATCTGCAAAGTCCTCAACCTCTGCTGAAGCTGCCATGCTCTAGTTCTTCCCCTTCTTCTTCTTCTTCTCCGGACACACAACTGCATAGTGTCCCATCTTCTGACAATTCCAACACTTCACTTTGGAATAGTCTTTCTGTGAGTTATTCTGTTTACCTTTACCTTTGCCTTTGCCCCCACCATTGCTTGTGGAAGCCTGCTTCTTCCCTTTGCCTTTCTTGCGTCCTGCCAACAGTGCTACATCCTCATCCTGCTCAACTGGCTTGGCTGCCCCAAGCTGACCTTTCCTGATCTCTGTCCGAATGCAATCATCCCAAAACCTCTCCCATGTGGGAAGGGTCTCACGTGCACAAACTCCATCAGCAAAGTTCATCCATGAACGGGGGAGGCCATTCACTGCAATCCGCACCAACTCGGTGGGTGGAATGGCCTCTCCAATCGCTGCCAACTCATCTCTCACATTAGTAATCTTTGTGAGATATCCAGCTGCACTATCATTGCCCATCTTAATGGTCTTCATCTTCTCCTTCAGGACCATCTTCCGGTTCTCATTGGTACTCTGGTAGAGATTGGACAATGCTGTCCACATCTCATGAACATTTCTCTTTCCTCTCACATGAGGAATGCAATGGTCTTTGATTCCGTCTAGAATCAGCCTCTTACCCTTGTTGTTCTTTTTATTATATGCTTCCAACTGAGTAGCATCAGTAGGCACATTCACAGGGTTCTGTGTGGTATGCACCATAATGTCCCAGACTTCTGCCTCCTCAAAGATAATCTGCATTCTCTCCTTCCAAATGCTGTAGTTGGAATGCCCATCCAACCTATCCTCCACCCTCAGTCCCAATGACATCCTGCTGTCCTAAAACTGAAAAATAGCACTGCTGTGGTAAAGATAAAAACTGTTGTTTGTGAAAAATCAGCTTGCTGGAATTTTCTGAGTGAAAAATCAGCAAGCTGTAATTTTCTTCCTTGCTGTCCCAAACTGCCCTTCAGCACTCAAGCTTTGATACCATGTAGAAAATTCTATTTCCCACCCCGGTTTTCAGTTTTCACCTTATTACTCCAAAATAATTAAATGCCCTTTCCCATATCCATACATTTAATAACTGGAAAATAAATTTTGCTAAAAACACAAATTCTGGAAATTTTTCAGAATGTTGTAAATGCAGAAATAAAATAACAGCAGTAACAAACAGTCATTCAATACATCATAACTCAGAAATTTTTGGTCAAGGTGACCCTGGAAAAACCCCCTACAACTCTTGGGGAAAACCAGTCTGGAAGCTTCTCATTTATTCTGAAAAATGCTTTTACAGTGAGCAGTAATACACAGAAAATTACAGCAAACACAAAAATCACTTATCTTGACTTTCGTGCCACCCTCCACCTCGAAAAACGTGCCAAACAGCAAACAGAAATATTTCAGAGAAATTACAGCATTAAATGCTGTCTTAGCTGCCTCGAAAAACGTGCCAGGAATGACCGTACGGACTGTACGGATTCCGTACGGATGGGACAACAACCCCCTTTCTCGATTTTCGTGCCCAGAAAATTCTGCCTTGAAAATCGTGCTCCTTGCTGCTGTTCCAGCTCTCGAAAACAGTGCTGCCCCTCTCTCGAAAATCGTGCAAATGCTGTACGGACTTTCTGCCTTGGTTAATGTGCCAATAAACTCTGCTGTACGGATTTTCCAGCCTTGGGAAGTGTGCTCTCTTGCTGTACGGACTTGCTGTGCTGCCTTGCTGCTCTCCCTCTGCTCAGAAATCACTCTTCAACTCCCTCTCCTCCTCTCTCAATCTGCTCATGAAAGAATGAATGACCTTTTCCTCCTTTTCCTCCTTTAACCTAACCCTAAGTGACTTTTGGGGAATCCCTAAATCCAATGGCTGAGATAGATTGAGATCTAGGGCTGAGATTAAATGCTCATTTAAATCTCACTTTTCAATTTTTAATTCACCCCACTTTAATAAAGACCCACTTAGTCTTTTATTTCCAAAGTCACTTTTTCCTTTCTAATTTTATATTGACTTTATTTAAAGTCACTTTAACTTTAGTAACTTTATCACTTAAAGTCACTTTAAAATTAGATTTGACTTTATTACTTTATAAAGTCACTTTAGTAACTTTATCACTTAAGTCACTTTTAAATTAGATTTAACTTTATAAAAATTTATAAAGTTACTTTAGGAGAAAAATTAAATTCTTTTGGACACTTTTCCCTAGGCCAAAGATCAAAGCCTTAGGGAACCACCTGTCCTCCGGTACCAAATTTCAACAGTTGGAGGGCTACTTGTGTAACTATGTCAGTGGGCAGCAGCGAGCATGGTTGAGATGGTTACATTTGGGGGAGTACTGCTACAACACAACACATCACATGTCCATTGTTATGTCACCGTTTTATGCTTTGTATGGGTATCATTCCTTATCTTTTGCTGATGTGATGTTCGGTGCTAGCAAGGCTCCTAGAGCCAAGATTTGGATCCAAGAGAGTCAGGACATTCTCTGAGCTCTCAAGGACAATATGGCTATGACACAAAACCAACAGAAGTTGTATGCCGACAAAGGTCAGGTGGAGAGACAGTTTGAGGTAGGGGACTTGGTCTACCTACGATTACAGCCATACCGACACTCATCGCTGAAACAGAAGGGAGTTGAGAAGCTCAAGCCTCGCTTTTACGGGCTATATCGGGTGATACGCAGGATTGGGCAGGTTGAGTACGAGTTGGAGCTGCCCCAAGGCAGCAAGATCCACAATGTTTTTCACGTATCATGCCTGAAGAAGGCGCTGGGGCAGCAGGTGACAGTGACAGATGAGCTACCACCCACGGATGATGAGGGGCACTTGGTGTTGCAGCGAGAGGCTATTATTGATACCAGGGAGAGGCAGCTACAGAGCAGGACAGTCCGGGAATTCTTGGTGAGGTGGAATAATTTGCCGGATGAGGATGCCACTTGGGAGAGTGAGAAGATTTTGCAGCATCCATCACTTCAATTGCTTGAGGACAAGCAACATTTTTCCGGGGGAGACTGTAATATTCCTAATTAGTGACAGCTAATTGGAATATTCGATTTTGTTAGTTTTGTCGTCTATAGTTTGTAAATAAATAAAAAGTGAGTGGAGAGGGTCTAACTCACTTAAGTGAAATAAAACACACTTCTAGTAGCACAACGTTGTAACTTAAGGGGGAGCCAAGGGGGCCAAGCACCACGTAGAGAGGGGGCCTACGTTAGCTCTAGAAGCTTCTGCGCAGGAGAGGTTGGACATGTGGCAAGAGATGGAGGCTACGTTGAGGAGATGGCCTTGGGATTGGAGGAAGGCCAACGTTATAAAAGAGGTAGGAGCCTTCTCATTTGATTCATTCTGTTGTTGATGATATTGAGCTAGACGTTTTGTCTCCTTGAGCACGATGGCTGTTTAGCCTGTCTGCAGCACTGTTTAGTGCATTGAGTGTCTCCGGTCGGAGATCTCGCCCTTAGCCCCGGGGGACTTCGAGTGCCTGCTCGGGCAAGGTTCTTTCTTCAGTATTTTGTGAAAGGTTTTGTTGTTTGGGTTTGTTGCAGAGCTTGGCTTTCATAGAGACTGCGCAGTCACTGGGAGAGAGGACGCAGTCCATTTTGGAGGCACTCCGGATCGGGGTTTCTGCAGGAGATCTAGCCGAGATTTTGAGCAGAGGATCAGCCCTTGCCAGTAGGAGGATTTTGGTGGAGTTTGAGGCAGTGTCTCAGCTATTCTCATTTAGCCTCTGCACTGAGCCTTGGAGGCCAGTGTAATTCCTTGAGGAGGTATTTTTTGGTGGTTTTTGGGGGTTGGCCATTTTTGATATGGTTTCTGGGTTTTGTCCGGGTTGGTGAGTAGAGGAGGTTTGCAGATTTTCAGCTCATTCCGACAAGGGGATCAGCCCCTAGTCTTCAGTTCATTCCAGTAGTAGCAGCTACACGGTAGTTTTCCAGTAGCTGGGACGCAGTTCAGAGAGCAACCATTTCCTGTATATACTGAGAGTATTTCTTCACTTGCCTTGAGCAAGATTAGGTGCCATCACTCTGATCACCTATTGTACTTCATTATATTTCTCAGATTAATAAAATGGCTTAGCATTTCCTCTCTATGTTTCTGGATGAGTTGCCTTATTTGCCTTATTTCCTTTCTATGGTATTATATGTCTGCTGCACTGTTATTTTTATATATTCTTGAGCATTCTAGTTCTATACCACTTGGTGTGTTTATCTTTTACCCTTAGACATAGTCTGGAAAGGGCCAGGTAGCCTCCGGATTTCGTCCTCTTTTCAGAGGCGATATATTCGGTAAATGCCCTCCCAGTCTATCTCTGGTTGGAGTTTGCCGTGTTTTAGAGATATCCCCGAAACGGGATATTACAAAATATATCTGATCTGCAAGATATCAGTTTTAAGACAAGTTGATAGAAATGTCCTAAATAAGAATTAGTAGAGCACATACTAATACTTTTTGGTACTTAAACCTGATTACACTATGTTGAAGCAACAAGACACATAGGGGACATTGTCCTATTCCGTTATCACTTAGTATAAGACAAGAATTTATGCTAGATGCAACCTCTATAATGGATTAAAGTTACTATAGTAAACACGTTGGACCAGAGGAAGAAAGTATAAAGGATTTGAATCAAAGTATATGCAATAAATTTGGGTTAAAGGATAGTACAAAATCTATCCCCCTTATTGTTGAGGTTTGCATGATAAAATCATCTTGGAAAGCCTTAACCCAACAATATGTGATACATTTTTTAGGAGGTGCACTCAAAGTTTCAACCAACAGATTCAAAATGCACCCCTTGAGGTTATTTCCAATAGATTTGAAGATGATACGGTGTTATGTTTGAAGGATATGCACTCAATATTAGCTCATTAATCCGAATCTAAAAATTGCATTTAAGAAACAGATCTAAATCCCTCCGCATGGCCATCTTATGCACTGCTATTGGAGGAAAATATGTTGGTGGTTAAAGGAGAAAGTAACATATGGGGCACATCCAAAAAAAAAAAC
Source organism: Pinus albicaulis (assembly GCA_034641835.2). Taxonomy (NCBI): domain Eukaryota; kingdom Viridiplantae; phylum Streptophyta; class Pinopsida; order Pinales; family Pinaceae; genus Pinus; species Pinus albicaulis. The sequence goes on from CM076574.1 coordinate 1,020,441,553, forward strand.
TACACCCTAGCATCTGAACGGAATGATTAAGGATGGTTCCTATTATTCTCCCTTGTTGTCTCTCTACTGTACAAGGCATGTTGTAATATCGCCAATTCATTAAGTGAGAAGGAGACCTCCCAATTTTGGCACAATTTTGGCATTGGCATCAATTTTGGTGATTTAACTTGGGAGAAGGGGAAAAATTAAATTTTTGGTGGGTTGTGGCACCACCCACAAGGCATACACACCCCTTTGAGGCATCACACATTTGTGGAGAGAAAATAAGGGAGGGGAAATAGAACTAAGTGGAGGAAGGGGTCCACAAGAAGGAAAGATGAGGAAACAAGATTAAATATGAGGTGAGGATATTGTTTGGAGATTTTGACAATTTTACAACTAAACCTAGCTATTTGCTTGAGCTGCTCAACCAAGTTAACATAGTGTTGCTTAGCACAAGGAGATTTCCGGGTAGAGATCTCAAATCCTACTTTGGTGGACTTTGAGTGCCACTCTATAGGAGTCCTTGGACACTTTGGGAGCCCTGAATTCACACCAATAGAGGGAGGAAATTGTGGAGTGAGATAATTTCTGGGGAATTCAGCTCTGGTCTGGAGTGGTAATTGCTGGAGATATTGGGTGGTTTGCAGTGAGGGAATTGAGGGGATAATTCAGGCCAAGAATTTGTTCTCCAGGGCCTGCGCAGGGTCCTCTCTGGCATAGACACACAAATGTCAAGGGGCAGGAGCATTTGGGGGCTTAAGGGCTAGAGTTTCAAGGAGAAATTTGCAGGAGTTTTGAGGGTTTTTTCCGAAGGATTTTAGGAGTATCCATCAGCGAATTTCCAGCAGTGTGTACAACTAGTGAGATTGGGCAACTCAAACTTTTTGTGGGTTTTTTGGAGGTTGGTTTAGAGGAAAATTCCTTTCTAGGTTTGGGGGATTTGAGTGAGAAAGGGCACCAACTGCAATTTCATCCTTTTCATAGTACATTTGACACTTGTACAACCATTCTCCTTCAACAACAACATCCATAATTTGAGGGGCAATGCAGGGGTTTTTCAGGGTTGACTCATTTCAGCTTGTGGGTAGCTCATTGAGACCTGGGGTTGACTTTACTTACTATAGCAAGCCTAGGTGCCTCCGTTCCACTCATTTTGTACTCCATTTTACTTAGATTAATAAAATGACTCAGTTTTCAGCTTGTTTTTCTTTTGTAAATTGATAAATTGTGGGCCAGCTCATTGCGACGTGGGGTTGACTTTACTTACTCTAGCAAGCCTAGCTACCTTTTTCCACTTATTTTGTACTCCATTTTACTTAGATTAATAAAATGACTCAGTTTTCGGCTTATTTTTTTTTTTGTAAATTTATGGAAATTGTTGTTCATAGTGCATGCTTATGTTTGCATTTAATATTTCCATTTAGGAATATTACAGTGGTATCAAAGCATGTTCTCGACCAGTGTGGGGAGATAATAGTAGGTAATGCCACCCAAGTGCCAAGGGATAGTTTTCCAGGGAGGCTGAGGCAGGGGAAGAGGTAGAGGACGAGGTAGAGAAGGAGGGCAAGACCCATTTTCAGATACTGAGATAGTTAATGTTAGAGAGCACATGGAGCACCAAGAGGGTACTGAGAAACCAAGACAAGGGGGCCAAAATCAGGTTTTAGAAGAGTTTTTGACAACAAACCAACATATATTGACGTAGGTCCAACTTATGGTGGATATGATGCAGCAAATGATGGGCTTGCAGGTGCAAAACCGAGAAGAGCTAGAACCCCAGGGAGATGGGGGTTCTAGAGAAAGCGAGAAAGCCAGACGCATGAGGATACATTTCAGCAGCCTCACACCCCTCTGTGTGGCCAAGCCAACCGTCCCACGATGCCACAATTCGTGGATGAGCCAGAGCATGAGAGGGAACCAGACCCGATTGCAGATTTGGTGAACTTGGTTGAGGTGGGTATTGACGGGTATCAGGGGCTAGACCCAAGGATCCGGAGAGTGATTTCCTTTGGGGAGTTCATCCACCTCAAAGAAAGGCGTAATACTAGAGCTAGAGTTCCACATAGAGGAGGTCAGACGAGTCAAGAGGTTCAAAAGGTATCTGGGAAGGTCACACCTTCCAACTATGATGGGTCATCCAAGAGTTCAGCTAAGGTGTGGGTTCAAAAGTTAGACACTTACCTCCACTTGAACACCATGTGTGAGACAGAAGTTATCCGCTTTTCCATGTTGCACTTGGAGGGGGATGCATAGGAGTGGTGGTATCATGGCATGATCACACTAGGGCACATTTATATCACCTCATACATAGAGTTTACCAGACGGTTGATCGAGAGGCTTGACAGGAAATACCTTGAGCTGCATTTCAAGGAGTTGGCACACTTGAGACAAACGGGAAACACAAAGGCTTACATATCATAGTTCCAAAGGATAGCAGTGATGGTGTCAGACATCTCAGAGACCTAGTTGATTATGTCGTTTCTAGAGGGGTTATATGATCCCTTGCATTGATGGGTGAGGGCCTACAGGCCCACAGCACTAATGGACACCATTTCTAGTACCCAAATATATGAATGATGCAGTGTCAAAGACCAAGGCCCCTATAGCCACCAGGTCCATGGCTCCTCAGGGGAGCAAGGATACTCATCAGCCTCGAAGGGAGATTGGGCGTGGTCAGTTGGATGACGAGACTAGGAGGGACCTCTGGAGGAGGAAGTTTGTTTCTCGTCCCAAGAGCCTTGGGAACCAAGGCACAAGTGCACCAAGGGAAAGGCCCATTACATCGAGGTGTACTTAAATAGCGAGATAGAGGAAAAGGATGAGCAAGAGATAGATGGTGGGGATAGAGGACCACAGTTCGTGGGAGCAGAACCACTGCCACCACCACCACCTCAGAGAGCAGGCCATTTATTCCCACTAGGGTCATTCTTGCTTCACTTTATGGAGTTCCAAAGTACTTGATACTATGGATCAGGGGCACAGGGCAGGGGAAACGTGTCTCAGAATGGACTATGCAGTGCACGAGGTATGTCCCCAGTATGAATTTAACTATGAGGAACTATTCTATGATTGATCATTTCGTGGTTGATGTTCCAAACACCAATGTGGTGATGGGTGTCCAATGGTTGTATTCATTGCGGCGGGTCACTACCGATTGGTAGAAACCAGAGATGGAGTTCATGGGCCCAAATGGGAAATTGGTAGTGCTGAGGGATATGCACTCCTACCCACCACAGACATTATCCGCCCATATGATGGAGGAAAACTTGCAGCGTGGGGATATAGAGTGGGCAGTGGAGCTCAGGATTTTGGAGACAGAGACTCAGGCATGACAGTTTCATCACGACATCCTTGCGTTGTTGGAGAGACATCAGACAATTTTTGGGGAGATCCCTCTAGGCAGGCCACCTGATCGGGGGTTTGAGCACACCATTGAGTTGGAGGATGGCATACATGCAATTATCACTACTTCATATCAACACCCTAAGGCCTGTAGTGTGAAAATTACTGGAAATCCAACAAGTAGAAATTATTCTTCTAACTGGTTAATTATTAAGCAATTTATTTTCTACGAAAAACAATGAATAATTAACACTGCATTTATTCACAAATAAAAATTTCATTGCGGAAATAAAATATGCGTAACTGAGAAATTTAGAGCAATCAAACACACAAATTGACACTGTTGTTTTTGGACAATTATCCCCATAAAAACCCAATGTGGGAAAACCGATGTAGCAAATGTGTGTTTTATTATTATGCAACAACATAAATTATGAGTACAATAAAATGGATGCCAAACGACGATCCTCTGTGAGAGAAATATAGGAAAATTTTTTGAGGTAATTTTACCTTCCTCCACAAGCAATCTTGGCCCCAACTAGCCACAGAAAGCTCCTTCGGAAAATCCCTACGTTAGCCTTTTGCGCATAGGCCAAACTCGCACTCCTTCGGAACTACTTCTGTACTAGTCGTTCTGCCTGTAGCTGCTGCTGGAAGTCACTGGTCAAGCCCTCTGAAAATATTCCAAACCTTCGACACCTGAAGCCTCCTCCTACTCAGCCAAATCGAACTGCATTTTTGAGGCTCCTATGCAGCCTCCTGGAGATGAAACTCGACCTCCTTTCCTGACTCCTCCAGAACTAAAAACTCCTCAGGAAACCTGCTACTCTTCCCCTATGCCACTTGCTACTCGATCACTGGCTCGATCTCACTGTTGAATCACCTACTACTGGAAAATCGAACTGGATTGATCATTGAGTATCTTCTTCTGGTATATTCTCCATCTACCCCATCAAACTCCTCTTATAATATCTCGTTGGTGAACCAATGCCATGATTAAATCCTCATCAATCACTTATATCATCTCTGAGTTGATCCACGTGAGTTTCTAGAGAACTCTCACATTTCTCAATTAATTCCTATTAACTAATCGACTTTCCTAAGTTATACCTATGAAATAATTAATTATTAACCAGTTAATTTAACTTAGTTGTCTCTATGTGGAATTTCCATAAACTGTTTGTGGGTTCTGAAGAACTCATGTGTTTTAGTCTCTCCATAATGTTTGAGACTAGAACACCATCCGATGCTACAAAAACTAACACTCCCTCTTAGCGAGGAAGGTGTTCTAGTCCTACACTGCGACAAAACCTTGTCTCTGCATCATCCTCCCATACGTTGTTGATGTATGACAATGATAATTCCCTTCTAGTGTCCATCAACCACCATGCTAACTTTCATTCATCTGGGACTGGGTGTAGCTAAACCATGTTGCATATATGTTGTTGCTAACACTACACTGTACAACCTGTGCTGCTGCCAAATTTGCATCTGCTTTGCAACCCAACTAGCACTCCCTTTCACTATTTTTTGTTGTTGCTGCAAATACTGAGACTAAGAAGTATCCAACTTCTACTAAGAAGGGTTCTTTACTCCCCACGTGTTCTCTGAAATATACCAACTTAGCTCTTCCTAGAGCTTTTCTGAGTATATTTGCAACCTGATCCTCTGTGGGAACAAAATGTGGTTGGACTGACCCACGGTACATACAATCTTTGATGTAATGATATCTAATGTCTATGTGTTTCGACTGATCATGAAAAATTGGATTTTCTGAGAGCTTGATGCAACTCTGATTGTCACAGCGGATATTGGTTGCCTCCATCTTCTGCCTGAAAAAACTCACGAGCAGCTTCTGAAACCATACTGCTACGCATGTGGCCATGCTAGCTGCCATGTACTCTACTTCTGCAGAGTTCAGTGCTACTGAAATTTGCTTCCTGCTGTACCAAAAAACCATTCCTGATCCAACGCTGAAGCAACAACCAGAAGTGCTCTTCCTATCCACTTAATTAAATGCCAATCTCCATCTGTGAATCCACATAATCTAACTTCACCTCCTCGAGTATATCACAATCCATACTCGAATATGTCGTACAAGTATCTCAATATGTGCCTCGCTTCTAACCAATGCACTCTCTTCGGCTCCACCATAAACTGGCTGAGGTGTTGACTGCGAAGCAAATGTTTGCCCTAGTGTTGACTAGGTAAATAAGAGAACCGATAAGTTGTTTATACAAGGTTGGGTCAACATCCTCGTCCTTTGATGCATTAATCTTATTCTAGCTGGTGATCATAGGCATGGACATACGTCTACAATCCTGCATTCTGAATCTCTGTAGTATATCTTCCTTGACCAAGGAAGATCTCCCGATCCTTCTGCCAAACCTCCAAGCCTAGGAAATATTGCATCAACCCCAAGTCCTTCATGTCAAAATATGCTACCAAGTTCCTCTTACAATCCTCTATGAGCCTTGATGACCCTACCAAGAAGAGATCATTCATATACAATACTAGGATGAGTGGCTCACCCTCTACCATCAAATAGTAAAGGTTGGGATCAACATCACTCTTGACGAATCCCATCTGGTGCAAGTAGCTGTCTATACAACCATACTATGCCTTGCGAGTCTGCTTGAGCCTATATAAATCTTTCTTCAGTCTGCACACATGCGTGCGCCTCTCTTGAGTCTCGAAACCCTCTAAGTACTCGAGATATACTTCCTCCTCTATCACCCAATTCAAGAATGTTGTCTTGACATCCATCTGGTGAATCTTCCACTCCATCTGCGCTACAAGGGATATAACTGATCGAATAGAAGTATATCTAGAAATTGGGGTGAAGATCTCCTCATAATCAATGCCTTCCTTCTGCGCATACCCCTTTTCCACGAACCTAGCCTTGTACTTCTCCATGCTGCCATCTGCAGCGTACTTGATCTTGTAGATCCATCGAGAGCCCACGTCTGACCTATCCACATAGGCCTAGACACCACCTCCCAAACATCATTTGTCATGATAGAGCTGCACTCCTCTATCATGGCATCCCTCCACACCTGGTGTCGTGCGACCTCTTGATAGTTGGAGGGTTCCTCAACTTGTGCCACCAAGGCTTGTTACCTATTTGGTTGTCTGCATTCTCTCTTGCTCGTCCTAGGAGCTCCAACAAACTCCTATACATCTCTCAATGTTTGGCAAGCTTCTCTACTGATTCGACCACAAGTGGTGGGAGGTTCGATCAACTCCTCTTCTTGCCTCTGCTACTCCATCTGTTGAGAACCACTTAGATCACCTGCACCCAAAGATATGGTATTACTAGTTATTGTACTAGATCCCTGTGACTATCGTGGTTGTTTTCCCTACACCTATGGTTGCCCCTGTTGTTGGACAAATGGAGCTTCTGTTGGCTTATTCTGATCACTTGCAGGCATCTCACGGGATCTCTTGAAGGCTCTGTCCTCCATGAACTTTACGTTCCGTCTCACTACAATATTCTTATTACTAGGAATGCAGATCTTGAATGCCTTTGATGTTTCTCTATACCCAACAAGGAACCCCTTCTTTGCAGTTTGATCCAATTTGGTATGATTCTCATCAGGCACATGGCAGTAAGCTATGTTATCGAAGATCCTGAAGTGACTAAATTTTGGCTTCTTTCTTGAGAAGAACCCTTTTGGCCAGTGTTGTGAACATCTCGATAACATCCCGATTTTATCTCAAAATCACGATTTTTTGGCCTCGCCAATGTTTGCCGATATTTAAAATTATTTTTATGGTATCCTAATTTTACCGATGTTTGCCAATTTTTATCGATATTTTCCCGATTTTTACGATTTTTTGGTTTTCCAGACCCTTGCCAATTTTATCCCGATGTCGATGTTCGCAACATTGCTTTTGGCGTTATCTTCCTCAATGCCTTATTAGGAGCCCTATTCTAAATATACATTGTTGCGTTATATGCCTTTGCCCACAAGAGCTTGGGAAAATCCTGGTCATATAGCATTGCTTTTGCAGCCCCAACTATAGATCTGTTTTCCTGCTTCGCTAATCCATTCTGCTGCGGATTGTATGGAGTTGTCCATTCTCTTATGATGCCTTCCTATGCACATAAATTTGTGAAGTCCTTATCTATGTACTCTCCACCATTATATGAGCGAAGCACCTTGATCTTCTTCCCTCTCGCATTCTCTACTAGAGCCTTAAACTTCCTGAAGCAACTGAAGACTTCATTTGTGGTCTTCAAGAAGTAGATCTAGATTTTCTTGGAATGGTCATCAATAAAGGTGATGAAATACTTAACCCCACTAAGATCTCTAGTAGACTTAGGGCCACAAATGTCTGAGTGTATAAGTTTCAACACGCCATATAATTTGTTGTTGCTTCTTAGGAATGTTGCCTTAGCATATTTCCCAAGAACACAACCTCTGCACACATCATCGTGTTCCATGCCAAGTTCTGGAACACCTGTCACTATCTCTCTGAGCATTATGAGTTCCATACGGTGTAAATGACCCATCCTCCTATGCCATATCTCATTCAGGGCTTTCCCACTATTTTTGTTGCTGCCTACCAGTGCCATTAGAGAATCAAGCTACAACCTATACAACCAGTTGCTTCGAACTCGAATCTGTATCACCCTCTTCCAGTTCGGGTGTTTGATGAACACCTTCTTCCCTATGAAGTGGACATCATATAACTTATCCTGTAGCTCGGAAAATGAAATCAGGTTCATGCCCAATCCCGACACATGCAGTACATCTGTAACACTAGTACTTGCTCCTAATTCCCTCTGAAGATCGATGGTACCTTTCCCAATTGGAGTAAACTTGGTCCAGTTTCCCATCATTATCTGGAAGTCCATCTACTATGCATTGTAGCTAGAGAAATATTCTCTATCCCCTTTCATGTGAGCTAACGCTCCACTGTCTTTATACCAGACACCCTGCGAAGTTATGCTAGACAATCAAGTTATCTCAGCAACTTCGTCTTCCAATATGGAAGACAATTTTGTAGCTCCTTGAATATCAAATTTGTCTACGGTCGGAGTGGAGAAATCTGAGGAATCTACTGAAGACATCTTGAGTATAATTATGTGTGTTGTTCCCTTCCTCTTCCACTCGAATTGTCTCAACGATTCTGCTGTATTTCTCTCTGGAATTACTTTTTGGTTCTACCTCTGCCTGCTAGAGCTTTGCTCTAAGCAATTTGAACCTTTCCTGCCAATCTGCAACTAGAAATCACACTTTTGCTCTACTACTCTCACTGCCTTGCTAGGCCATGTGCAAATCTTGGAGAAATTGTGTTGTTTCTCCCTCTAAACAACGAATTTCTCCCTCTTCATCTCTGAGCTACTGACCCACCATTATTTTTGGACAATTGTCCCAAAAAAAACCCAGTGTGGGAAAACCGGTGCAGCAAATGAGGGTATTATTATTATGCAGTAGCAAAAGTTCTGAGTACAATAAAATTGACACCAAACTAGTGCCCGTATTTGAGATAAATACTAGCAAACCTACTAAGGGAATTTTACCCTCATCCACAAGCAATCCTGGCCCCAACTTGCCACAGAAAACTAAATCGGCAAATCCCTGCGTCGACCTTCTGTGAAAACCCTGTGCAGGCCAAACTCACACTCCATAATTGCTTCTAAATCAGTCGTTTTACGCAAGGTTGCGGGGGAGTGCCTCCCCCCTATCGAACCAGCTCCTGAAGCGCGCTCCCTCGAACCCACTCCCGGAGCGAATGCTTAGAGGGTGATATTAATGACAAAGATCCCTATATGAATCTAGAGGTAATGATAAAGATACCTCTGGTTCAATCTATGTTCTTTTGTTTTTTATGTATAATTCATCATTCTACATGCTTTTGTTGACATATATGCATCAAAATATAAAAACTATAAAAAATATATATATTATAAAAAAATGCTCCCCGAAACGCTCCCGGACTAGGAGCTTCTAAAAATGGCACTCCCGCTCCCAAGTAACCTTGGTTCTGCCTATAGCTACTACCAGAAGTCACATGTTAAGCCCTCTAGAAAACTTATGAACCTCCAGCACCTAAAACCTCCTCCTACTCAGCCAAATCAAACTGCCTCTTTGAGGCTCCTACGTAGCCTTGTTAAATTTTGGCAGCTCAGTGAAAAATTCCAACCATGGGACGATATTTCTCTTTTTGAGAGGACCAATTTTGACAATTGAAGCGCTCAATGTAGACAAGGGAAAGTGTACTTTTCAAGAAAATCCCACATATGCACATTTGGTCAGGTTGGCCCTAACAAGAAATTGGTCACCCTTGGAAGCCTATAAATACAAGTAACCTCAAGCTCATTTGGATATCATTAAGCATCGTCTTTTTCTCTTCTTCATTGATTGGTTCGCACAAGTCTGAGGTTGGATAGAGGAAATAGGTTCGAACAGGTCTGAAAATACTGGGTCCGAAGCTGACACGTGTTCTATGGTTTTGTGTCACACCCGCAGGGTTGTCAAAGGCAATTTTTGGTTATAACCGCAACCTAGTAGGCTCAAGGGTGCGAATGGAAGGTCTCAACTGCATGCACATCTCTTCCTTTTGAGATTTTGTATAGTTGGTCTAGCATCGGGTGTGCTCTAGCCCTGACATTTTGTGGAGGGGCTAGGACACACTTAATCTCCAAAACCTAGAAAGTGTTTTGAGAAATTTCAGTTGGTGTTCAAGTTATTGAAATAATTAATTAGTTTAATGGATTTCCTAAGTCTAAACTTAGGAAAATTAAATAATTAAGGTGAATTAATTAACACATGTGCTGAAATTGTCTTAAGTCACATGGATCAAACAGTCTTTTAATCTCAGTCGTTGATGAATGTTTTAATCTCGGTCGTTGATGAGATGAATGAAAAAGTATAAGAGAAAGGCTTGAGGGTCAGTTGGAGGAGACACACAGTTGCAGAGCTGAGGAATAGAACTCGAATTCTAGGGCGCGTTTGCTAAGAATTTCTGGAGGAATTTCCTGCAGCAAGGGGTAGTATTGGCTAAGGGGATAATCTGATCCCAGAGCCAAGAGGCAGTAAGAGGCAGAGGAGCAACAACAAGGACAATGCAGAGAAGCAAAGCAGCAGCTACGCAGGTGTTGAGCAGTCACTACGTAGGTGCTATGCAGGACACTGCAGAGGCTCTAGGGGGCTTCAGAAGTTATGCAGAGGGCCTCCAGGGCCAACGTAAGGACTGCGTCACCCTTCTGGCATTCTAAGCCTAACAGGGTTGACGTTGTGGCTTTAGGGGCAGCAGTGAGGGTTTCTAGGGCTAGATCCAGGCTGAGTTTTGTAAATCCTGTTTGAGGGTGTGGATCAGTCAGATATTTGGCACAAGAACATCACGTTAGCTGCAGAATTGATTTCTTTTATTCTTTGTCGGGTTTTCCAGATCTAGAACCCAAATTTACTATACTCAGAATCTACTTAATAATAAACCCTCATATCTGCTGCACCGGTTTTCCCACTTTGGGTTTTTCCGAGGACTTATGTCCAAAAATCCATGTGTCACTTTGTTGTATGAGCGTATTATTCAGTAAATGATCTGCATGTGTAGGTTTTTGTTGTGTTTATTTCGGTATTTTTTGAATCTAATTTCTGAAAATAACTTGTATTAATCTAAATCAAGTAGGAGAAATAAACCAAGATATTTCAGAAGATTTTTCACATGGTATCAGAGCGATAGCAGATCAAGCTGAATCTCCAGCAATCAGCTGAAGAATTTTTTTATTTTTTTATTTATTTTTATTTTATTTTCTTTTTGCAGGGTGGCAAAAGAAGCAGCAGATCCAAAAAGGGCATATTGACAACAGGGGAATGCAGATCCAGAAGAGGACAACGCTGAAGCTGCCAAAAGCCATCAGGCTTACGCATACCCTTCCCAGGGCAGCGTAAGGACTGCGTCACCCAATCTGGGGTTATGCAGTTCACTTTTGAGCAACGCTGAGGCTACGCTGGGCCAATTAGTAAGACACACTCCTGTCATTTTTCCAGTTGCAGAAGAGTTTTTCCAAGATCTAGAAGCAGTGCTTCAGATCTTCAGTAGTGTTGGTGGGGTGGAGATTCTGCAGTTGCATAATTGTGCCTAGCTAAGTCAACAAAGGCGGGAGGAAGACAATTACTTGGCAGATCTGAGCGAAACAGATCTGAGTTTCGATCAGGAGGATCGAAGAGTGTTGTTTGTTTGTGTTTGGGTGAAATATTTCCAGGAGGGAAATCAGTTTTCAGCAGAAGCAGTTACTAGAGGGTTTCTAGTCACCAAGAAGCCCAGATCCAGAGGGAAAGTATTGTTTCTGTCAGATCTGAGCAAGATGGCTCGATATGGACTGAGGGATCAAGATAGATTGGACATCATGTCCAACTATGTTATCTAAAGGGAAAAAATCCTTTAAGTTCTGGATGAGTATGGTCTCAAAGATCATGTAGAGAAGGTTCTTGGTGTACCAACCGATGCAGATCCTCTCAAGTAAGAAGAAAATCAAGCGTGGACGAAGCATTTGATCATAAACGGAGTCAAGGACCACGTTATACCTCATATTGCTGGGAAGACTTCAGCAAATGACATGTGGGCAGCCTTGGACACGATGTACCAAGGAGGCTCTATCCAAAGAAGAATGTTGTTGTGTAACCAACTCAAAAGGAGAAGAAAAGAGATATAAACGCCTTATAAATGAGCCACTTCGAGGGGGCAACCTCCAATACATTACATAAATGAACAATTCTTGGATGATACAATTTACAAAACCTCCTTTCTATATATAGGAGTCCATGTGGCCATAATGTAATCCTAGTGGGCCACAATGTAATCCTAGCCGACCTAACAATAATATTTTAAGGGCACAATAATAACAAAATGGGGGTTACAAGGGTACAATAATAACAATAAAGGGGTTACACTAATAACAATAAGGGACTATACTAGTAATATAGGGACCTAACATGCCCCTCTCCTTCAAAAAAGTGTTGTCCTCAACGCTTGAGTAGCTATGGGTGCTTCTGTATAAAATTATCATCCTCCCATGTAGAATCTTCAGTGGGTAAGTTCTTCCACTTGATGAGATACTCTTAAATTGATCGATTCCGTAGTTGTCGAGTTCTTTTTTCCATGACTGCTTCAGGTTCCAATATGATTTTCCCTTCCCCATCAAGTTCTGGCAATACTGTTTGAACTGGAATATTTTCACCTATAACCTTCTTTAAGCATGAAACATGGAAAGCTGGATGTACTCGTGAAGAAGCAGGAAGCTCCAATTTGTATGCCATAGTACCAATCTTTTGCAACACCTTGTAAGGACCATAGTACTTTGGCGATAATTTATTATCCTTCTTAGCTTGCTTGAGGGACATTTGTTTATATGGTTGTAGCCGTAAAAATACCCAATCTCCTATACCAAAACTTCTCTCGCTGCGATGTTGATCTGCCTGTTGTTTCATTCGATTTTGTGCCAAATTCGGGTTATCCTTTAAGAGTTGGAGAACTTCTTGCTGATGCTCGATGTGATCTTCCACTGCTTGAACCTTCGAATTTTCCCTTAAAGATGATGTGATCGATGGTGGATGATATCCATAAAGTGCCATAAATGGGGTCATTTTGGCTGCAGTATGGAAGGAAGTGTTATACCACCATTCAGCGAGAGGTAACCACTTGACCCATTGTGTTTGTTTATCGGATACAAAACAACGAAGATATCCTTCCAAACATTTATTTACTATCTCAGTTTGACCATCGGATTGAGGATGATAAGATGAGCTATGAGCTAATTGAGTACCCAAACAAGAAAATAACTGCGTCCAAAAATTTCCAGTAAAAATGGGATCTCTGTCGCTCACAATAACCCTTGGGCTTCCATGTAGCTTTTGAATTCTGTCCATAAATGTAGTAGCAACTGTACTTGCTTTAAATGGATGAGATAATGCACAAAGTGTGCATACTTGGTAAGTCTATCAACTACCACCATGATGACATTCTTTCCTTCGGACTTAGGTAAACCTGTGATAAAATCCATTGAAATCTCCTCCCAACGTTGACTTGGAATGGATAAAGGTTGTAGAAGTCCTGGGGTCTTAATTGTTTCCACTTTATTCTGCTGGCAGACCAAACATTCCGCCACAAACTTTCGAATATCAGATTTAAGGCCATCCCAAAAAAATTCTTTCTTCACCCTGTGGTAAGTTTTTAAAAATCTGAGTGTCCTCCTAAAGGAGAAGTGTGCAATTCCAGAAGAATCTTTTGTTTTAGTTGGGAATTCTTACAAAGATATAAGCGATCTTTGTACCATAAGGAATCATTTTTCCAACTAAATGTATCGGATGTACTAGGATCTTGCTGCAACTTTTGAATGAGTGTCCATACATCTTTGTCCTTCTTCCATTCATCTCTTGCTTCGGTTATCCAATCCAGTTGGATAATAGAAATGGCACAAAGCAATGCTTCCACCTCTTCATTCTTTCTTGAGAGTGCATCTGCAACAACATTAAGCTTTCCTTTTTTGTAGATTATTTCAAAGTCATAACCCAGCATCTTTGTGACCCATTTTTGCTGCTCTTCTGAAGATATTCTTTGCTCCAAAAAGTGTTTAAGACTATCATGATCATTTTTTACCTTGAAGTGTCTTCCCATTAGGTAAGTTAGCCATTTCTTTAGTGCATGCAGTATTGCTAACATTTCCTTCTCATAAATAGGTTTCTGTAAATACTTTCCTTTGATTGGACGACTTTCAAAAGCAATGGGTCTTCCTTCCTGCATTAAAACTGCACCAATTCCATTTTCTGAGGCATCACATTCCACAATAAAGGTTTTTGTGAAGTCTGGTGTAGCTAAGACCGGTGCTAGGCACATTGCCTCTTTAAGACGTTCAAAGGCCTTAGTTGCTTCAGGAGTCCATGAAAATGCATCTTTCTCCAATAATGTTGTTAGAGGTGCTGCTATTCTCCCATAATTCTTAACAAACTTGCGATAATACCCTGTTAACCCGAGAAATCCTCGCAACTACTTTATGGTTGTGGGGACTTTTCATTCCTTAATGGCTTTAATTTTGTTAGGGTCTGCCTTAACACCCTCGTGAGATACAATATGACCCAGATATTCCACCTCTTGTACTCCAAAGAAACATTTGGATGTTTTTGCATATAATTGTTTCTCCTGCAATAGTTTGAGCACCCTGTCAACATGTTCAACATGATCCTTCAAAGACCTGCTGTAGATTAGTATATCATCAAAAAATACTAGCACAAATTTTCTAAGGAAGGGTTTGAAAATGGAATTCATCAACCCATGAAATGTAGAAGGTGCATTGGTAAGGCCAAAAGGCATGACCAAAAATTCATAATGACCCTCATGAGTTCGAAATGCTGTTTTTGGAATATCTTCGGTCTTCATTCTAATTTGATGATATCCTGAACGAAGATCCAACTTGGTAAAATAAATTGCTCCATGTAATTCATCCAATAATTCATCAATCACAGGAATGGGAAATTTATCTTTAATGGTGAGCTTATTGAGCTCCCTATAATCAGGACACATTCGCCATGATCCATCCTTCTTGTGTACCAATACTACAGGAGCAGAGAAAGAACTTTGACTAGGTTGAATTATACCCACCTCTAACATTTCTGCAATCATACGTTCAATTTCGCTCTTTTTGAAGTAAGGATATCTATAAGACCTAATGTTTGGAGGAACACTTCCTGGAATCAAATGAATAGCATGATCATGATCACGAATAGGTGGGAGTCCTTTGGGAGTTTCAAACACCTTGGAATGATTGTCCAAGACTTGTTGGAGATCTGCAGAAATAGAGGATTTTGATGTTGGAACTTCTAGTGAGCATAATTGTGCAATTACGCCTCGCTGTTCTTTCTTTAGAAGCTTTGTCATGACATTAGAGCTTATTATCCTTCCTGGCTTCCCCGCAATACCCCGTAATTAGACTTCCTTTCCTTCTGAAAAAAAATTTCAAGAAAAGTTCTTGAAAATTAAAAGCTACCGTCCCCAAAGATTGTAACCATTGTACTCCTAGTACAACATCAGCACCTCCCATAGGAATGGAAAGCATTGGAATAGTCAACACATAATTCCCCCATGAGATTTAGCTTGATGTTGTGCATTTTCCGAGCGATTTATAGTTCCTCCATTTGCAACTATCCTTGACATTGGGTGCTGGGTATGAAGCAATTTGAATTCCTTGGCTACCTTACAATGAATAAATTATGGGTGCTACGAATCAATCAACACTATTACCTTTCTCTTCTTGATTTGTCCTTTTATCTTGAGAGTTTGAGGTAATTCACCGCGATTACGTACAGTGGTTGGATTCATTTCTTCCTCTTAAGGGGCTGGTTCATGGTGTATATCCTCTTCTTGTTCATTTTCTTCTTCCTCTTCTACAATCTATGTAAAATAATTTCTTCTCGGCACACTTGAAGCCTTTGAGCTGTATTGCTATCTGCATGTAGCAAAGCCCTTTTGCTCTTTTTCTTCCAATTGTTGTGGTATCAACCTTGTAGGTTGTGAAATCTAGTGTAGCCACACTTCCTTCTTTATAGAATTGAGTAGTCGACTTCCTTGTTGCCATAATTTTACATTCAACTTTCTTGCCAACCTGAATGCCTTCTCTAATGAATCGGGTTCACGAGAACTACGAACTTCATGTTGAATGTTATCCTTTAAAGCACTAAGAAGAGATCAATCCTATGGTCCTGCGAAATATCGGTTACCCATATACTCAATTTTGGAAGTCCTCAATGTGACGCCCCACTAAACCCTTTTGTTTGAGATTTATCAATTGGGTAAAGAAGGTGTTGCTCTTTGTATCCTCATAATGTGCTATCATTTCCTCTGATAAAAATTGACCAAGTGACAATTTTTTACGGGAATACGCCATCGACCATACAAATGTATTTTGTTCTAAATGTAAGTTGCATGCGTACCTTTTGTGTGTTTTGCACGTTATGGAGATCAAAATATTGCTCCATACGTAGTATCCATGTTACAGGATCCTTTTTCCATCAAACTTCCTCATATCCATTTTTGGAATATGGTGGTTCTTCCCACCAACATTCGAGTTTGTAAATCACGATTAACATTTATTTTGTTCTCATCATGAGTTCTTCTCCTATATTTCCGCCATTAGGAATCATTTTCTGGTTTTAAGCTTGACCATCAAGCCTTCCATGTATCTTTTAGATCATTCTTCATGTTTTCTATGTTGTCTTTCATGTCATCCATCTTAGCTTCCATGCCCACTTCCATGCCATCCATCTTATCTTCCACGCCTTTCTTCAAACCTTCCATCTTCACTTCCACGCCATCCATCTTAGCTTCCATGCCTTTCTTCAAACCATCCATCTTCACTTCCACACCTTTCTTCAAAACTTCCATTTCATTTTCTTTGCTCTTTGCGAAGTGAAATTTGTTGCACTTGTTCTTGTAATTTTGATAGATCATGTTGCAATTCTTCATCTTCATGAGTCATGGTAGAGCCTTCACAAGGCTTGATGGGTGTTGAATTCTTTTTAGGGGCCATTTTAGAATCCAATATTGATATCATGCAAGATGCCCTTGGAATCAATTCAACTTGATTCTTCAAACAAGACTTATGCAATTCGGAAAAAAATACACACCTTTTTACTAGCTTTGAGGGCACTCGATATTGAAATTGTATTATCTCTGTTATTTCAGATTTCCAATATCTGAAATTCAGCACTGAAAGTAGCCCTCTGAATTATCTTTTGAATGCCACAGTTCTGACCTGATTTGGATTCTCCAAGACAAATTTGTGTCCAATCTCCCACAATGACCTAATTCTGGACTGGTTCAGTAGAGCGAACTTGTACGACTTGCCACGTGTCACTGTTTTGTCCTTTGTCTCTGAAATTGATAGCCCAGAAACTACAGGCCGTGTACTTGCGACCACTTTTGACGACACTCCAATCCAATCTCCAGAGAGAGAGTTATTGAACTTTTCCCACGATTACCTCTTTAAGATGAAATTCAGGAGCCTGAAAAAGCACTACCTTCCACAGATCATATCTCTAAAAATATTGCGAACCAAGATCTGAAATTTTTTGATGAATTTTCTCAGGATTTCAGCTTCGCACCATATGAATTTCATATTTTGAACCTTCGTAGAAACAATTTTATAGCGCAAATGCCACGATGACATGTTTAGGAGCCTGAACAAATACCTGACTTCCACAGATGATATCTCTGAAATTATTGCGAACCAAACTCTGAAATTTTTACACAGGCTTCCTCAAGATTGTTTCTTCGCACCCTACAAATTTCAGCTTCTGAAATTTCGTAGAAAAAAAGTTATAGCGAAAATGCCACGATGACCTGTTTGGAGCAGCGAAACCCTAGAATCCAAAGCTCTGATACCAAATGTTGTGTAACCAGCTCCAAAAAGAGAAGAAAAGAGATATAAACGCCTTAGAAATAAGCCACTTCGAGGGGGAAACCTCCAATACATTACATAAATGAACAATTCTTGGATGATTCAATTTACAAAACCTCCTTTCTATATATAGGAGTCCATGGGGCCAGAATGTAATCCTAGCCGACCTAACAATAATAATTTAAGGGCACAATAATAACAAAATGGGGGTTACAAGGGTACAATAATAACAATAAGGGGGTTACACTAACAAAAATAAGGGACTATACTAGTAATATAGGGACCTAACAAATGCTTCTGGAGAACCAGATGTGGTTGTTCTAAATGATGAAGGGTGAAGAGATAGATCCTGTTGTGTAACCAGCTCCAAAAATAGAAGAAATGAGATATCAATGCCTTAGAAATAAGCCAGTTCGAGGGGGTAACCTCCAATACATTACATAAATGAACAATCTTGGATGATACAATTGACAAAACCTCATTTCTATATATAGGAGTCCATGGGGCCACAATGTAATCCTAGCTGACCTAACAATAATAATTTAAGGGCACAATAATAACAATATGGGGGTTACAGTGGTACAATAATAACAATAAGGGGGTTACACTAACAACAATAAGGGACTATACTAGTAATATAGGGACCTAACATGCCCCTCTCCTTCAAAAAAGTGTTGTCCTCAATGCTTGAGTAGCTCTGGGTGCTTCTGTATAAAATTCTCATCCTCCCATGTAGAATCTTCAGTGGGTAAGTTCTTCCACTTGATGAGATACTCCGAAATTGATCGATTTCGTAGCTGTCGAGTTCTTGTTTCCATGACCGCTTCAGGTTCCAATATGATTTTTCCTTCCTCATCAAGTTCTGGAAATATTGTTTGAACTGGAAGATTTTCACCTATAACCTTCTTTAAGCATGAAACATGGAAAACTGGATGCACTCCCGAAGAAGCAGGAAGCTCCAATTTGTATGCCATAGTACCAATCTTTTGCAACACCTTGTAAGGACCATAGTACTTTGGTGATAATTTATTATCCTTCTTAGCTTTCTTGAGGGACATTTGTTTGTATGGTTGTAGCCGTAAAAATACCCAATCTCCCACATCAAAACTTCTCTCACTGCGATGTTGATCTGCCTATTGTTTCATTCGATTTTGTGTCAAATTTAGGTTATCCTTTAAGAGTTGGAGAACTTCTTGTTGATGCTCGATGTGTTCCTCCACTGCTTGAACCCTAGAATTTTCCCTTAAAGAAGATGTGAAAGAAAGTGGATGATATCCATAAAGTGCCATAAATGGGGTTATTTTTGCTGCAGTATGGAAGGAAGTGTTATACCACCATTCAACAAGAGGTAACCACTTGACCCATTGTTCTTGCTTATCGGATACAAAACAACGAAGATATCCTTCCAAACATTTATTCATATCTTTGTTTGACCATCGAATTGAGGATGATAAGATGAGCTATGAGCTAGTTGAGTACCCAAACAAGAAAATAATTCCGTCCAAAAATTTCTTGTAAAAATGGGATCTCTGTCACTTACAATAATCTTCGGGTTTCCATGTAGCTTTTGAATTGTTTCCATAAATGTCGTAGCAACTGTACTTGCTTTAAATGGATGAGATAATGCACAAAAGTGTGCATACTTGGTAAGTCTATCAACTACCACCATGATGACACTCTTTCCTTTGGACTTAGGTAAACCTGTGATAAAATCCATTGAAATCTCCTCCCCACGTTGACTTGGAATGGATAAAGGTTGTAGAAGTCCCGGGGTCTTAATTGTTTCCACTTTATTCTGCTGGAAAACCAAACATTCCGCCACAAACTTTTGAATATCAGATTTAAGGCCATCCCAAAAAAATTCTTTCTTCACCCTGTGGTAAGTTTTTTAAAATCCCGAGTGTCCTCCTAAAGGAGAAGTGTGCAATTCCAGAAGAATCTTTTGTTTTAGATGGGAATTCTTACAAAGATATAAGCGATCTTTGTACCATAAGGAATCATTTTTCTAACTAAATGTATCAGATGTACTAGGATCTTGCTGCAACTTTTGGATGAGTGTCCATACATCTTTGTCCTTCTTCCATTCATCTCTTGCTTCAGTTATCCAATCTGGTTGGATAATAGAAATGGCACAAAGCAATGCGTCCACCTCTTCATCCTTTCTTGAGAGTGCATCTGCAACAACATTAAGCTTTCCTTTTTTGTAGATTATTTCAAAGTCATAACCCAACATCTTTGTGACCCATTTTTGCTGCTCTTCTGAAGATAGTCTTTGTTCCAAAAAGTGTTTAAGACTATCATGATCAGTTTTTACCTTGAAGTGTCTTCCCATTAGGTAAGGTCTCCATTTCTTTAGTGAATGTAGTATTTCCAACATTTCCTTCTCATAAATAGCCTTTTGTAAATACTTTCCTTTGATTGAACGACTTTCAAAAGAAATAGGTCTTCCTTCTTGCATTATAACAACACCAATTTCATTTCCTGAGGCATCACATTCCACGATAAAGGTTTTTGTGAAGTTTGGCGTAGCTAAGACTGGTGCTAGACACATTGCCTCTTTAAGATGTTCAAAGGCCTTAGTTGCTTCAAGAGTCCATGAAAATGCATCTTTCTTCAATAATGTTGTTAGAAGTGCTGCTATTCTCCCATAATTCTTAACAAACTTGCGATAATACCCTGTTAACACAAGAAATCCACGAACTGCTTTATGGTTGTGGGGACTTTCCATTCCTTAATGGATTTAATTTTGTTAGGGTCTACCTTAACACCCTTATGAGATACAATATGACCCAGATATTCCACCTCTTGTACTCCAAAGAAACATTTGGATGTTTTTGCATATAATTGTTTCTCCTCCAATAGTTTGAGCACCCTGCCAACATGTTGAACATGATCCTTCCAAGACCTGTTGTAGATTAGTATATCATCAAAAAATACTAGCACAAATTTTCTAAGGAAGGGTTTGAAAATGGAATTCATCAACCTTTGAAATGTAGAAGGTGCATTGGTAAGGCCAAAAGGCATGACCAAAAATTCATAATGACCCTCATGAGTTCGAAATGTTGTTTTGGAATATCTTCAGTCTTCATTCTAATTTGATGATATCCTGAACAAAGATCCAACTTGGTAAAATAAATTGCTCCATGTAATTCATCCAATAATTCATCAATCACAGGAATGGGAAATTTATCTTTAATGGTGAGCTTATTAAGCTCCCTATAATCCGGACACATTCGCCATGATCCATCCTTCTTGTGTACCAATACTACAGGAGCAGAGAAAGAACTTTGACTAGGTTGAATTATACCCGCCTCTAACATTTCTGCAATCATACGTTCAATTTCACTCTTTTGGACATAAGGATATCTGTAAGGCCTGATGTTTGGAGGAACACTTCCTGGAAGCAAATGAATAGCATGATCATGATCACGAATAGGTGAGAGTCCTTTGGGAGTATCAAACACCTTGGAATGATTGTCCAAGACTTTTTGGAGATCTGGAGAAATAGATGATTTTGATGTTGGAACTTCTAGTGAGCATAATTGTGCAATTACACCCCGTTATTCTTTATTCAGAAGCTTTGTCATGACATTAGAGCTTATTATCTTTCCTAGCTTCCCTGCAATACCTCGTAATTCGATTTCCTTTCCTTTTGAAAAAAATTTCAAGTAAAGTTCTTGAAAATTAAAAGTTATCGTCCCCAAATATTGCAACCATTGTACTCCTAGTACAACAGCAGCACCTCCCATTGGGATTGAAAGCATTGGACTATTCAATACATATTCCTCCATGGCTAGCTTGATATTATGACATTTTCCAGAGCAATTTATAGTTCCTCCATTTGCAACCATCACTTGACATTCTGGTGCTGGGTATAGGAAACAATTCAATTCCTTGGCTACCTTACAATGAATAAAATTATGGGTACTACCCGAATCAATCCATACTATTACCTTTTTCTTCTTGATATGTCCTTCTATCTTGAGAGTTTGAGGAGTGGTAATTCCTGCCAATGCATTTCATGATACGATCGGACTCATTTCTTCTTCTTCTAGGGTTTCTTCCTGGTGTATATCCTCTACTTTTGAAGTTTCTTCTTCATTTTCTTCCTCCTTTTCACAATCTATGTAAAATAATTTCTTCTCAGCGCACTTATGACCTTTAGTGTATTTGCTATCACAACCGTAGCAAAGCCCTTTTGCTCTTTTTTATTCCAATTGTTGTGTTGTCAACCTTGTAGGTTGTGGAAGTCTAGGAGTAGCAACACTTCCATCTTTATAGATGTGAGTGGTAGACTTCCTTGTCAGCATAATTTCACATTCAATTTTTCTTGCCAACTTGAATGCCTTCTCCAATGAATCAGGTTCCCAAACGGGAACTTCATGCTGGATGTTATCTTTTAAAGCCCCTATGAAGACATCAATCCTGTGTTCCTCTGGAATATCAGTTACCCTTATATTCAATTTTTGGAAGTCCTCAATGTGCTCCACCACTAAACCCTTTTGTTTGAGATTTATCAATTGGCTAAAGAATGTGTTGCTCTTTGTATCTTCATAATGTGCTATTATTTCCTCCGTAAAAATTGACCAAGTGACAATTTTTTTACGGGAGCAAAGCCATAGATACCATACAAATGTATTTTGTTCTAAATGTAAAGTTGCAGTGCGTACCGCTTGTGTGTTTTGCACATTATTGAAATCAAAATATTGATCCATCTGTAGTATCCAAGTTACGGGATCCTTGCCATCAAATTTCCTCATATCCATCTTTGGAATATGGTGGTTCTTCAATCCAACATTAGAGTTTATGAAATCACGATTAACATTTGTTTTGTCCTCATCATGAGTTTCTTCTACTATCTTTTCACCATTAGGAATCATTTCTTGTATCAACTTTGACAAACCTTCCTTAAAACCTTCCATGTCTTCCTTCAAACCTTCCATTTTTTCTTCCATACCATCCTTCAAACCTTCCATCGTAGCTTCCATACCTTTCTTCAAACCATCCATCTTAGCTTCCACGCTTTTCTTCAAAACATCCATTTCATTTTTTGTTGCTCTTTGCGAGAGCGAAATTTGGTGCATTTGCTCTTGTAATTTTGTTATGTCATGTTGCATTTCTTCATCTTCATGAGCCATAGTAGAGCCTTCTGAAAGCTTAACGGGTGTTTAATTCTTTTTAGGGGGCATTTCAGAACCCAATATTGATATCTATTCTACAATATGCCCTTGGAATCAATTCAAGTTGATTCTTCAAACAAAACTTATGTAATTCGGGAAAAAAATACACACCTTTTTCTTGCTTTTGAGGAGCTCGATATTGAAATTGAATTATCTCTGTGATTACGGACCTTAAATATCTTAAATTTAGCCCTGCGGTAGCCCTCTGAATCCTCTTTCGAATGCCACAGGTCTGACCTGATTTGGATTCTTCAAGACAAAGTTATCTCCAATCTCCTACAATGACCTAATTATGGACTGGTTCAGTAGAGCAAACTTGTACGACTTTCCACGTGTCATTGTTTGCTCCTTCGGCTCTAAAATTGATAGAAAAGAAACTATAGTCTGTGCACTTCCAGACACTTTTTACAGAATTCCAATCTGATACTCAGCGAGAGAGTTATGAAGATTTTCCCACGATCACCTCTTTGAAATGAAATTCAGGATCCTGAAAAAGACCTATTCCACAGATCATATCTCCGAAAATATTGCGAACCAAGCTCTGAAATTTTGCGAAGATCTTCCTCAGGATTTCGTCTTTGCGCTCTAAAATTTTTAGCTTCTGAACCTTCGTATAAAAAAATTTATAGCGAAAATGCCACGATGACCTGTTTGGTGCAGCAAAACCCTAGAATCCAAAGCTCTGATACCAAATGTTGTGTAACCAGCTCCAAAAATAGAAGAAATGAGATATCAACGCCTTAGAAATAAGCCACTTCGAGGGGGCAACCTCCAATACATTACATGAATGAATAATTCTTGGATGATATAATTGACAAAACCTCCTTTCTATATATACGAGTCCATGGGGCCACAATGTAATCCTAGTGGGGCCATAATGTAATCCTAGCCGGCCTAACAATAATAATGTAAGGGCACAATAATAACAATAGGAGGGTTACAGGGGTACAATAATAGCAGTAAGGGAGTTACACTAACAACAATAAGGGACTATACTAGTAATATAGGGACCTAACATCCGAGATCAGTTGGTTGGCATTGGTGCTACTCCAGATGAGGGGCTCTTAGTGAGGACTGCTCTGAATGCAGTCTTGGAAGATTGCGAAATGTTTGTCCAGAGCATTCTGGGAAGGGAAGCGTTACCATCTTGGGCTGACATGTGGACTATCTTCCGCTAAAAGGAGATCAGGAGGGTCACCAAGTGGCATAATATCAGTGGAGGAAGCGGAAAGACCAAAGTCAAGGAGGAAGAGGAGGATGCAACCCTTGCATCAAGGGAAAAGAAAAAGCAAGGGAAGAAGAAGAAGGAACTTTCCAAGCTCCGATGCTTTAACTGTGGTGATCTTGGTCATTTCGCTAGCAATTTTCCTAAGAAGGACAAAGGATCTTTTGATTCTAAGGCAGCAGCAACAAAGGAAGATGGCTCTGATGATGATGCAACCATGAGTGCTCATGTACCTCGAGAGAAGAGGTGGGGTGACATGGATCTAAAGAGAATCTATAGACAATGGCGGGATCCTTGACTCAACCCTACTCTAGGATCACATACAAACTACGGGAGCCTTAAGACGGTAGCGGGATGAGTCAGGAGATGGTTGCAGATGGCCACATTGAAGAGGAAGAGGAAGTTGAACAGTTGAAGAGGGAGTAGCATAAAGCAGAGGTAGCAGTGCAGAGGGGCTGATGGGACTTCAGCAATGCAGAGAAGCTGGGCTCACGCAGTGTAGTGCTGCAACATGACAGTGTCTCCAGGAGGACAACGTAAATCGGCATCCAGGGAGCTTCAGTGATAGAAGGCAACCTAACTTATCTATAAAACAGTTGGGCAGAAGTCTTTCAATTGCTTACTTCTCAGCCACTGAGTTGCAGTACAACAGTTAGCAGTGGCAGTGCTATGGGAAACATGATGCAACAAGTTGAGAGGGAGCGTATAGATGTGGCAGTGTCAGTGGCAGTGGCATGGGCAATAGTGCAATGGATGGAGAGAAACAGGACAAGCATCAACAGCACAAAATCCAGCTTCAAGATCTTGTAGTGCATGGTGTGGATGCATTTCTAGAGTACACTTTCCTAGAGCACACTCTGTGCTAAGAGGGAGTGTTGATATTTTGTATAGTTGGTGTAGCATCGGGTGTGATCTAGCCCTAAAATTTTGTGGAGGGGCTAGGACACACTCGATCTCCATAACCCAGAAAGGGTTTTAAAAAATTTCAGCGAGTGTTCAAGTAATTCAAATAATTAATTATTTTAATGGATTTCCTAAGTCTAAACTTAGGAAAATTAAATAATTAAAGTGAATTAATTAACACATGTGCTGAAATTGTCTTAAGTCACATAGATCAAGCAGTGTTTTAATCTCAGCCGTTGATGAATATTTTAATCTCAGCCACTGATGAGATGAATGAAAAAGTATAAGAGAAAGGCTTGAGGGTCAGTTGGAGGAGACACAGTTGTAGAGCTGAGGAATAGATCTGGAATTATAGGGCGGGTTTGCTAAGAATTTCCAAAGGAATTTCCTGCGGCGACGGGTAGTATTGGCTAAGGGGATGATGTGATCCCAGAGCCAAGAGGCAATAAGAGGCAGAGGAGAAGCAACACGGATAGCACAGATAAGCAGAGCAGCAACTACGCAAGTGTTGCGCAGTCGCTACGCAGGACAACGTGGAGGCTCCAGGGGGCTTCAGAAGTTATGCACAGGGCCTCCAGGGCCAGCGTAAGGCCTGCATCACCCTTCCAGGGGTTACGCAGTCCCTCTATGGGTAGCGCAGTGGCATTCTGAGGCTAGCAGGGCTGACGCTGTGGCTTCAGGGGCAGCACTGAGGGTTTCTAGGGCCAAATCCGGGCTGAGTTCTGTAAATCCCATTTGAGGGTGTGGATCAGTCAGATATTTGGCACTAGAACATCAGGTTAGCAACAGAATTGATTTCTTTTATTCTCTGTCCGGTTTTCCAGATCTGGAACCTAGATTTACTGTACTCATAATCTACTTAATAATAAACCCTCATATTTGCTGCACCGATTTTCCCGCTTTCGTTTTTTCCAGGGACTTGTGTCCAAAAATCCATGTGTCACTTTGTCGTATGAGCATATTATTCAGTAAATGATCTGCATGTGTAGGCTGTAGTTGTGTTTCTTTCGGTATTTTCTGAATCTATATTCTGAAAATAACTTGTATTAATCTAAATCAAGTAGGAGAAATAAACCAAGCTACTGCAGTAGAATTTTCACACTTCCTCCATGCGGTTGGGCACTAGAGCTAAATTTTGACTTTTGATCGCAGTTGATCGCAAATAGGAAAAGTTGTCTCTGATATACAATGATGCTGGGAACATATTTTTTAATGATGTTGGGTTAATTTTACTGGGAAACTTTGTATTGGGCCTATTGTACTCTCTGCTGAACATTTTATGACAATCTAATAGAAGAACTTTCAAATGGTTTTCCCCCTTGTGGGTTTTTTCCCCAGTCTTTGACCAAATTTGGTCTCTCTTATTGATGTGTTGATTGTCTCCTTTGTCATTGCATTTACTGTTCTTTCTTGAATTATTGTTGATGATTGGAAAGATTAATTGCTATTGAAAATATTTCTAATTGATGAATTGAATTGGGCTAAAAGTAATAGTAACAACATAGAACAGTCTGAAAATTAACATGGTATCAAAGCTAAGGTGAAGGACAAGCCCATAAGGAGATAAGAGTTGAAGCAATCATCTTTGGAAAAATGGAGCCTATCTAATCAAGTCAAGATGTCTTCCTCATTCTTCAAGGAACATGAGAAGTTGGGTGACTTGTCAAACTTTGCCACATGGAAGGTTAGATTGGAGATCATAGTTGATAATAATGATGTTTTGGAATTCATTCAAGGAAAAGTACCCAAGCCTCTGGAGAATGAATCCACAGATGTCAAGAACAAGCACAAGAATGGTGATTTAAAAGCAAAACAAATTATTGTTGATGGTTTATAAGATCATTTACTTGCTTATGTCGGGAATTTGAATAAGTCTAAGGATATGTATGATAAGTTTTTCGGCTTGTATGAAGTCAACAATTTGAATGAAATCATCACCTTGAAAGATCAACTAAAAGACATGAAGATGAATAAAGGAGAGACTGTGAAATCCTATATCATGAGGATCTCTAGTCTTAAAGATCAATTGCAGAGAGTTGGAGAAATTGTATCTGACAGGAATTGATAATTGTGACTCTTAGAGGTCTCCCTCATGTTAGGAAAACCTTCATTACTACCATTAGCAATAGAAACAGTCTTTCATCATTCGCTGAACTTGTTGGAAAGCTCACTCAAGAAGAATCCAGGATAATCTTAAGAAGGAGAATTCAAAAGCATGGAGAAGAAGAACCCATTGCATTTGCTACTCGAGATAAAAGAAAAGGGGAAAAGGAATATCATTTGGTTCAAAAATGTCCTCTCCCAATTCAAGGGACTCTTATAGAATACTAAGGGATGTTGAATGTTTCAATTGTCACAAGCGTGGTCACTATACCTAAGATTATCTGAAAAAATTCTCCAAGATCCGATCGAGGCTACTACAACAACAAATATGATGAGAGAAGAAGAAGCGATGATCGAAGAAGCAGTGATGATAAAAGAATGCGAGATGATAGAAGAGAGAGAGATGATCGAAGAAGAAGAGATTCTCTGTATGATCGTGAAGAAATTCCTCGCCCTCAAACGAAGTAAAGAGGCTCCAGGTATGAAGGTAACATCGCTACTAGCCTATCTGAATTCATTCTTATTTCAACCCTCTCTAGTTCTTCTCCTCCGGACTCCTACAATAGCTCGTTGGTTGATAGTGGGGCTTATAGACACCTCATCGAGTATAAGGAATTTCTCTCAAATCTAGTTGAGAGGGAGACAGGTTTGAAGATTATTCTTGGGGACAACTCTACATATTCAGTGATGGGATTTCATACTGTCATATTTGATTTGAATTTTGGACTATGGAAAATCTATTACTCTTCATGAAGTAATGTATGTTTCCAAATTAAAGAAGAACCTGATATTTTTTTTTTCTTAGAAGGTAATGGAATGAGAACAGCCTTCATTAACGGAAAGGTCCTCTCCTAGCCGAAGGGATCATGTATGCCTTTACTTTGGGATATAGAGTGGGAGGACTATATAGAGTCATTGGAATACCTATTCTAGCAAAGATCCACGAAACCAATCATCAGAGTGAGATATGTCGCCATAATAAAACGAAGTCTAGGGGACCATTCCCCTCTAACAAGAACAAGTCAGATGATAATTCTAAACAGGATAATGGAGCAGTGGGATAACAAGATAATATGGCCGAAGAATCAATTATGAAGAAAGATGTTTGGGATATTAGCTTTGAAAGGTACAAGGAGGAAGTATGTATCGAACAATCTCAAAGGTTTGGTGTACAGGACAGGAAGTCTCTCATTAGTAGTTTGAAGAAAGCACTCCGAGCCTATGCCCATATTGACAGTTACTTGGTGAAGCTTAATATCACAAGAATTAAATTGGTCCAAGGTATGACTTTGACTTCAATTTTATATATTGACGATATATTCCCGACATGAAGCGGGCCTCCAATGATCAAGAATAAGAAGGATTCCAGCCTGAGATATACTAATAGAGATATGAGACTATATGGACCCATCAAATTTCGTCATACCTCGATTGATGAGTATATTTCAGCAAGGATTGATGTGACCCTTTCGAGCAAGGGTCCGGGCTGACCGAGGACACTGAGCCCGCTCTTCCCCTGTGTCTGAGCTCCCAGGGTGAGGAATTGAGATGTAGAGCTCCTGGGGTTGAGGATCTCTGGAAAATATGGTATCACCCCTATTTGTAACCCATATGGTCGGATATGTTGCTCCCCTATCTTGGTCTGTGCAGAGTATACCCCAGTTGGCATCTATCTTTCCCACCCATATGGCTAATGGGTGTTGGGTGCTTGCATTAGGCATAATCCTTACTATTTATGGTAAGTTGCATCCCACTCAAGCTAGAGATGCAAGTGTTCTACCACTTGAATCTTTTATGTCATGTTGGGAAGGTTGGAAGAGGCTTACCGGGTTGTAGCATTGGCTCCTTGCTGGCAAAGGTTTCTTGGGTTATAGCATTGGCTCCTTGCTGGCAAAGGTTTCCCGGGTTGTAGCATTGGCTCCTCGCTGGTAGAGGTTTCCCGGATTGTAGCATTGGATCCTAGCTAGCAAAGGTTTCTCGGATTGTAGCATTGGAACCTAGCTAGCAGAGGTTTCCCGGGTTGTAGCATTGGCTCCTCGGTGGCAGAGTTTTCCCGGGTTGTAGCAATGGCTCCTTGTTGGTAGAGGTTTCTCGAGTTGTAGCATTGACTCATAGCTGGCACAGGTTTCCCAGGTTGTAGGAGCCGCTGGTAGAGGTTTCCTAGGTTGTAGTAATGGCTCCCCGCTGATAGAAGTTTCTTGGGTCGTATCATTGGCTCCCTGCTGGTAAAGGCTTCCCGAGTTGTAGCATTGGATCCCCACTAGCAAAGGTTTCCCGGTTCGTAGCATTGGCTCCCCACTGATAGAAGTTTCCCGGGTTGTAGCATTGGCTCCTAGATGACAGAAGTTTCCCTGGTCGTAGCAGTGGCTCCCTGCTAACAAAAGTTTCCCGAGTCGTAGCATTGACTCCCCACTGGCAGCGATTCCGGGTCATAGTAGTGGCTCCCCGATGGATAGTGGGTGGTAGCTAAAGCTCCCCTATGATTCTTCTTCTTTAGATTCGAAAATGTTTCAATAGATAGAGTTGAGAAGAGATGGGATATGACATGATGACAGGGTACTTATGATAATAACATGATGAAGTTGGAATATCTCCAAGGCTAAGAGGGAGTGTTAATTTTTGGCAGCTCAGTGACAAATTCCAACTATGGGACGAGATTCCTCTTTTCGAGAGGATCAATTTTGACTATTGAAGCACTCAATTTGGACAAGGGAAAGTGTAATTTTGAAGAAAAGCCCACATATCGACATTTGGTCAAGTCAGCCCTAACAAGAAATTGGTCACCCTTGGAATCCTAAAAATACAAGTGAACTCAAGCTCATTTGGATATTATAAGGCATCATCTTCTCTTCTTCATTGATTGGTTCACACAGGTCTGAGTCTAGATCGAGGAAAGAGGTTCGTACAGGCCTGAAAATATAGGGTCTGAAGCTCGCACGTGTTCTACGGTTTTGGGTCACGACCTCAGGCTTGTCAAATGCAATTTTTAGCTTCTAATATCCCCAAATGGGGATTAACAGTAATAAAAGTGCAAATAGAGAAATAACTACAACAAAATTGAAAACACCATTAAATACACAAGAAATGAGACCAAATTCAGCGCTGTGCCATTTTATTAAAATGCTGGGAAAGAGTACAATCTGGTGCTTAGAAGGATAGCACCTAGGCCTGCTTAAGGCAGGTTGAAGAACAAGCTAATCTTAGCAAAGCATCTACTGAAGTATGTCGCTCACCCACTACGTTTCCCAGTCCTGTAATTTACTACTGCTGCTTGATTTCGAGCTGTTGGTTGGCCTAGCTCCCGTGCTCAGAAAATTCCAAGAATTGGTCACTAGACTCCTCTCACTAAACTCGCAAAAACCCACAAAGGGTTTGCAAAAAGCTCAACCTTGGAAAATGGCCCCTTTGGGCTTGGCACGCTGCTCTGCTCGGGAATTCGACCTTCTGGCTGAAGCTGCTGCAAAATGCCATGAAACACTGCCAAAATCCTTGGTAGGATATGGTTAGCCTCCCCTCCAAATCCTCCAGCGGATCTCCTCTTCAACCCCCTACTTCCGGTACTTCCCCTTGGCTGGACTACGCAATCACTACATTGTTTGGATTGTCTTTGTGTTGTCCTGAAGGGATTGCGTCTTCCTGTTGGTGATGCTCTAAATCTCTCTCACAAAATGGTGGAACTTCCTCTCTTGAGCGGGCACTCGAAGTCCTCCGAGTTAGAGGTTGAGATCAACGCTTGAAGATTTCGTGTGCTGAACAACACTGCAGACTTGGCTCTCGGGTTCAAGCGTGCTCAGTCAAGAAGACATAAAATTCTAAGTTGAATGAATGATGAGTAATGAGATGCCTCTTCCCTTTTGTCTCCAATAGCCCAACATTATTCTTGGGCCCCACCTAGGACTACGCTGCCCCCTCATTGGCCACTCCTTCGCTGCCCCTCCTTGGCCACTCTCAGCATTGCCACTCATCCAAATGCAAAGCCTTCTCATTGGCTCTCTCGACCCCCACCAAGGCCGCAATTTTTGCCTCTAACTATAGGAAAAATACTTCTGCTTGCTTTAATATGATTTGTGGGTCCCGACCCACATTATTTCTGCATAACATTAGGAAAAGCCAAAATCTCTCAAAAATTAATATCCCCAATTACTTGACTGCTAATTGGGGATATTACAATCATCCCCGCTAGAATTTTTCTTGTCCTCAAGCAACTGCAAAAAAGGGTGTTGAAGAATATTCTCCCCTCCCCAAGTGGCATCCTCATCCGGGAGGTTCCTCCATCTGATCAAGTATTCCTTCACAACCCTGCTCCTCAAGTGCCTCTCCATGGTATCCAATATAGCCTCTTCCTAAAGTACCAAATGCCCCTCATCATCCATTTGAGGCAACTCAGCCGCTGTTGTCACCTGCTGGCCCAAAGCCTTTTTTAGGCAAGATACATGGAATACGTTGTGCACCCGGCTCCCCGGAGGTAGCTCCAACTCATATGCTACCTCCCCCATCCTCCGAGTGACCCTATAAGGCCCATAAAAGCATGGCTTCAACTCCTCTGCTCCCCAACCTCAAAGTGTCTCTCCACGCAGCCCCTGTCACTGTCGATATTTTGTTGGTTTTGCGCTACCCGCAAGTTGTCCTTGAGGTCCCTCAAGATGTCTTGGCTCTCCTGGATCTACTCCTTGGCCCTAGGGGCCTTACTGTCTCCAAACATGACGTCAACGAAAGTCAGAGCATCACAACTATACAACGAATGAAATGGAGACATACCTATGGACATGTGGTAGGTGGTGTTGTAGCAGTACTCCCCCATGTGTAGCCACCTCAACCACGCCTTCTACTGCCCGGTGACATAGTTTCGCAAGTAGCCCTCTAGCGACTTGTTAAATATATCCGTCTGGCCATCCGTTTGGGGATGGTAGCTTGTACTACAAGTGAGCTTCGTATCCACCAACCAAAATAACTCCTGCAAAAATCCCCCCGTGAAACGACTGTCTTGGTCACTGACAATGGTCCTGGGGAGACCATGCAACTGGAATACCTCTCTGAGGAAGAGCTCATCCACCTATGAGGCCATGTACTTGGCCAAGATCGCCAAAAAGTGAGCATACTTGGTCAAGCAATCCACAACCACGTAAATGCAATCTTTGCCCTATACCATGGGCAACCCCGTGATGAAATCCATTGAGATGCTCTCCCATTTCCCCTCATGGATGGGGAGTGATTGAAGCAACCCTGCTAAGTGTGTCATCTCCCCCTTGTTCCAATGGCACACTTCACACTCCCTGATGTGCCGCAGAACATCCTCCTTGATGCCCTTACATAAGAACCTCTCTCTGATGGCCCTTTAAGTTTTGGTGCACCCCTAGTGCCTGACCAATGGTGAATCATGGGTTACATGTAGGATCTTCTCCCGCAACTGGGAGTTGGCCACTAAATAGATCCGGTCTCTATAGTATATCAGCCCATGCATCACCCTGTAGTGGTCATCAGTCACCTGCCCCTCCAAGACCTCACATGCAAAACGGTCCTTGGAGTACTCTACCAGCAAATGAGCCTTCCAATCCGGCTCAATACTCATTAGTGACAAAGAAGTCGGCCTCCTGGACAATGCATCAACCACTACGTTGTGCTTCGCCTTGACATACTCGATGTCGAAATCATAGGCCTGGATCTTGCTCACCCACTTTTGTTGCCTCTCTTGCAACTGCTTCTGCTCTAGGAAAAATCTGAGGCTATTGTGGTCACTCCTCACCTAGAATCTGTTCCCCACTAGATACTGTCAGAACTTGGCTAGCGCATGCATGATGGCCAACATCTCCTTATCGTAGATGGGGTACAACCCCTCATGCAGCAATAGCTTCCGACTCTCGAAAGCTATGGGGTGTCCCCCCTGCATCATTACTGCGCCTACTCTCTCCCCAGAAATATCGCACTCCAGCACAAATGGCTGCGTGAAGTCGAGTAGAGCGAGCACCGGACAATTTCTCATCACCTGCTTGAGGCGATCAAAAATCCCCCTTTGTTGTCTCAGTCCAACTGAAAGCCCCCATTTTAGTTAGATCTGTGAGGGGTGCTGTAAGCTGTGAAAATCCCTTTACGAACTTCCTGTAGTAGGTGCAAATGCCCACAAAACCCTGAACTTCTGTCACATTCTTAGGCTCTAGCCAATCCCTTATGGCCCTAATCTTCTCCTCATGAACCCTCACTCCATCCACCCCAATGATATGCCCCAAATAGAGCATCTCTGTCAAACTGAACTCGCACTTGGACAACTTGGCGTAGAATTGTTGATCCTCTAGGATATGCAGTACTGCCTGTATGTGTTGTAAGTGCTCCTCCCTTGTGCGACTGTATATTAGAATATCGTTGAAAAATACCAACACGAACTTCCTCAACTAGCCACAGAAGTTATGGTTCATGCAATACTGGAATGTGGCCGAAGCATTGGTCAACCCAAAGGCCATCACCAAAAACTCGAATTGGCCATAGTGGCACCAGAACGCAGTCTTGGGGACATCCTTGTCCCTCACCCCGATCTGATGGTACCATGACCTCAGATCAATCTAGGAGAAGAAATTCTCTCCCCTCAAGTCATTCATCAACTCATCGATCTTGGAGATGGGGTAGCAGTTCTTCATGGTTTTCTTGTTCAGGGCCCTGTAATCAATGCACATCCTCAGTGTCCCATCCTTCTTCACCAGAACAACCGAAGAAGCGAAAGGACTGGAGCTAGGCCTGATGTGTCCCAATGCCAAGAGCTCATGAATAGCTCTCTCAATATCATCCCTGCAAGCCTTGGGATGCCTATAGAGTGTGGTAATCACTGCCTACACCCCGTGCTCCAGTTCAATAGTATGCTTAAACCCCCAGTCTGGTGGCTGGCCCGTAGTAATGGTCAAGGATGGCATGTAAATCTGGATGCGTGGGTTGACTTGCACCACCTGCCTCCAAAACTCTTAGCTCAAGTGCCCACTCTATGTCTCCCCGTCTGAAGTCTGCCTCCATCCTATGCGTAGAAACTGTCTGAGGGGGATATGTATGCATACCCCTGAGCATCACAGGTTTCCCGCTCTTGTCCATGAACTCCATCTCTAGCTTCTGCCAATCTGTAGTGACTCTACCAAGGGTGATGAGCCACTAGACCCCCAACACCATGTTGGTGTCCGGAATGTCGACCACAAAGAAATGGTCAGTCATCGAGTATGTCCCCATGGTCACCATCAAAGCTGGAACATACTGCATGCACTGCATGGTTCTAGCTCCCGAAACTAGTACAGAGAATCCATCAAACCCCTCAGTCTATATACCTCGCCTTTGCACCATTGTGTGTGGCTCCACTGTCCACTAGCATGGAGACATGCTATACCTGAACTGTCCCCCGGACCCTCAGTGCTAAGTACTTGGGTATTCCCGGCAAAGATGTAAGGACCCCTTTGGTCGGTGCAAACGCTTACCCTCCTGTTGCTGGAGGAGGTGGTGGTGGAGGACATTTTCGTGGCCCTGCTGCGTTGTCATCTCCTCCCATCTCAAAGACGGTCTTCTCCTCTCCCTC
This sequence comes from Pinus albicaulis, assembly GCA_034641835.2. Taxonomy (NCBI): domain Eukaryota; kingdom Viridiplantae; phylum Streptophyta; class Pinopsida; order Pinales; family Pinaceae; genus Pinus; species Pinus albicaulis. Next base: position 1,020,476,235 of record CM076574.1, read on the forward strand.
AATATCTGAGTATACCTCATTGTAGTGTGCCTTCCCTCTGGCACACTTGTGACCCGATGCCCATGGCTCCTGGCTTGTGAAGTAGAGCTCCTTCCTCCTCAAATCTCTCCAGGTATCATCATCTAATGGCCCCCAACCCTGGTTACCTCTTGGGGGTGGAGCTCTCGTGTCCCTTCCTCTCTGCTGGAAGGCTGGTCTATTGGGTATTGGGGCCCTAGTCGTCGGTAATGCATCTTGCAAATCCCAGGTCCTCCCAACTACGTCCTGTAGCATAGTGGGTCAAGTTGACCTAAATAGCCCATGCAATGGGTCTGCCATCCCATCTATAAACATAAAGATCCTCCTGGGTTCCGACAGATCTGGAACCATCACTGATAACCTTAAGAACTCTGAGATGTAGGTCTCAGGATTCCCCGACTGCTTGAGCTTGGTCAACTCCCCAAAGTGCTCTTTTGGATCCCTTCGATCAAATTTCTCCAGCACCCTCCTAGTGAAGTCATCGTACGCTGTCACCCCTGAGTGACCTAGCGTAGTCATACCATAAAACCACCAGTCATGGGCTTCTCCCTCCAAGTGCAGCGCAACCACCTTGATGGCCTCCACCTTTGTCATCTAGTTAAGCTAGAAATAGATGTCCAACTTCTCCACCCATGCTTTGGCGGAACTCTTCGATGACCCATCAAAAGTTGGCAGAAAAAGCCTGCCCATGGTACGCTGCAGGTCACTCCTTGGCGTGTATTCTCCTCTAGCTTGGCCCTTGGTTCTATTGTTATTCTTCAGCTGGCAAAACTCATTGAAGGTGATAGCTCCTCCAAACTCTAGCCCGTAAGACTAATATTCTGCAAAATAATCTCCATAGTGAGCCACCAACGGCTCTTGTTGTCCTCCTGCTCCTGAGGCTAGAAATGTGGGAATGGTAGAGCGTGGAGTATGTGATACAACTTGATGTGTAGTGTGAGGACCGGTCTAGTGGTGTGAAGTGCCAAATTATTCCCCAATCTGGAATTCCCCTTGAATTCCCTTCTGCTTACTGTCTCCGCCAAGCTTCTGACCCATTTCCTCAATCCTCATGGAGAATTCTTGTGCCGATTTCAAAAGAAGGTGGGAAAACTCCTCCTCCTCATTTCTTCCATCATCCCTATGTGGCATCTCTCTTTCTTCGACCTTCAGAATGCTATCAATGTGGTCAGCAGTGATTTCAAGCATCCTTTCCCTGCTCCTGTAACTTTGTCTCTAGTAGGTGATGTTCTACATATCTTCTGGTGTCAAAGATCGTGTGCTCCATATTCTGAGCCAAGTCTATGAGCTCTAATACCACTGTAATCCCCAAATAGTGATTAATAGTGATAAAAGTGCAAATAGACAAGTAACTACAACAAAATTGAAAACACCATTAAATACATAAGAAATGAGACAAAATTCAACGTTGAGCCATTTATTAAAATGTTGGGAAAGTGTGCAATATGGTGCTTAGAAGGATAGCACCTGGGCTTGCTCAAGAACAACTCTAATCCTAGAAAATCATCTGCTGAAGTATGCTCTGTGTGGCTCACCCATTGCATTGCCGAGTCCTGGAATTTACTATTGGAATTTACTGTTGCTGCCTGATTTCGGACTACTGCTTGGCCTAGCTCCATGCTTAGAAAATTCTGGAGAAAATTCTAGGAATTGGTCACTGGACTCCTCTCACTAAACCCACAAAAACACACAAAGGTTTTGCAGAAAGCTCAACCCCAGAAAATGGCCCCCTTGGGCTTGGCACACTGCTCTGTTGGGGAATTCGACCTTCTAGCTGAAACTACTACAAAATGCCTCTGAATCCCAGGATCTAGAATCAACAAGAGGCGGAGATCAACTCAGAGAGACAACGCAAAGAAGCAGGAGAGAAACATGTAATATTCCCAATTAGCAGCAGCTAATTGATAATATTAATTTTTGGCCAATTTACTTTATAAAGTTAAAGTGAGTTAATAAAGTGGGTTAAGAGACACTCTACCTACACTTAGGAAATAAAACACTTCTTAAAGTCACTTCAGCACCTTTAATTAACAGCGTGGGGCCCAAGGGGTCGAAGTGACAACGTGGGCACAGTGGCAGCGTGGGCAGCGTGGGTCCAAGGTAGCGCAGAGGTGGATGGACAGCGTGGCCAAGAGGGACACCGCAATTTTGATGGGGCTAGGGAAGAGAAAGGCACTCTGAGCATAAAGAGGGAGAGAGGCCCTTCATTTGCTCATTCGATTATGCATCTTTGTTTTTTCTATTGACATTGAGCACACTTTTGATGTTGAGCAAGTGTTGTTTAGCACACCGGGTGTCTCCGAACGGAGATCCCAACATCAGCCTCAGGGGACTTCGAGTGCCTGCTCCGGTGAGGAGTTCTATCATTGGATTTTCAGGTGGGAGCTATGCATCTACATCATGGATTACACACTTGCTTGGGCAATGCAGTCTTGAGGAGAGACCACGCAGTTCTTGGAGGAGGTAGGGCCAGGGGCTGAGATTTATCAGGGGATTTAGCCCGGAATAGTGAGAAGGGATCAACCCTTAGCTGTTCCATCATTTTGACAGAGGAGGAGGCCACCATTTGAAGAGACATCTTCAGGGCCAACGTATTCCATTGGGACAGCGTGATTTCTCTAGGGAGGTGATTTTCCGGAGTCATCCATTCGTGAAACCCTTTCTGGGCTTTTCTGGGTATTGAATGAGGAGTTCATTCCCAAAGTCCCACATTTTTCTGAGCAGGGGTACAGCCCCAAAGAGTCAGCTTATTCCAGTAGTAGCAGCAATTTGGAGATAACGCAGTCATTGATAGAGCCACCATTCCGGGAGTATTTTTGAGAGTATCTCTAGCTTGCCTTGTGCAAGCCAAGGTGCCATCATTCTGATCACCTTTTTACTCATTTCACTTTCAGTTATATAATAAAATGGCTAAGCGTTCTCCATGTTTTGCATTCTATGTATGATGTCTCTCTATTTGTTGTAGTTTCATGTTTATGTTGTTTTATATTGCTATTTATTTCTACTTGGAATATTACAGTGGTATCAGAGCTCATAGACTTGGCTCAGCCTGTGGAGAAAATTGTCTATGACACCCGCAGGTAAACCATACATCACTTACCGGGAAAAGAGGTATAAGGACCAAGAGAGGCAGCTTGAGGCCACTTTTGGAGAGGGTGACCGCATTCCAGTAGTGGACATAGAAGAGGAAGAACCCATGGCAAAGGAGAAAGATGAAGGAAAGGAGTTTGGGGAACTTCTCCTAAAGTCTGTGTTGGAGGTGTCGAGAAGGATAGAGGAGATGGTACATAAGTTCGCCACAGACCAGAGACAGCGTGAAACCCCAAGGGGTTTCCACATCGGGGAAGGATCTGGCACATCCCATCACTTGCAAGAGCACCTCACAAAGCAGCAGATGGCATCACTGACTCCCCCACGTTCCACGATGCCCACATTTCTATCTACAAGCACGGGGGCAGGAGCACCTCAGGAACTGGAGCCGGTGCACATGGGGGATTATTTTGCCGAGTATCAATCCTACGGGCAAGAGTTTGGTGAGGCTCTCACTTTCCATGACTTTGTGTAGCTCAAGAAGGAAAACAGACCCCGCAACCAGAACAGAGGGGCCAGATACACACAGGATGGGGATGTACAGCGTACAGTGGGTAGATTTTACAGGCCGAAATTTGACGGATCCTCCAAGTGTTTGGCAAAGGCTTGGGTGGAGAAGTTGGATATTTAATTCTAGCTCAATTAGATGGCAGAGGGAGAGGCCATCAAGGTGGCAACGCTGCACTTGGAGGGCGAGGCCCATGATTGGTGGTTCCACGGGATGGCCACGCTGGGGCACTCAGGGGTGACAACATATGCAAAGTTTACACGGAAGCTGATACAGTGGTTTGATTGGAGGGATCCAGAGGAGCATTTTGTTGAGCCGACTAAGCTCAAGCAGATCTGGAGTCTGGACACAGATTTTTGAGTTTTTGAGACTCTCCATGATGGTGCGAGACTTGTCTTCAGTCAGGATGATTTACATGTTCATCGATGGATTGGCAGAACCTCTTCGGAGGTTAGTTAGATCAACGAGGCTGGCTACACTTCATGATGTAGTTGGGAGGACTAGGGATTTGCAGGATGCCCTACCTAGAACCAGAGCTCCTTTCCCCCAGAGACTGGCATTTCAGCCGAAGGGGAAGGACACGAGGGTTCCGCCTCCAAAGGGGAACCCGAGCCGTGGGCCTTTGGACGATGAGACCCGGAGAGATATGAGGCAGAAGAAGCTATGCTTCACATGCCAGGAGCCATGGGCACCGGGACATCGTTGTGCCGCGTGGAAGGCACACTATATTGAGGTTTTCTCCGACAGTGAGGGAGGAGAGGATGAGGATGAGGAGGTGAAGGCAGGAGGCAACGGTGTGGTACAGAGAGGAGATCATCCACCACCTCCACCACCAGGAGCAGGAGGGGCAGCGTTTGCGCCTACCGGGGGAGTCCTTGCTTCTTTGTGAGGGGTTCCCAAATACTTGACACTACGTGTCCGAGGTACTGTGCAGGGACAACGTGTTTTGGTATTAGTGGATAGTGGAGCTACCAATAATTTTATTGATGAACAGTTGGTAGAACGGAGGAGCATATCGACAGAGAGCTTTGATGGGTTTTCGATACTGGTTCCAGGTGCTAGAACCATGTAGTGTGCCAGATATGTGCCAGCTTTGGCAGTGAGTATGGGAACTTACACCCTGACATACCATTTTTTCGTGGTGGACATTCTGGACACCAACGTGATACTGGGAGTACAGTGGTTGATCACGGTGGGTAAGGTCACCATAGATTGGGAGACTTTGGAGATGGAGTGGACGGACAAGACCAGGAATCACGAGATGATTCGGGGCATGCACACTTTTCCGCCATAGACATTTTCAGCACACCGAATGGAAGCAGACTTCCGAAAGGGAGATATAGAGTGGGCAGTGGAGCTGCGTGTTTCGGAGGCAAGGTCTACCGGGCAGTCCGTAGACCCAGATGTGCAGTCTATCTTGGACAGATATGCCATGGTTTTTGGAGATAAACCACCAGGGTAGCCACCAGATCAGGGGTTTAAGCACACCATTGAGCTGGAGCAAGGCATCCAGGACGTGATTACCACACCCTATAGGCATGCTAAAGCCTACAAGGATGAGATTGAGAGGGCCATTCATGAGCTCTTAGCACTGGGGCACATCCGTCCTAGCACCAACCCATTTGCTTCTTCTGCTGTACTAGTGAAGAAGAAGGATGGCACACTGAGGATGTGCATTGAATATCGGGCTCTCAACAAAAATACCATGAAGAACCGATACCCCATTCCACGTATTGATGAGTTGAGGGGATCGAAGTTCTTCTAAAAGATTGATCTGAGATCCAGGTACCACCAGATTCGTGTGAGGGACCAGGATGTTCCCAAGACCGCTTTCAGATGTCACTACGGTCACTTCGAGTTTTTGGTGATGCCCTTCGGGCTAACCAATGCACCAGCCACCTTTCAAATCTACATGAACCACATCTTCTGTGGTCAACTGAGGAAGTTTGTGCTGGTATTCTTTGATGACATCTTGATATACAACCGGACATGGGAGGAGCACTTGCAGCACATTGAGGTTGTGATGCACATATTGGAGGAGTAGCATTTCTATGCTAAGCTCTCCAAGTGCGAGTTTGGATTGACGGAGATGCTCTATTTGGGGCATATCATTGGTGTGTATAGAATAAGGGTCCACGAAGAGAAGATCAGGGCCATCTGAGATTGGCCAGAGCCGAAGAACGTGACAAAACTTAGAGGGTTTGTAGGCATCTGCACCTACTACCCGAAGTTCGTCAAGGGATTTTCCCAACTTGCTGCACCCCTCACGGATCTTACAAAGAAGGGGGCATTCAGTTGGACAGACACAGCGCAGAGAGCCTTTGACAGGCTTAAGGAGTTGATAAGCAGCTGCCCAGTTCTTGTGTAATATCCCCAAAGGG